>VZSU01000388.1:109253-123083 GCA_013398715.1 Nesospiza acunhae | reverse complement strand
TCCTGCTGTCAGTCCAAGACAGTTCTGTTGACAGGTGGCATTGATTTTTCTAAAATGCCAGCAGGCTGACTCCTGACTGCTTTGGCTTTGTTCTCCCACAAAATGCAACCCACAGAACAGGTCAGGAGAAGGCATTCCAAAACCGAGGAATGTGATGTGTGCTGAGGGAGTATTGCTCTAGGGAAAATTCCTCAGAACTTGCAGGAGAGGCAGTGCTTGTGAGGAGAAACTCAAAAAGATAATAAACTGTTTCTATTCTGATTTCTATAGAGAGTCAAAAGAAAGAGAAATTTTAAGTAATGGTCTGCTGAGATTTGCTCTCCTCTGACTTACAAATTGGAGAGAACAACCTGTATCCTTCTCAGAACCTGGCTCCCAGTGGAAATACATACTAATAGAAGAGTAATGGGTTGTCGTGTTCCCTGCCAATCTCTGTCTTTAATCCATAGATTTTTTTATTATCTCACTCTCTTCTCTTTCTACTGTTGCATTCAATCCACAGCAAGTACTGTCATGCCAGGAAGCTAGGAATATATGGAGCAGAAATGCCTTGACTACATATTTTATGAGGGTCCTTAATCACACACGTGGAAAATGTTTATTTTATAAGTGCAGAATTGTCCCCTGGGGATGTTTTGCTGCACAAATGAGCCTAATGAGCATTAGAAGAGCAGTTTTGTTCTGGAAAGTGGTAGGTTTATTGTTCCTTAATTTTTTAATTACAACCCCTGACCTGAATGACTAGCATGAAACTGTAAACAGATCAGGATTACAAGCAACATGCCTTTTTAATCAGTGCCACTGAGGGGGATATGGCAATGTGTATCCCCCCTGCTGCTCAGGGGTGATGCAGGGTGAACTCAAGCTCTGCTGAGTGTCAGCACTGACCTTGCTGCTGCTCCCCGGGGAGTCCCTGTCTCCTCTGCTCTTTGCCAAGGCTCACAGGCATCTCCCTGACACAAATCCTCTGTGATACACACACTGCAATGGGGCACGTGTGAATGAATGGACCCTGCCTCCCCGAGGAAGGGAGCATCACACAGATACATCACACAGAGCTCAAGGGTTTCTCATCAGGTGAGATCTGTGCTCAGTTGTCTGCACAGATTTGCAGAGATGGGAAAAGATAAAACAGCAAAATGTGTTCTCATGGTTGTACTTAACAAGGAAATCTCATCTCCTCTGACTGGTGGGCTGTGCCCATTGCCAAAGGTAGCGACTGGTCCCTCCTTATCTGTTTTGATCCCTGTTATTCCCTCTAACTGATCACAGGAATAGTATCTTATGCCGCCATAAAAGACCATATAATTATTTCATCCTGCTCTTTAAGGTCACTTGATTAGTAAGCCTATAGCATACTTCAGTTTTCTCTGGGTGATACAAAAAAACTGAGCAGCGCCCAAAAAATGTGGTTTTTTCTCAGACCTGTTAGTAGTTTCTGAGCAGACAGATGGGTTGCACCCACAGGTACCATTAGGGTGACTCCCCTGAAACATCCCCAAATCTCCTGGCAAGCATCAGTGTTGACAGATTGATTCCTTCGTCCAGGCACCACTGTCCTTTTCAATCGAGATCTCAGAGAAAATGTCAGGCTGCTTTTCACCACTAATCTTTTGGAAAAAACCCAACAGCTTTATATTGCTGCTCCTGCTCATGCTGAGAGCATGTCAGCAATGGCCATGCCCTCATATATGGATCTATTATCTGGGTATATGTACCTATATCTGTTTTCTGTATATCCATTTTCATCAGTCAAAAAAAAAAAAAAAAGAAGGAAGAAGATTTTTTAAAAGTTGTTCTTGGCTTTCATGTTAAATTTATTTTACTAGAAATATACAGCAAGTAAACCTGAAGCATTAAAAAATGGGAGCCCAAATAAAAATCTAGTAAATATCTATGTGTATTACTATTTTGTATGTAGATACATACACAGGGCTAGAATAATCTATTTGGAGCTGTTGTCCTTTGGTATTTTTTTATGCTAGGGGTGTGGAAATGCTGAGGCAAAAGTGAAAAACTGAGTGTGTTCAGATGGGGGCCCGAGGCTTGGCTTTCAAACCAACTGAAGCTCTTCTGTCAGTGAAAGCACAGCAGCAGTCAGAGCCCATGACAGATTATGAGTATACCTGTCCTGCAAAAACAGTCATTATCCAGAGAACATCAGATTTCTGCAGTGTAAAACCATAAAAAAGAGTTCTGAAAATGGAAAGGGGTGTCCAAATATACTTCTGATTTTTTACTGCAGCTGGTGTCTTGAGAGTCCTTTTTACTGTGTATTTGTGAAAACAGCCCATTTTATCCCAGTAAGAGAGTGTGTTCCCAGGTGCTGACTTTGCTCAGTGCTGTTTGCAGAAGAGATGCCGTTTTGTTTGGCACTCACTGAGTATACAGAACACAGAGAATGGTTTAAATTGTGCCAGCTGTTAGCAACACCACAGTAATGTATCTGTTGCTTGTCTTAGCAGAAAAAACCCTAACCCCCCCATGGTTCAAGGTGTTCCTATTTTCTTTTCTATTTCTGTCCCATTTCCTTTCATAATCAAAATATCACTACATTAGATGTCATAGGTGAAAAAAAGTCTGAATTATTCAGGAAAAAAGGTTTGGTTTTCAAACTAAATTAACTTTACGGAAGACAGGGAAGGGTGGTTGCTGGCTCACTAAATCTATATACACATTCCCTTCACAAAAGGGAAGTGCATGATATGTCCATAAAAATTTTTGTACTGATTATCTTCTTAACTAATATAGAGTAAGGAAAGCGCATGTTTTCCCCAAGGAAATAAAAAAAAGAAAACTAGTTTTCACAACATGAAAGAGCTCCTTTTTTTGGTCCCAGGCCATAGCTTGTAACAGCTCAATCACCATTTACTGTGCAGTCCACTGGCATGTGGGTCCTGCTGGGCCCCAATATGCAGGAAGGTGGTAACTCTTAATATCAGAGATGTTACAGTTGACATACTATAGGCTAAACACATTAAGAAGAAAGAGCAGATAATTTTTGAAGAACTTTTGCTCCCCCAGCTGTAATTTTTGTGTCTTTTCCTTTCTTATGGGTGAAAATCCTCATAAAAAGGTATTAAGAGTTCCATGTCGTAAATGCCTGTTATCTTGCTTATACTTAAGTGATAGTAGGAACTTTCAGTATTTCTAAGACCTTCCCTGCTGTGAAGCAGTTAATTTTGATGTTGTGTCGAAGATGTATCAAGCCCTTTGATGACTTTTTATTTAGTGGAGTGGTGCATTACTTCCCCACATAGTAGCAAAGTGTGAATCTCAGGGTGAGACACTTTCAGCACAGCAGGAAGTCTTAATGGATACTGGCTGGAAAAATTATTTACATTGTCTTGAGAAAAAAACAGTCTGGGAAAAAAGTGAGGAACATTAAGCAGGATTGCTCGATACCTTCTGATATTCTGTTGCTCCTTTGAATTCAAGGAACCGAGTTAGTGAAGTACCTTAAACACATTTTTATGTGTGTTGTTGTTGGACCACCTGTTTTATGGCCACAGAGGTGGCTTCTGTGAGAAGCTGCTGGAAGCTTCCACAACATCGAGCAGAGCCAATCCCTGATGGTTCTGAAGATGGATGTGTCACTGCCCAAGGCTGGGCCAATTAGAAATGGTGGTAATGCCTCTGTGGTAACTCATTTAAGAAGAAATCAAAACAAAGGTCATGGTGCAGTGTTAATTCCAGCCAGCAAAGAGGAGGAGGTGAGAACATGTGAGAAGAACAACATGCAGACACCAAGGTCAGTGCAGAAGGAGGGGGAGGAGGTGCTCCAGGTGCCAGAGCTGGGATTCCTCTGCAGCCCATGGTGCAGCCCATGGCGAGGCAGCTGCGTCCCTGCAGCCCATGGAGAGCCGTGGGGGATGCAGAGATCCACCCACAGCCCGGGCAGGAGGAGCCCACACTGGGTGGGTGAGTGCTTGGGAGGAGCTGTGACCCTGTGGGAGACCTGTGGAGAAAGGGACCCTGCTCCCAGGCTGGAGCAGCCTGTCCTTGGAGGGCTGTGCCCCGTGGAGGAGTGACCCACACTCAGCAGTCTGGGAGGGCTGTTCCCCATGGATGGACTCACACTCAGCAGTCTGGGGACACTGTTCCCCATGGGATGAACTCACACTGCAGCAGTGTGGGGACACTGTTCCCCATGGATGGACTCACACTGCAGCAGTCTGGGGACACTGTTCCCCATGGGATGGACTCACACTCCGCAGTCTGGGAGGGCTGTTCCCCATGGGATGGGCTCACACTGCAGCAGTCACAGGGAGCTGCTGCTCCTGAGATGGAGCTGTGTTGGAGAGGGTCACAGAGAACTGTCCTCTGTGAGAGGGACCCCACAGAGCAGCAGGGGAACAACTCCTCTCCCTTAACAGCAGGAGAAGCCATGGGTGATGAACTGACCATAACCGCATTCCCTGTCTCCTTGTGCTGCTGGGGTAGGGGATAGAGCTGGAAGGAGGGAGGAGTGGGGGGAAGGTGTTTTCGGGGGCTCATTTTACTTCTCATTATCCTGCTTTGATTTTGTTAGTCAATTCACTTTGTAATAAATTCACTTCATATCTCTAAGTTGAGCCTGTTTTGCCCTTGATAGTATTTAATGAGGGACCTCTCTCCAGTCTTATCTCAACCCATGAACCATTCATTGATTTTTCTGTTCTCTGTCCAGCTGCAGCAGAGGAGTGAGCAAGTGGCTTTTATGGGTGCCTGGCATTCAACCAGGGTAAAACCCCAACATTATGTCATCTGTAAATTTCATCTTACAATGCTGAAATCACAGTCATATTACAATTCTCACCTCTTCACCATTTTCTTCATTAGCTTGTGACTTGTGTGGCAAATGCACACTCAGTCTGTAAATGTCTTCCATTGTAGTGTGTTTTTAGAAGACCCATTATGAAAGTGCCTTTCAAATTATAAAAGATTGAAACAGACTTGGTTTTTCCCAGCTAGCCAGATCAGTAGATCTCTTTCTACCTGGCTATTTAAATTGGTTTTGTTTTTCAGAGATTAGCATGGCCAGCTTCTTTGGTGGCTTCTTTGTGGGCCTCTTCCAGAAAAATAGCTGTGGTTTAAGGGAGGGGTTTGCAAAGAGCTCATGTTTGCTGTGTGTTTATTGGACAGAAAAGGAGCACTATAAATAACATTTCTTCACAATTACTGGGGGGTGTACCTCACATATGTGCCAGTTTTTGTGCTTCCAAAGTTGCCTGAGGTTCATTCAAATTCAGCGTTTACTCAGTATTCAGTATTCAGTTATGTTTTGCTGAAAAATATTTGTATCAGCAGTGAGAAAAATAATAACAAACCTATATAAGTGTGTGCTATTTCAGTGCTCTCACTGAAACACTTAAAGAGCATTCATGTGGAAACCCAGAGCACAGGGAATATTTCTCTGTCTGCTCTGGGGTGCCCTGACCCCCAGGGGAGCACTGACTTTGACCCTCATTCATGGAGAGTTTCCTAAACTTCAAGACAGACTAGAATCCACAAAAGTGTGAAATAGATTATAGAGAGTAGTGTAGGTGTATCACTTGGTGAGAAATTTAGGTTTTGGGATTTTTAGTATGTTGTGGATGAAAGAAAGATGGAGGGCATAGGGTGTCATCCTGGGCTTCTTCTTCATGCTTCTTCTTCCTTCTTCTTCATGGGTTTGGGTGGCATTTTGCAATTGGGCAGAAAAGTCCCATTGTGGGCTCTGTGGGATCAGTTATTGGGTTAAAAGGGAAAATAATCTAGGTGTCAGTTCTTAATTGGAGAGTTTAGTCTTAAAAGACCTTGTAACAAGAGTTTGTTGGCCCTTTTGTGCCTTCTAATGAAAAGCTGCTGAACTCGCAGTGGTGAGGCTGCTTTACTGATAAGAAATAATAAACATCTGAGTCCAAACATGAAACTACCATCTCAAGTGCCTTCAATCCAGACCCAGAAAAACCAACAACTGGTACCACCACACATCCAGAACAATATTTGCAGTTGCACATATCAAAGGATGGACAGCCACTTCAGGACTGATGCAGCCATGAAACTATCCTGTAGGTATCCCTTCAGAAAGGAGCTCCAGAGCAAGGTTGAAAGCCAAGAGCTCTGTAAAGCGAGTCTTCTTTTGGCTTTGGTCTGAACTACAGCCTGATCTCCAGACAGTGTTCCAGACAGGGGACGAGTGGCCAAGGAGAGAGTTGGAGGAAATCATGAAAGCTGTGCTAATGCCTTCTCTCTCTTTCTTAATATGGGCTGGGAGCTACATTAGGAAAAAAAGAAAAATCACAGAATTGCAGAATCACAGAAACGCTGAGTTGGAAGGGACCTCCAAGGATAATTGAGTCCAACTCCTGGTCTAATAAACCTTACTGGGACTTGCAGATCCCTTAGGTGAATGAATAGGGACCAGCCCACAAAACAGTGTGACTAGGATGCATCTTCCCAATTACACCAAAATACAGGAAATTTTGACATATAACAACAGACTGAAACTCCCTAGTGATGATACACCGTAAAGATTGGCATAGAATCAGATCTATTTCTGGATTTGTGGACATCTGTTGAAACAGATATACAGATTGTGTTGTTACAACAATTTTGTTTGCTGTTACTTTTTCCATGTAAAAATGGAAACATTTTTCCTATTTCATCTTTGAGTTTATCTGAGCATCTCATAAGCTTCAGTCCTGGTACACTGAAGACTTTATCAGAGGGAGCAGATCTCTAAACAGCATTCAAGGACATGGATTGGGATTAATAAAATGCTTTTCTGTTTAATAAATTGCTTAACCTGCTTTTCATGTTGTGCTTCTCTGATAACATACTGCATTCCTTCAATGACACCCTTCTGTCTGTATCTCTTTTTCAGACCTCCCCCATATTTTATTTCTAGCCACTGTATTTAAGCCATTTGGAGCAGTTGGATGCCAGGCACTGCAAGGTGCTCTGCTCGGGAATGGCAGAGCAGGGCACGGAACGCTCAAACAGCTGCCAGCAAACACAACCTGTTTTCGGCTTGTTTGGGCATTTTGGCTCTAAAATGTGTATTTAATAAAAAGCTGCACAGGACAGAGTTTATATCTTTTCCATTATTAATGTCCCCTAAAGGAATTCTGCCTGAAGAAGGCTTATTGGACAAATCATTTCCCCCTGGTATGCATAGCATTTGGAGGTCTCACAAGTGACAGAAGAAAATGTAAGCAAAGGCTTGGCTATTTTTGTTTGTTCATACTGAAGTAACATGTGGTGGGATAAGTTGCTTTGTTCCTAAAAACAGTTTTAAAGCATCAAAATTATTTATTTATATATTTGTTATTTTAATTTTATTTTGGGGTTGTTGGTTTGGTGGGTTTTTTTCATTTTCTTATATGTTTTTGTTGTTTTGAGAGTCACAGATCTCCTTGACTTGAGAACCTAGGAAGCCAAAGAGATTAATGGCTGGAAAAGATCACCCCAAGAGGTGAAAAATATGTGAAAATACACCAGTTCCACAAACATTAATGGCAGTGACCTGCCCAGGGCCAGGCAGAGGAGGCTGAGGCAGGAACAGCTCTTGGACAGCTCTTGGTGTTAGGTTCCAGGCAAGTCCTCACGAGGCATGGAGGCATGTCCTGGTTATTGTCAATCTGATGGGCCACAATGCCATCTGGGGCTGTCTCCCAAACATCAGGGAGAACTTCA
Organism: Nesospiza acunhae; assembly: GCA_013398715.1. Classification (NCBI taxonomy): domain Eukaryota; kingdom Metazoa; phylum Chordata; class Aves; order Passeriformes; family Thraupidae; genus Nesospiza; species Nesospiza acunhae. Next base: position 115,424 of record VZSU01000388.1, on the reverse strand, counting down.
GGATAAAATCTTGCAAATCCTGCTGTCAAAGAGGATTATCAAGGTGTGTCTATCACTACCTCTTCTTCTGTGTTTATTCATGCACAAAATCCAGGTTTTCTTCAAAACTTGCTCTTTGTGCTCCAAGGAGGCAAGAAGAAAACAAAGTTGTGTGTGTGCTTCCCAGAAAAACCTCTGAAACTGGAAAGGAAGCTCTCCCTACAGGGCACCAAAGCCGTGTCAATGCATGGTGATAGATCCATTTTCTCTTGTACTGAACATGGAGTCTGTCTCTACGGACAGTGCAATGTCTCTGGGACATGGGTTAGCAAAAGCATTTGCAATTCAAGCTAAAATCTCTAAATTGTATTACTTACAGATAGAGTGCATTGTTGCTTCATTAAGTTATTAAGTGTTATAAACTATTATTTAGTTTCTAAATGATTTTGAAACTTCCACAAATCAGAAAGATGATATTTCCTGCAGCTCCCATGATTTCTTTTCCAAGTGTTCACATTCTGCAGGTCTGAAATCCAAGTCATTTTCAATTACATAGTTCAGGAGTCTTTAGGTGTTCATTTCCATCTCATACTGTACAAAAGACAAATCTATCCCTCAAAATCCCCGGTTGGCAGTCAGATGATGCCTCTTCCTCTAAAGTAATTTTCTTTTACACAGTGTTAGAAAAGATCTTTCTCTTCTCACCAGAGTTCTATAAAAAGGGCAAGCTCAAATGTAAAGCACTTCTTTCTCTCTGTCAAAGTCAATGAGACAAGAGAAGATATCATTCATCACTGTTCTGGGTGAAAGAAGTTTGTCTTTGCTAGTTTGAGCTTGGGCATCTTGAAACCTCTGGAAGAAATTCCAATTTATATATTGTCCTTCTGCACATATGAAGAAGCATGCAAGCTACTAAAAGTAATTCAGAAAATATAGTTAGTAAGTCAAGAGGAGCTGTTATTCATCAGGATCTTTTACAGGCAGTGTGCATATAAGGTTTCATCTCAGTTTCTGGGCCTCAAAACCCTTTACCAGCACTAACCTCTTCATCAGTATTTCCAACAACATTATCTGCCCAATACATTAACATGGCTTTCTCTTACTCTGAAACACTTTTGTGAAGAAATATCAGGTCTCAGTCTTGTCTATTCAAGCTTTGGCAGCAACAAACTGCTAATACTATAAGTACATTCTTATAAATTCCTAATAAAGTGACCAACTTGTGCTCTCTGTATTGCTCATGAAATTACAGATGAAACTGGATTAATTCTGATTAAGTCTGATGTTATCTGCTGCATTAAAAACTTAAATTCCCATAGGCAGTCCAGCTCTTCCTATTCAGTAAACACTGAGGATTTTCAAGACCTGACATTTGAGTAACACAGTCCTCTAATCAGTCACTCATGGGAAGACATAGAAAGTTCAAAGTTTCCAGGAGACTTTATATCTGACCCAGAGAAGATCTCAGATTTTATTTTAAGACAAGATGCTGAAATTTTTCACACATCTGGTGCAATTTGGTAATTTTTGTTCATGACCCAAATCAGACATATTTATCCATTAATTCATGCAAATTCTCCAGATATCAAGTCGCTGGATGGGAACAAAGTATTTTAATAATTATAGCTATGTGACACTTTTTGTTGATGCAATGGCTGGTCAAAAGATACAAAAAGTGCAAAATCATCAAGGACTGAATATAAACCCAATGATTTTCAAAAATAACTGAAGTTTCAACTAAAATAATATTGATTACCTGTAGCAAAAGGAAATACATTTCTTGTCAGTTAATCTATGTGAGTAGCAGAGGCTAGGGGAGAGAAGCATTGCCCACAGTAGAAGGTAATTAAGTTAAGGACCGCTAAAGCAAATTAGATATGCAGGGATCATCCAAAAAAATGCTGATCAATGTCACTCTGGAACATTTCTCTACTGTCTTTGAAAGGTCATGATCATCAGGGCAGGGTTCTGATGATAAGGAGAGGGCAAACGTTGGGCACATCCATTTTCAAGTAGGGCCTAAAAGGGATTTATAGGCCAGTCAGCTTGACCTCCAGCCCTTGAGAGGTGAGTCCAGGCATAGGACAGACAAGAAGATAATTTGGACATCAAATATTGATTTACCAAGGACATATCACCCCCTGACCAATCTAATTGCCTTATTGCCTCTGGATGAGGGTTGAGCAGTGGATGTTGTTTACCTGGACCTCTAGAACATTTTGGACATGGTTTTTCATAATATGACCAAGGCTAAGCTGGTGAAATAGGGCCTGGATAAGTGGATGAATAGTTAGGCACAAAATTGGTAGGACTGCCAGCCTCAAAGGGTGCTGTTCAGCCACAAGATGTCCAGCAGACAGATTAGTGACTAGTGGCATCCTTCAGGGAGAGGCACCTGGGCTGCAGTGGTTTAGGATATTTACTGGTGATGTGGATGAGAGAATGGAGAGTGCTCAGTGGGCAAGGTGCCCCCAGGGAAGCTTTGTGCCTGGCAGCAGGGAAGCCAACTACACACAGGGCAGTCTTGGCAAAAGCATGGTCAGCAGGTGCAGGAAAGAGGATCTTCCTCCCTCCTCCACCCAGCGAGATGACCTGGCAGCACTGGGTGCAGTTTAGGGCTACCCAGTAAGAGAAAGACATTGCCACACTGGAGAGAGTCAAGTGGAGGACAGCAGGACAGGGGAAGGGCTGCAGTACGTGAAGGGTGAGGAGAGGTGGGGAGGCTCCCAGCCTTTGTAGGAGCTGTCAGTGATGGGAGCTCACTGCCCTCTTCAGCTGCCCTCTTGGAGCAGACATGGAAGAGGGACCAGTCTCTTCCCAGGGGTGCATGTGACAGAGAAAGGAGCAGCAGATTCAAGCTGCAGCAAGGGTCGTTCTAGTTAGGGAAGTATTTTTCCAGTAGGAAAAATAAAAAATTGCTATGAGGGTGGTCACATACTGGAACAGGTGCCCAGAGATGCATCTGAGCAGGCACATACTTGGAGGTACTTTGCCTGGACACTGCCCTGAGCAATCTGATCTAACTTTAAATTTGGCAGAAGGGCAGAAAGTTTTGAGCAGAAGGTTGGACTGGGTAATCTCCAGAGATTCCTCTCAAAGGAGAGCATTCTGGATTTTACATGCAGCAGTTCCTCAGGTATCCTTCAGGTGTCTGGAGAGTCAGCTTTGAGGGGCAGAGTCATCAAAAGAAGGCTCTTGGCCAGGCTTGAACAGTAGGACACAGTAGTGATCATGTGGACGATTATGTTTAGACTTATTGCAAATATTGTATCTAAATATTGTCAGTGTGGTATCTAGATCAAAACTCTATCACATACGATAATATATTATATTTAATCAGGCGATGATCCCTCCTGTTGGGTCAACAAGGCTTCCTTGCTTTCTAAACTTCTAAGAGAAGTCTAGGTGTGGCTAGGTCCGCTTAGCCTCAGATTTCATCTAGAGCCTATGCCAAAAGGGTTATAATGTAAGCAGGTTTGGCAAGAAGCATAAAGGTTTACAATCTTCAGCCTTGCAGAATTCACCATTGCAAAGCCACTATGTAGCTACTTTAGGATTTTATCTCCATATTTGATTGGATCTTTGCACTTCTACTCAGCCAGTCAAAAGTGTTCTCTGTCTTCAAGATGGATGTACCGTGCAACTTCCTGAGAGCAGTCTTCCCAGTCCCCAGCAGTAATTTACATCCTTGTGCATGCTGGTGTGCACGGGGGTCAATCATGAGCATTTCAGCTCCCCCATCTCTGGAATGTGTTAATTATGTGAGCATTCAGGCAGCTCATCCTGCAATACCCACTGGTGTTCTTACCTTAGGACAAAACATTGTCCATAAGAGACTGTGGAAAGGGAGAGGGGCAGGAGCTACCTCTACTTTCTAGCTGAGGCAAATTCCATTTCAAGAGAACGCTGACTTTGGAATGACACATGTATACAGCTACAGACATAATGTACACATGTTCATATAGATATATATGTGAGATATATATGTGTGTGTGTGTGTGTGTGTGTGTTTATGTGTATGTGTGTGTGTTTATGTGTGTGTGTGTCTGTGTTTGTGGGGGTGTGTGTGTGTGTGTTTGTGGGGGGGTGTGTGTGTGTGTGTGTGTTTATGTGTGTGTGTGTCTGTGTTTGTGGGGGTGTGTGTGTGTGTGTTTGTGTGTATGATGCACGTGGAGACCTGACCATCTACTCAGTAGAGCTCAGGGTCTGTCCTGTAACCAGATGGTGCCACATCCTTCAGAGGCAGGAGGGAAGCAGTGACAAAGGCAGGGCTTGAACAGAGAGTTCTTCTTCCTTCCTTTTCTTCTCGGGGAAGTAACCCTGAAGAAGGATGGAAAATCAAACTGGAACTGCTTAGCCAAGCATGAGAGCTCAGGAGAGAGATGGAGAGGCCTGGCACATGCAGAGAGGGTGAGTAGGCAGGGAAGCAGGAGGCAGGGAGGGCAGCTTTGCAACTGGCCTGGATCTCAGCAGCTGCTGTAGGAGAGCTAGGCACAGCTGGCTCCAGAAGAGCCCTATGGATAGTCAGAGTGGCTCACACCTCGTGCATAATGCATGCACCCCACCCCAAATGACTTGTCATAGCTGCACAGCAGCAGGGATTTTAATTCTTTTGGGCTATCTAATACTACAGTTTGAAAGCCAAAAAAAGTTTGGGATTTTTTCCAAAAGCATTTCAGAAGGCCAAAAGACTGAGAACACGTACTGCTGAAAATTTATCATGGACATTTCCACGGCCTGTTGGGTGAATCTCTGCAAGTTACTTGTCCTTTACTTCCTCTCATACTCTGTGTGTTTATATTCTGGGTTCCTTCCACGAGGTATTTGTCCAACTGCTGTCATGTTTCCAGGTTAGCCTTACTGAGAAAGAAAAGTTCTTCTCTTCCTCACCATTACCATCACTGCAAGGATGTATGAGCCCTTTGGACCTGGGAATCTGCAGACCTGGTGTCTGGTCCTCAGCCTGCCACTGCTGACTGGGGTGATTATCTCTTGTGTAAAACACATGCAGGCTCTGCTGCAGTGCTGACCTGTACTGGATAGAGAAAATAAAGATGAAGGCAGGAGTATGTCAGATGGAAGCATTTCTCTGCTCATGGGGCGACATTGCTGGGCCCTGGGGATAAGTCACCCTGTGTAAAAAGTGATGTGGAGATGTGCTGCTTACCTGTGCCTGTGTAGAACAATAGCTCCTGTAAGAGCCTGGATGGAGTGACCTCCTGTAAGAGCAGTGGCATGAGGCAGGAACAGCCCCTGGCATGCTTCTGTGGAACTTGGATAAAATCAAGTAACAGAACTGTTTGGGAGACATGGGAAGGGAGTGGGGGAAGTGTGCTCCTTGTTTGGGATGCTAGATAGCGTGGTAAAACAGCAGGGACAATAAGAATTGCTAGAAGACACAAAGGGATAAAGTTTCTGGCAGATGTTTCTTCCTTTGCTTGCCATGGAGTTGGTTTATTATTAATACTTTGGGCCTTTCTGTTTAATTAAACATTAACTAGAGCTCAAGGCGCACAGCCTCTAAGTGTGCACGCAAAGTAGAGTCAGAGGGCAGAGCTGCTGCTGAGGGTAGGGCCACAGAGGGCAGAGATGCTCTAAGGAATAATGCAGCCTCATCTCTTTGAAAACAGCATCCAGACTGATGGGAATGGATGTCAGCCTGGTAGATGTTTTTAACCCCTAAGGTAACTAAACCTGAGGAATCTCTGGACAATTTTCTAGGGAAATTGCCAGCATTCCAGAACATGGTGTTGTTAAAAGATGCTCTCAAAACCCTTATAAATGTGCTGAAACAAAAACACTCTTCTGAAGAGGAATTGTATTTTTAGAAAATAATTCCTGCACTAAAAAGAAATTGTTATTTTTACAAGGAATTGTTATTTTTACAAGGACATGCTTCATATTGTGGATGTCTGAAAGTCTAGATACTATTTCTGAAGTATGTCTGAAAAGCTGTCTAATTGGATTTGAAGCAGTTGGATCCAGAGACTGACCTTTGGAGAAAGGCAATGCAGGAATGTCAGGTGCCTGAAATAGACAGAGAATTTTCCTGATGAAAATACATATTTGCATGTAAAAAGCAGTACAAATATTTATGAAGCATAAGCATCTTTGATTACTCAGAAAATAAGAAATATCAATATCTAGACAGATCATACACACATTCTTTAAAGTATAAAAAGCATAGGGGAA
>VZSU01000388.1:98246-109247 GCA_013398715.1 Nesospiza acunhae | reverse complement strand
GGGAAACAAAAGCCATGTAAAAATAATAGAAGGATCTGTGCAGAGGATCCAAATCCCAAAGAAAAGAGAAAAAGTATACTCTTCTGCCTTATTTAATTTTCAGACAGAAACTCAGGGGCTCACAGAGATACATCCATAATTCACAACTCATGAGGATAGTTCAGGAAAGTTTTTATCTGCTCTTTGAGCAGGAAATGAGATTATGCCAGTATGGAATTACAAATAAGTTGATCAGAGCCCCTTCCTGGCTTCCAGTCTGTTTCACATGGACATGGTTTTTACAAACTTTCTAAAAATATTGGCTGCTTTGAGAGACAGTGTTCTGCCATTTGTATTCTACTCAAAGCAATTCTTAAATGAATAGATTAAAGCAGCAGTACAGGATGGCTGCTCAGAAAAAGCCCTTGAACATATCTTTCTATTTACTTTTGCTATTGTTAGATGATAATGTTTAATTTTTTCCAACATCTGTTCATGTTTTTTTACTATGTTTGCATGAAACAACTTTGTTGTTAGCTGCAATTAGTATTTTACTATGGTCTGGGCTGCCTGAATGATCAGTGGGGAAGGAATAATAATTCATCCCATCCAAAGTGCGATGAACTGGTTTGTGGAAACACCAGTCTCGCCAGGCCAGAAGAGAGAACAGCCTTTCCCTCAGTGCCAAATGGGTGCTGAGGCTCCTGGCTGGCAGAAGCAGCTATGCCAGTGCCTGTGAAGGTTGGATCAGCCCACACAGCTGCGCTCAGCTCAGACCCTGCCCTCGGGGAGCAGCCTCACCTCTTGATGGGACAAGCGCCTCAGGGTCACTTCCAGATCCTCTGCCACGGTGCATGTGAGGGATTTAGGCGCTACTGAAGGTAGATATTTTGATAGAAGTTCAAGGGAACAGTGATTTGGATAGCGTGCTGGGCAGAGCTCCCATGCTGAGCTTCCCAGTGTGATAGCCTTGACTGCTAAATGAAAGGAAGAGTTTATCTTCTTTTAAGTCCTAGTTTGTAAGTAATCTGCTCCCTGACAGCACTAGGTACCAGGCTAGACTTGTATCTTTCAAGGAATGGTCTCGCTGCTTACCATGCCAAGACCATCAAACAAAATGCTTCTCAATTTCTAGTTGATATAAAGGATAGCTCATGGCATTTAGAGTTATACACTATTATTCTGATATTATTTTGATATTCTCAGTGTCACTGGCTGTCAGATTACACAGGATTCAATTAAACTTTTTTTAGGTTCATTTCTCACTCACCAGCCACTTTTGAAAGACCATGGGTTCTCTGGCATGCAGACAAGCAGAGCTTGCTCTATTGGTTGTGTCAAACACAATCTCTCCCAGGAAGGCACAAGAAACAAAATAATTTCTAGTTGTTTGTCTCCGTGCTCACAAACATATTCCTTCAGCTTGGTGAACTGGGTCCAAGCTTTGAGCTTATCATTACCACAGGCACATCTACAAAGAACCACCCCCAATATATGTCTGAGGTTTCTACTTTTGCAAATGCATAGTGCAGGCAATCCCTAATTCTTATTTAACTGCATAAAAGTTTCTTCTTATAACCAAGATTACACAGATGCAAAACTCACAAAATACTCTATGAAACAAGTTGGCTTCTTTCATACTCTATGCCCGAACTAACTAGAGCTGGTAAAAGGGTTCTACCCTTAATTCAGTCACCTAAATCAAATTGGAAACCTGTTACATAAATAGACCTTGCAGGGCTTTAATTTCCCACATTTGTATTTCTTTGAAGCTGAACATTGCTTGATAATATCAGAGATATGCATCCATGGGCTAAAATAAGCCCAGCATTGCATAGGGTCTAAACCAAAGAAGTAATAGCTCACCAGTTTATGAAAAGACTGTACTCTGAGGTCTGTGCTGAGGTAGCACATGTAGGGACATGAAGTAGCCCATGACTGGCACTGGTAGGAAAGCTTACTCAAAAGACTATTCAGACTATATCCATACAAAGGTGTGAAGCTGCTGCCTTTTGCAGGATCTTCCAGGCCTCCTCTGTTTCCATACAGTGAGAGCAGGACCAGCCCTGCTGCAATGTTGATAACAGCTTGGTGCGGTCCATCTGGTCTCATTTGTGACAGGTGACGCTGTGAAAGTAGGCAAGCCCTGCCATCCTTTCACACCTGGCAGAGCTACCCTGCTGCAGGAAGGCATTTTCTCCATGTCCCTGCTGGGGAAAGCCAGGTTGTTATCCTTGAGAGATGCTTCAGGGGGGATGTACTGCTCAGCTGGGGACTGTGGACAGCATCCTGATGGCAAAAGCAAAGTCAGACAGCTTTCTTAATTACATCAGCCCAAATAATTTCTATATTTTTGTTATAATTCCTCTAAGTTCTGTTCTGAAATTACAATAATAGTTACATGATTTTTTTTCTTTTTTATTTGTCAGGTAGGTTTCTAAAGAACATTCTGAAGCAGGTCTTTCACTTTCCTGCATTGACTCTAATGCTTACAGCTATTCATTAGCTAGTTTTAGTGATGTAATGAGCGTCATAGCTGTAGCATTAAACCACTAAAACCTACAGTTTACTTCCCCATATATTTTGTACCTACTACAAAATAAATATTTGTGTCCCTTGAAGCCAATTCTATCATTGAAAATCAACTTGTTTTGTTAACTCTTCTGTCAAAGGAATGTTTGATTACAAAATGTCCAATCACATCTTTGTGAATGGTTTGAAAAAACATGAAAATGAATGTTAAAAGAAAAAAACCCAAAACATGAGCCAAGTTCTCTGCAGATATAAGTCCATATTGCAGTTTCCCATTCATTATTGACATCTTTATTCTCTCCTGTGTTTTCCAAGCTACTCTGCCAATGCAGGACTGTGTTTAGGGATTTTATGGCCAATGTGACTAAGTGAATATGTCCAGTTTTCTCCCGTGTAGGTCTTGTATGCTCTTTAGCGCATTTTCACTCATCTCTGGGTTTTCTTCTCTGTTGTTGTTTGTGTTTGGGAGGAGCTCTTTTTGAATACATGCAGAGTTGCTTTCTTCTTTCCCATAGAGATTGTCCTGGATTAGGAACTTTTCATATTCATGAGAAACGCACAACATCAGGATTTCCTGTGCAGATGTTGGTGCCTTCCATGGCAATTAGAGCTGTCCACTGCTTTTGTGGCAGCTGTAGCTGCACCTTGCCTCATGTCCATGGTTTGGTATTGGTTTCAAGGAAATGGGATTGATTATTTCTTCAGCTATTATGCAGAGAAGGCCTTAACCTGCCATTTCCAAATGCTGAAGTGACTTGAATAATATGTATCATGAGCAGGTTATTAAGATTTAAGCTTGCCCCAGTCACTGTAAACCATGTCCATGAATGTGAATGAAATTACAAGCATAGTGATCACTTAGCAATAGAGAACTAAAAACCAGTTACTGCTTTGATTAGGTTTGGGTTTTTTCTTGCATTTTAGTATGTGTGTGACCTAGTACACCCACAAATAGCTTCACTCCAATGTGAGAATTCACTCTTCAGGTTTCCTGTGCCCACTTCTTGGTTAAATGTCTTCTCATAATAATAATTTTCCAACTCTGAAGATATTTTGACTATTCCAGATATTTTTAAGACTGACAACTTATTTTCAAAGAGCATCTTCAACAGGGAGTCAGTAGATTTTTAACATCCTTAATGACATTCATTATTTTATTTTGAATCTCAATAGCGCAGTATTACATATTTTTTTCAAATGTAGGTACATTAAAAATAATTAATTTTGATGCCTTAAAACAACTTCCAAAGCCCACTTCTGATTGTTGCATTTCATTTCTAAACTGTTCAAATCTACATGGTCCCAAACTCTCTTTTGCTTAAAATCTTCAGGGAAAAAAACCAAGAAATTAAAAGGAAGAGAAGGAAGGAAGGAAGGAAGGAAGGAAGGAAGGAAGGAAAAGAAAATAGCACTGTAAAAAGAGCAGAAACAACTTACAGGTTAATGATGCAATGCTAGACAAATGCTGTAGAGAAAAAAGTCAAAATGAGCATGCTTAATATTTTTCTGGCCATAATTTATTTTAGCTGGGCCAACATGAAAAATCAATCTTGGCATAAATATCCGAGGTCAAAGGTTCCCCAATTTAAAGGCAGACATTGCGTGACTGAAAATTGTATTCAGCTTTTGTCCATGCAATGCTACTTCTGCTGTCCTTAAGCAAAACAAAAACTAGGTAAATTAACAGAATTTTGACAGGCTAATTGTCTCTCAGGGAGGACTTTTTTATCTCTTAATGAAGTAGTTCATCATTCTCACTAGCAAAATCCCTTAAGACTTCAAATGAAAAATACACATCCAATACTCATAACTCTCAGAGTGTGCATGATACATGCAGACTGGAAAATTTGCTTTGCTTCTTTATCATTTGCAGTCAAAGGGCAATTTTTCTCTTTAAAAAAAGGAGGTAAAAGGGAATGGAAAGAAAAAATAAAAGGGGGAGAAAGAAATAAAATTTTTTTGCCAATTTTTCTACTTTTTCTGTCTTTACAAAATTGAAGCTTTACAGCTATTCCCATTCTCCAGTGGCATTCACTGGGACAGATTTTAATATGTGTTGTGATAAAAAAAATTAAAGAGGGATTGGGCCATATTCAGAGGAAAAACAAACTACTGTGGACAGAGTCAAATCCAAAAATCAAACATCTTAAATATAGTTTCCCATTAAAAGACCTAAATATTTCAACATATTAATTGCATTTGATTTCCTTACTTTTACCATAAAGTTTATCCCTGAGGTTCACAGTCAACCATTAGTATCCTATTTGTTAATCAAGTGTAAACAACCTGAGGTTTCATGGATTTCCTTTTTCTGATCTAACAGTGAAACATGTTCTTTGCCTAAGATAACAGCTGCTAAAATACAGGTAATTCCACATTGTGAGACATCAGGCAGGTTTCCCACCATGATCCCACTCTTCTCTAGTAACAAAATCAAATTCTAGAATGAAAGTGATTTTGAGAGTCAAAATCCTCTGCAATCAGACTGGTGTGTAGATTACACAATAAAACATTTACTTGGCTTATTTCTCTTGCAGCCTTCAAGTGTTCCTCAAGACCCATCATTTGGACAAACATTGGAGTTGTTTTGTTTGGCTTTTTGCGTTTGTTTTTTTGTTTGTTTTTGGCAGATCCCCCTCTAGATGACCATTGGCCAGGCCACTTAGAGCAAGCAGGAGTGATCCCACTGGAGGGCCACGGAGATGACTGAGGGACTGGGGCATCTCTTCTGTGAGGAGAGGCTCACAGAGCTGGGACTGCTCAGCCTGCTGAAGAGATGGCTCAGAGGGATCCTATCAGTGATTATAAATGTCTGATAAGAGGGTGCAAGGGAGATGGAGCTGTGGTGCTCAGTGATAGGCCAAGAAGGGAACAAACTGAAATTCCATTTACACCTAAACCCCCTCCTTTTTCCCTGTAATAAGATTGGATGAAGATCTCCTTCCTTGGGGAAGGAGAAACCCCACTAGATATAGGTCTGAGAAATCTTCTACAGCCTTCTACAAATCTTCTTCACTGCTTTGGCTTAAACTTCTTGGGATGACGTTGGTAAAGTGTGCAATGATCTGGAACAGCAAGAAAATCCAACAAATCTCAAACTTAATTTTCTCTAGGTACACAGCATGTTGTCCAAACTTTGCCAAGCATGGAGGGGAAGGCTTAGGAGGAGCAGCTAAGGTCAATTAATTTGTTCAGCCTGGAAGAGACTGAGGGGAAACCTCATGGCAGTTACAACTTCCAAACGAGGGGAAGCAGAGGGGCAGACACTGATCTCTTCTCTGGGGTGACCAGTGACACAATTTGAGGAAAAGGCATGAGGCTGAGGTAGAGTAGGTTTAGGCTGGATTGCAGGGAAATGTTCTTCACCAAAGGGACCGGGTTCATCTGGAACAGGCTCCCCAGGGAAGTAGTCACAGCACCGAGTCTGAGAGAGTTCAAGAAGCATCTCAGACATTTGGTGTGACTCTTGGACCTGTGCAAGGCCAGCAGTTGGACTCCATGATCCTTGTGAGAACCTTCCAACTCAGCAAATTTTATTATTCTCTGATACCATGATTCTACGAAATATGAACATAAACAGCACCTATGATAATAGAGTGACGGTTTCGTTAGCCCAGAACTGAACATTGGCCAAAAATGATGTGCAGAGAACAGTACAACAGCATAAGAATTTTGCAGTACTTCTACTGTATACTGAAATATTTCTGGTTTTCCAGAACACAAATTTGAACACAAAATTGAACAGGAAGTTCAGTAACTTCCTGTTTTGTATTTAAGAGGAGTCCCCAGATTTCTCTTCAGCTAACTTTTCTGGTTGCCATTTCAGTGCCAGCCAACATTTAGCCCTCCTGTGGCTGGGGGTCCCACAAGCTAAGTAAGCATGGTGGGTGAAACCACGCTCCTCTGGGAACCAGAGCACGCTTAGCAGTATTATTAGAGTTGGTAACCCAGTGACTGGTGAGCTGAGATTCTTTCTTAGCCACAGGAAATCAATATGAATGTCAATGCACTCTTTCTTGTGATGTATTATGGTTTTGTCTTCTGTTATATCTGTCTTCTTTGTTTCGATTTTCTATTCTTCATTACATCAGTCCTCTTTGGAGTTTGTTGGGTTTTGTGTTCCACTTTTCCTTTTGATTCCTCCTTCTATTTTTACAATAAAAATAATGTGTTTAAATAATAGCAGCTATGGAATTGTAATTTTCAGTTCACAGGACCAAAATTTAATTAAAAATCAGACAGAAGATGACTCATCAAAATATTTGGCATTTTTTGCTCCTTCTTTTGCTTTCATTATTTAATGGATTTATTCTGAAAAGGACCTCAAGTCTTGTAGCTTCTCATTGAATGGGAACTTTACTGTAGCAACAAGGACTAGACTGAGTTGTATTAGCAAGAATTCTTTACAAGTTAGAGGAAATAAGGATGAAAACATGAGGAAATGAAGACAAATAATGACCATATAGTTACTTGTCATTGTTACCACAGAATTTTTTTGCATTTAAACCATATTAAGCTTTGTCTAGAAGATACATCTGGCTGCCTTCAGCCGACATTCATCCAGGCTCTTGTGTACCACTGATTTGGGTCTGCTTCTCAAGTAGTCAGCCTGACGTAATACTTCATGGAAGTCTTTCTCTTTGTGTCTCTTTGAATGCATCTCCTAAAACCCAGATTGACTGAATTGGAATAAAAATTATCCTCATGTAAACAACAAAAACAATGGCCAACGATTGTATATTCTCATTACAGAATTTAATGTGCACAATACTATCAAAAATAAATAGCTATTGAAATTCCTTATTTCTCTAGACAGAAAATGTCCGAACTAAACCCACAGATATGTACCTGCTGCTCTGATATGCCAGTCAGAGGAATTAGAACTGATGAGTTTGCTGCAGATTTCCATTAAAATAATGAAAAATTGATTCCAATCTACCAACTGAAGTTGGAGGAGGACTCCTGTGAGACCTGAAGGGCTTATAGCAATCTGAACACATTGCTTAGACATTTGGGTTTTGGCTCTTTGTGGCAATCATATACACATACTAAGGCTCATGTTTTGGGATGTCCTTATGGAGGTGGAAAGTATGATGATTTTGAACAGTATGGACTAACTATCCCAATGAGATTTGGTCAGACAGTTGAAATAATTCAGCAAGGCTGGGTTAGAGCTTGATGACTGCCCCTCGCAGTTTGGAAGGCTCAGTCTAGGAGGGGGTAGGTGCAAAGCACCTCCAAACCCAAGAGCACTGGGATCTACAGCAGCAAGGAGATGAAATCCCATGAAATCACACCATCTTAGTCAGCAGCATCTATTGTGCCTGATTTTCACCCCTGAATGTGAGGCTAGGCTCACCAAAACTATGGAGACACCACTGTTCCCGAAAAAGAGCTGCTGCCCCTGTTGCTTTATCACTGGCTATCCACCTGGGCTGCATTTCCCTCTAAAGTGCCCTCACTAAACCCACCCTGCTCCCACCTGAGACCCTTCCATTCTCACCTTTCTCTCTGCAGAGACAAAGAGGCTGAGCTAGCTGTGCTTGAGTGTGATGGTGGTCACTAGGGTTTTCAGGATGAAGGGAGAGACGTAGATCTGACTCCGTATTTAGAAAGCTTGATTTATTATTTTATCATATATATATTACATTATACTAACTAAAAAGAAAAAGAAGGAAAGGTTTCTTCAGAAGGCTAAGCTAAACTAAGAATAGACTAGAAAAGAATGACAACAAAGGCAGCTCTCCTACCGAGCGAGAGAGACTGGTCACTGAACCAAAACATCCACACCAGACCAATCACGGATGAGCCTGTTGCATTCCACAGCAGCAGATAATTATTGTTTACATTCTGTTTCTGAGGCCTCAGCTTCTCAGAAGGAAAAATCCTGAAGAAAGGATTTTTAATGAAAAAGATGTCTGCGACGCTTGAGAGATTGTTGAGGCTAAAATCAAAGTAGGCACTTTCATGAGCTAAAATGATGAGTGTGAATCTCAAACCTTAGTTTTCTGTTATTTGACTTCTGTTTATGCGCGTATGGCTGAGCAGCTCCATTTCCATTCAAGAGGCATGTTTTTCCCTCATCTTTGAAAAAGAAAACCGCTGATCAGGTTACCAGCTTGGACTTACTAGACAGAGGCTGTAACAGATTGTGAAAGTAGCAGGCCCCTGTGAGTAAAACCTGCAGAAACATGGCAAACTTTGCAATTGCAGCTTGGAAGGAAAACACATACCCTCTGCTTTGGAAGGATGAGGACATCAAAACCTCAGCAGTTCCCGTGGGTGTAATGACACACCCCAGGGGATTATCCGTGTGACTTGACACCTAGAGGAAATGCTGGATAATTGCCACCCACAGTTTTGAAACGATGGATGACTAACAAACTCAACTGCCACTCAAGGAGACAGTTTAGTGGGAAGGATGATTCATATGAGAACATTATCACTCTTTATTTTTCTTCTTTTTTTGTTTCTTGGCCTACCAATGAAGGTAGTGAAAAAACAGGCAAAATAGTCAGTAGTAGCTGAGAGAACCATGAGTTATAAAAGGTCATCCCAGTCTCTAGGTGGCTGCTGGTTGTTCATACTCTTACTGGAAAGCACAGAGGCTTTTTGAGTCCTCAGGTGAGAGTAATAAGAGCCCAGTGCAAACATAGTGACTGTTGTGACTCCTAGGTGGCTGGTATTTTGCTTGGTTTTGTAAAGACCCATATGATTTTAAGACTGCTGTGTGCTTCCCACCATATAACTTTATCCCACGTGGTGGAGCATGCCCAAGTCACGACTCCCCGTGTCTAGCCAGCGTGGTGTTGTTTTGAAGAAGCTGCTTTTGTGGTAAATATGCAACAACCTACACCAACCACCCTAGCTAAAACTGGAGTAAATTACTTATCCTGGTTTTGAAAAGCTTTCAAACTGCCTGCAAGGGGCCTCAGCAAAGGACCACGAGTGTAGCTTGTCAATACAGATAGCCCCCTGCCAAATCTTTTCTGGTCGTACTGTCAATTCGCATCAGCAACCCAAAGGAACCCCATCGTGCTCTTGATTTAAAAACTTTGAAGTTTCATGCCTGCCACATGAAATGTTTTATTCAATTTTTGTTTTGCCAGCATTTCTAAATGTTTGGGTCAAAAGCTGGAAATCAATATCCATGTTGAGATGGTGAAGTTCCTGAGACGAGTTTCAAAAATCAGGCCATTTTTAAGAGGTAGGAAAATTTTTCCTAACTTTAACAATCTATAAGTGCAGTGTCTAATCTCAGCTAATTATCCGGGTGGGAGGAGTTGGCTCTCAACATGCCCATTTCTGCCTTGACTATAAAGAGAGCTTGCATGACAAATTACATCAACCACCTGTCCTGTAGCAGAGAAAAATCCCACACCTTCCTTGTAGGCATGGGGAGTCTTGGGGGATACATTTTAAAATGTTGACTGCTGCATTCACCTGCTGCTAGGCAATAATGGGAAATAATGTATTTTAAGACATTTTCAATGATGTATCACATTTGAACAACAATATTCCCTCTGGTTTGTGATCGCAGCCATAGGATTAGCTGTATCTTTGACCACTTCTGTAATACCATTTTCAAGTAAGGACCTTCCCTCTCAGCAATGCAGTTTCAAAAATGGCTCCTGTGCTAGAATATGCAGGCAAGTCTTATGCTCATAAAATACTTTTTTTTTTAGCAGCCACAAGCAATAAAAAAATCCTCAAAGATGTGTAACATAAGGAGTATATCCCAAAGGCTCTGAGTCAACAACAACAACAAAAAAATTAAAATGGGAAGGGGCCTACATGACTTTTTTCTTTACTGAACTCATATTATCTCCTTAAAATTTATGCAGGTCCTACTTCTTCTAATTATTGTCAGTCGTGGTAGTGCCTAAAGATTTTTCCTTTTATATATGTATTTCATATACTCATAGTTTTGTAGACAGTACACAGTAGCTTCTAGTACTTTTCCTGCCCTCTCACATTTTAGAACAATCAGCTAACTCTTCACAACACAAGCTTGAAATTCTGTTTAGTCTAATTATCAAGAATGGAGTTTTGACAGCGGCATTTTCTTTTCCACCAGAACTTAAGAGACATAACAAGAAATAGGGCAAAGAAGTCCCTGGAGCAACTCCAAGAGACTGGCCCAAGGGTGGGTTACTGGGGCACCTGATCTCCTATTGGATGTACCTGCTAGACATACTAATTAATTAACCTTCTAAAAGTTGTAGAAATTCTATATCATATGTGTACAGAACTATATTGTGCAACTGAAAGCTTTCATTAAAGTGTTGCTTTTTATATTATCACTTAATACCATCTGGAAAGTTTTGTGCTTTTTATTCTAGCCAACAATGGGACACAGAGTGCTGCCCATTTTCCCACAGATTTGCTGCCCGCCATCTGCTGGTCTCCACAACAGAGGTTTTCTCAGTATCTATGGCAGTGTTAGGTTTATGGTTGAACTTCATGATCTTAAGGGTCTTTTCCAGTCTA
>VZSU01000388.1:87663-98202 GCA_013398715.1 Nesospiza acunhae | reverse complement strand
CAGGAATGTACGTTAATATTTCAGAGGTCTCTGAGATCAGCTAAGCATCAAACTTCAGAGTATTTGTAAAACTACTTAAGAGTGACTCAAATTTTAAATGCCTTTAGTACACAACAGATGAAGAGGGAAAAACCTCCTCATATCATACAACAACAACAGATACCTCCTACAGTTTTTATTACACTTTTCCTAGTCCCTGATCCCAAATTCCCATATTTACTACTTTTCCTTCAAGTGAAATGTGTAATCATCTTCGAATTCAAAGAGAGGATGTGATTGGAATGGAAGTCTGAGAGCTTACATTCTTCTGAATTTCAATTATCACTGGTGGACAGCCAGATGCACACAATCTGTTATTGAATCTATTCATTTCCCTCTCCCATAATTATTTGCATCAAACTCAGAAACAAGAAATCAGCTTTTCAAACAGAAAAGTGGGTGTCCTAAATAGATATTTTAATTTTAATTTTGACTACAACTACTGAAGAACTACAAGAAATCAGTCAGCATTATCAAATATAAAGAATCTGATTCTATATTTTTAGTAAAGCAGAGAAGATTTCTTATTTAGGCAAATTTGCATAAATGGCTTGCTGGGCAGATTGATCTTCACTACCGAATATGGAAATGAAGATTCTCTGCAGCTAAGGTATTCTGTTGTCAGTTTAATAAAGCCATTAAATTAATGGTTAAATCCACATTCTCAGATTGTATCCGTGGAAAGAATGGATAAAGAAATGTTCAATATTTGAACATGAATATTTAAATGTTGCATTTATTCAAAGCTTGAAATTAAGACTTGGCATCCCTAGTTTGAAACTAGATATAATCAAAATATTATTAATATTTTTATACCCAGTGCATTTAAGCTTATTTCTGTGAGTTTTAAGCCACAACATTTTATCCTCGAATGTTTTTTTATTTTATTATATTTTTTCTCATTATACATCTACAAGAATCATTTAAATACATTTATAAATTTCTAGTTAGCCCTTTCTATTTTCAGTGCAGCATATGCAAATCCTACCTAACTGTTTGGCAGGGCAATATGTTTGGTAAATTTTTGATGATATAATGTGGCAATTGCACAACAAGGAGTAAAGGTAGCATGCCTGTCAGGATTAGGAGAGATGAGAGAAGAATGGGAGAGTTACAAAAGACTGTCCTCAGCATGTGGTTTGTGGTTGTTTCAGTCTATTTTAAATCTTTCTGCCTTGAAGTACAGTGAAGAAAAAAGGCAGCAAGCTTAGGTAGGAAAGGCTCTTTTAACTGTACTGCATCTAAGCTTGAAAGATCCTTGGCATTCAGAGAGAGTAGTGCTCTTGGACCAAACTGTCATTCAAGGATAATTTGAATGTTTATCTTGTCTAAGTTTAATTCCATTAATGCAAGCCATATACATTTTTTAGTTTGTCACAGAAAATATTTCAGTATCTGAGAAATTTCTGGTGCCATTTTTTTTCAGTGCTTGAAATAAAATTATCAGCTGAACAGACAATTTACCAGGTCATTTCCACAGTCCTGTTGTCATTCTTAATATAAAGTAGAAAGAACTCTATTGTTCCCAGCATCTACAGACTGGTAAGAGTAATGGATTGAGATTAGTGATTTGGCTCAAAAGCAGAGCACTTTCATTAAGAAGGGGCCATTAGCCAGCCCGCATTTGCCTATTAAAATCAAACCATCCTTACTATCCTCTTTTGTGGCACCACCGATGGATCTTCTGCTTTAACCCAGGTGCACTCAGTGCCAGTTGCTGACACCAGAACCTGCTGCTGCCTGTGCCACCCCCTGACAGTGGCAGCATGGGAAAAAGCAGCGTTGTGTCTTAATCCTTATAAACTGTGGCTTGTGGAAGTTCAGGCATTTGGGCACTCTTCAGCAAGCATCTGGATAAGTTCTGGTGTTTCACAACAGCAGAACCCCTTGGGTACACAACAAGCCTTTCCAGATGCTCTAGAGAGGAGAGGTTCTAGATTGTTTTCTCAAGTGAGCACAGATGTCTTCCCTTCCCCTTGCCCCTGGGTCCTGGTAATGCTGGAACATGTGGAAATGTGCAGATAAACCAGGGACATACGGTTGTCTGGTGCAGGCTGCGGGAAGTAGTTTGGCTTCTCTTGAAGTCAAATTAAAGTGAACAGGAAGATGCAGGCTCTACCCCTGGTAGCAGTAACTCTACTTTAGCTCCTTTGAGATGTATCCAGTGATATTAGCTAATACTAACCTGCTGGGTTGAATCTCTCCCAGAGCTGCAGTCAAGAAATATATATTTGCTGCAGCAGAAACAGAACAAAACAAGTACAAGAAATAAGTTTTAAAAATTTGAAGCAGGGAAAGCACAGAGAGCACAGAAGAAAACAGGGTTTTTTCAACCTGCAATGCCACTCCAGAGTAAGGAGAGCCCACAGAGCTGGCATTCACCCATCTGGGAAAAGGCCAAGGACCCCATAGCACCCCATAGGGTGGCTTTGAGAAAAGCAGCGCTGGACACTGCCCATGGTGGGGTGGTGCAAGGACTCTCTCTGATGAAGCCTCCTTCTCATTTGAGACCCAGGTAGCCCTCAAGGGTGATCAAGGGTAAGGTCTTTTCCCCTCCCAGGGTATGCAGGGCACTGACATGGGCAGCTTGAGCTGAAAACCACTCCCCTTGCACATGGGAAATCAAATCATGGAAGTGCTTCTGTTCAATATGAAAATCAGATGGAGCTCTGGGAGAAGGTAATCATACATCATGTACTGCTTGCATTTGTGGTCTGAAGATAATAAAGTTATTTTTTGTTGTACTGTTCAGAACAGCTTCTTAGAGAGTATTTCTGTTCTCTGGGAGCCAGCTGGCTGATGCATTGTGATAGCACGGCATGGGTGGCAGTAGGCATACAGCACCAGTGTGCTAGGATGGAGCAGTCACATGGCACCATTTGTGCCATGATGTGCTGTTTTTCTGAATGCACTCTGCATGGAGCAGAAACACAGTTGTCCAGCCAAAGACACCATCAGACAGAAGTCTCAGATATAATTTGTTAGGGTTTGAGAATCTATCCATTAACTTCACAATCTGACCGTACAATGCCCCAGTGATTTTAGATGTTTCCTAAATTGCTTTCAGGCACTTTTCCTGCTAGTTATTGTATTTCCCAGACTGAATTATATTACACTGATCACTGATTACTTGGGGTTTTTTTCTCCCCCAGGGAAAATCATTCTTTGAACAGCTTCAACATGTAAAAATGAAGGTGAAGTGAAATGGTACCTTTTTTACTCACTGTCTAATTTAAAAACAACAACTGTGGATCATGTTAAAATAAATTAGTGGGTGATTTTCAGAAATCTTTTTAAGTGGAGAACAATGCAGGTCAGTGTGACTTTTTCATTTCACTCAGGGCTTATATCTTTTCCTCAATGTAGGTAAAGTTTGTGAACTTCTGATTCCTACAAGTTTCAATCAAAATTCTCAGTTCTGATTTGGTTTGACAAGTTTTCTTTCGACACGCAGAAGATAGGAAAGTATGGGGATCACAAACTTTCATTTAGTATTTTAATTGCTGAGTCTATATTTGGCAGTGTCTCCACCTTAATGGAACCTAATGGTACTGTAATTGCTTGGTGGTGTCAGGGAGAATCGATTCCTGATTATGTTCAGGAATAGCACTTTCATGTCTCCTCTGAATTGAAACACAGAGACACTCTTGCCAGTGAAGAAGTATGCCACAAAACACCTCTTAATCAGCCTTGATGACAAACAGTGGCACTAATGCCTTGATAATAACTTTTGTCTTTTTTGCAACAAATATTTTCTTTATGTTTTAGCACATTTGATTAAACTGCTCTCTGGAGCCTGAGAAGCAATCTTTTGTTTCTATAAGAGTAATTAGCCTGCATATAGAGTTAAAAATTATGTGTTTGAGAAATCCTTATCTTTATTACAGCATACATAAATTGTGTCTTACTATGGTTTGCTTTCAAGCATAGTAGTTGCTTATGAAACCAGCTGCTCTAAATTATCCCAGTCCTTTCCAGAGGAATTGCCCCTCGGGAGATGCACTGATTTGCATCACAGCTGAGGAGGGCAGTGAATGTCAAAGCTCAGACCTACCAAGGGAAGACCTCTGACCAGGAAAACTCTACAGTGTTGTTTGCACAGAGCTATGCATTTGGTGGCTTGCCTGGGGGCATCATGACCAACCAAAACATCCTCAAATGCAGTCAGAAGAGGGTTCAAGCCTCTGAAAGCAGCCTGAAATCTGAACTGTGCAGCACTAGTGGTGACCTTGGTGTAGCACTGATTTTGTAAACCAGTCTCACTGATTGCTGGAAGATGCAGGTTCACACGGGGTCTCTAAGATAGTTCACATGGGCAAGTCTTACTGGCTTCCTTCTTCCCAGGTACCAGGTCCTTCCCTAAAGAAATGCAGCGTGTGGCGCTGCTCTAGAGCTCTGAACTGACTGGAGATGAGCTGCATTGCTGACTTGGGAGCTGACTCACACTGCTGTGCCTGGCCTCCAGGAAAGCCAGCCACCCCTCAGGTCAGCCAGACAAGGCTGGGGTGCAAGTGGAGGCGGCAAAGCTACAAGTGAAGACATCAGTCTGCTGTGCAAACACTTGACTGGGAATAAAAGGACACCAGGCCACACTGAAGCTGGCCCTTGCAGTTCAGAACAAAGGGTACTGGTGGAGTTCCTGTGACTGAAGAAGTCAGTGGAAATGTTTCAACAGGCTGCAACACAAAGCCTGCACAGCTTTGAATGCCTTAACAAAATGTAGAGCTGACATATTTGTCAAAAAGTGGTAGATGGAAAGGAGAACTGCTAGTGCCTCTTGGGCTGCTGTTAGCAAAACACCCTCTCAGAAAAATCAGGTGTCCAGGGGCAGCTGGTTGTAGCCTGGAAACCTTCTGGTCCTGCAGTCTGTGAGAACGACATGCTTGGGCTTGACACTTCTTTACAGTTACTGCTCTTCTTTAAAAAGAAGTATTAATCAACACCTGAAATTAGAGGTGAAGAACTGAAAAAAGTAGGCAGAAATTTCTCCTTCTAGTTTGTCTCTTTACAAGCCAAAAATCAGACATCTGAAAACAAGGTCAGTTCCTCATATGAGTGTCCTAGTCCTTGGAAGCAGCTGAGATCCTGGAAGTAATTCTGAAAGGCAAAGCTGGCATTTCACATGTGCAGTTACAACATGCTTTCTCTTGATGACATGTCTTCAAAAATGGGAGATAAAAGATGGAAAAGGACACAAAATCCTATGTGAGATGCTTCATATCTCACACTCCTAAATTGATCTAGAGATGCGTTTATTTTTTTTTTTTATGAGACTAGTAACTGAGATGAGGTGTCTCCTGTGTTCAGTGAAACAGAGCTAATAATATCCTCCAAGCTGAAGTTATCACTTCTCATGAAGCCAAAGACACATTCCAGTGTGATGGTCTGGAGGTCTTTTAGCCCTCCCTGTTGGAATCCTTTGACTTCCTGTTGAACTATCTTTATTGTCTTATCTTTTCAAAATGCAGCTTTTTCCTCTCTCATAAGATGCTCTCTGCAAATCATCCAAATTCCATGTTTCTTTGGTAATTAGCTGATGTTTGATCAGAGGCTGAGAAATAAAAAGGTGAGCTGTGTTTTAAAGTGAAAAGATAAGGTTAAAGTGCAATTACAGATGAACACTAGTGACAGTTCTCAGCTCCCCAGGGTGGGGCCAGCTTCAGTGCTGGTAGACATTTTCAACCTACACTGACTGAGAATCTGCTCCCTAAGCTGTGGCTGAAAGGATGGGTGGAAATACACACAGGGGCTATTTTTGCCCCAGAGGTGAAAATCACTAAGCCTATCATTCCTATGGTCTCTGAAAAGATCTAGTAGATGGACCTGACTTTGTGGAATTCATTGGCTATCTGACATGAAAAGGCTCTGTCCCCTGCCCCTGGCTACCCTGTCACTGGTTGATATCCTTCCTCCTGTGCCTCAGGATATTTAGTCCTAATGTAGTCCAGGTATCAGAATTGCAACACCATGTCCACCATCTGACCTATTAGGTTTGACTTTGCTCAAAACAAAGGAAGATCTTCATATAAATGAGATAAATGAGATTAGTCCTGTGGAGTGAATTGCTGTCAAACACTTTGATCTAAGTCTAAGTTGAGAAATGGATGCCTTTAGATTCATAGGATTCTGCAGTTAGTTTCATGTGCCAGTAGAGTTTATTGAATTTCAGAGGCTAAATTTAGTCTTGGCCCAAATGGAAGTAATTGCTGTTACTTCAAAGAGTCAAGGGAGAACTTTTCATTTAAATTTAGGTTTTTAGCTGGCAAAAGAGAATTAGGATGGATCAGTATTGGTTCTTATACCTTATAGTATTCAGTGCATTTTCATTTATCATTATTACAAATAGTCAGGTATTCCAGATGAGAGGAAAAAGGCAAACTGAAGATAAATTATGTTCTTTAATTCACTTATGCACTATATGTACATCTGCAGAGGCATTTGTGCATGCTTATTCTGCTCATTAGTTACAACTATTAATATAAAACATGGTAATAAACTTTGCATTTATTCTGATCCTACCATCCCCATTCAGATGGAGAAGAAACTCCTCTGTAAAGTTCCCCAGGAACTGATGAATTGAAAGAACTCCAGTCCACCCACCTGTAATCAAATCTGGGAGATGCAATTACTCTGCAGATGGTGGTTGAGAGTGAGAGCCATGACCTTTTATATTTATTTTTATGATATGTAATGAGAACACCAAGACTAAGACAGGTAAGGTCTTCCTGACTGGGTTTCTCCTTTTTAGGGCAGTGTGAAAAGTCCTTCCACTTCTCAGCAGATTTCTAGTACATGGCTTTTTTTTGAAGTGGAGGAAAATCCATTGTTATATCCTTGGACCACAGCATTCCAATTGTGGAAACAGTCCTTGCCTCTTTGTATAGTGCCTCTGGCTACCTGCAAGAACTGCCTCCCTTAGCAGCCAGTTAACGCTGCTGGAGGTTTTTATTCACAGAACACTGATCCTTCTCACAGTAGCCCCACACTGGAATTATACCTGCAGCAGCTAGTCCTGAAGAAAAGGGAACTGTATTCTCCCTCTCTACTTGACTCCCACTCTATCCTACTCCAATGTTGCTCTACACTTCAGCTAAAGTCTTCATTCTGAACAAATTCTTAGCTTGAAACACATGCCAGACCTGCTTCTCTTTGGTTTTGCTTTTTTTTTTTTTTTTTTTTTTTTTTTTTTTTTTTTTTTTTTGCCAAATGTTATCTGTGTATGTGAATCTAAGTATGAGAACAGTAATAAAGTACTTTCCCATTATACTCACTTTATTTCTCACCACTGGGACAAAAGTGAATATTTGCAAACATGTCTGCAGGTGATCTGGGTCTGACTGGTTCATAGCCAGCGGCCAAGGGTTACTACAATCCTTTTTACAGACCTTGTACATCTTCAGAGAGTGCATTGTAAAGCACCTGAGTTGTCAAGACAACAATAGCCTCCATTGCTGATTTTTTAAATCTCAGATAGATATGGAATGCTTGAGAAAGAAACAGGATGTTGTATACACTGCAAAGCTTCTCCTCTTTCTACAGATATTGTAATGTTTGAATAACTGTACCATTGCCTTCAATGGCTTTGAGTTACAAAGAGCTGTCAGTGTGCAGGCAGCACCCAGTGTGGATGCACTGGTGTCATTCACAAGACAGGTATTGTAAAGATTCAGCAATACTTTTTTGCTCTTCTACATCTGTATTGCTACAAGCATCAAAACTTTCCCTGGCATAAGTAAACTCAGAAAAGTAATGTGACTCCTCTCTGTGGGCTTGGTTAATTCTGATAATTTAACAAGTTAAAGCACTGTTTCGCAATTTCTGTTGAGTAAAGATTCTAAGTCTGGACCCATGTTTTAATCAGTATAGAAGTATAAAGCACACACATATTTTACACCAACTTGAGCATGATTAACACTTCTTTAGGACTTGTTTATGTAGCTGGAAATTGCCAAGGATATAAATCACTTCTGTAGTGGATATTTGTTAAAAGGAGACCAACAGGACTTGCTCTGCTGATGGTAGCTGTCCTTAAAATTTGCACCATTTGAAGATAGCTTCTGTCTAAAAAAGAATATTAATTAACATACCCTTTGCAATGATTGTTGCTAAATGTTAGTCTTTGTGAAAGTTCCTTGATGTTTCTCTTGGGAACGTATCAAAAAGAGCAAATCTGGTACAAAAGAAAACACTGTGTTGCTTACTTTCTAAAATCTCTGATGTTGATTATAAATGGGAACTGAGAAATTCACAGACAAGTCATCAAATATGCATTTATGAAATTTCATACTTCAGCCTTTGCCTAATTTTAAGTATATTTGAAAGCCCCTTTAATCACAAATCAGCAATTCTTTCTCCTTGACTATACAAAATGCCTAGAGGTACATTGTTGGATTTTCTCTGTATAGATTACTTAGTGTGATTCCTGGCATAAGAAGTTGTACTGTGAGTCCCAAAGTAGAGCTGGATGGAAATCTGATCATTAATTTCATAATGATGCCATGATTTGGAATATTTCCCTTCCTAAAAGCAATTAAGAGAAGAAATGTACTGCAGTGAAATGAAGGGCTGAACAAATAGTAGTGAAGACTAAACCAAATCCTTCCTTTGAAAGGACTAAAAAATATTAATTCCAACTTTGATTTTTATCTTGCACTACAAAATCATAGAATCTGAAGGCATAAAATGATCTGTTATTTTAAACAAAACACTTCTGTTTTTTAGAATGTTCAACTTCTTTATGTTCCTGGACAGAATTTTTGAAAAATTCAACCTGTTTATGCAAGAAGTTATTAGCTTTCTGTAAAAGTATTTTCTTTTCCAGAAGAAAATCTAGATTTTTAGTCAGTTGGTTTAAAGTTCTGTTCCAAAAACATAGTCTAGGAGGGAAAAATATCTGTATTTAAAAATCCCGTTTATTAAAAATGTGGTATATTATTTAGCAAGCTGGTACATTGTTTGTTTTTCTTTTCTGTGACAATTAATTTACCTTGTTTCTATTACTATTTTATCCAAGTTAGATATCTCAGGCTTTTTTATTTCCAGACAAGTTTTCTGGCAGTCAAGAGGAGACAGCCGACAAGCCATAAAATTTGTATAGTTGCCTTGTGGATGCCATTATTACTATTGATATATGCCATATTATTATTTTATTATTAATAATGTTAATGATAACAATACCCATAAAAACAGCAATTAAATGTATCTGGACATTTGGCCAATTCAATCTACTCCTTATAAAGTGATTTTAAAATAATAATGAGATTAACAAAACAAGCCTTTGGAAGACCACCTGCTTCTTTCAAACCTTATCCAGACCACTTGAGTCATCAAAATGGATCCGGAAATGCTATGAGAATTTACTCCTTGGCACAATTTGCAATCAAACCTGAATGTAACATCACCATTAATTAGGAACTTTCTTATGATAACAGCATTTCTGGGTTTGAGAATGCTGTATTAGATAGAAAAAGTATTTTGCAGTTAATATTTTCAACATCTACGATGTCCATATTTTACTAAATGACTTGAAAAAAAAGGGTTTTTAATCAATACCCATTTTCTTGGATGACATCTGATTTTTAAGACTGGATCAATATGGTTAATTTTATTAAAATAACATAAAAATGCAAGGTTTTCATTAAAAAATAAGGAAAAAATGCTTAGGAAAATTCATTGGTCTCATCAGTTTCATATTTGATTTTTAAATAAACCTTCACTCCTTAATTTTTTCAAATTCTTCCAAAGAGAAAGATGGTAAGTCTAGACGCAGAAAAAATAGTGGGTTTACAGTTTTCAGATTTTTCTTCTGCTTAAAGGAAAATAACCCACCAAGCAGAAATCTTTTTTAAAATAAACCGTGTTTATCCAGATAAGCAAGTAATTACAGCCAAGCAGCTCAAAAAGCAGTGTCAAAATATTCATTACAGTAGACAAACAGTGAAACACACAGACTCCTACAAGGAAAAATATTCACCAAGGTCTTGCTGCATTTGTTTGCCAGAATGAGAAATACACACTGTACTTTAGTTTAATTGCTCTCAGAACATGCATTTTCAGCTGTAATGTATATTTGATTTAAGAATTAATAAGTGTATGTGAGATTAGGAAAAAATTAAAGTTTTTCATCAATAACAATGGAAGTTAATGAATCAAGCCTGGCTTTGGTGCATGTAAAGGCCCTGTTATGATTAGTGAAATAATCTGTTATAAACATATATCTTCACTGCATTTGGCTTCTAATTCCTCAAAGCCATCACATTTTTTCCAGACACTTTGCTCAGGCTTAAGAGAAGCTGCATATTTTACAAGAGCTTAATAATTAAACAAACAAAACCCCAATGCTTTTATCATTCAGCGCAGAAATAGGCTATGAACAAGCAAAACCCTGATAGCCATTTGATGAAATAATGTTCTCCCTTGTTCTGGTTCCCCAGTCACGTAACGAACTGCAGTGGAGGTAGTCTGGTCCCCTTGCTGAGTCACTGCCTTTCCTTGCCTGGA
>VZSU01000388.1:65841-87613 GCA_013398715.1 Nesospiza acunhae | reverse complement strand
GGAATGAGAAGAGCTGCTTTGTGAGGCTGTGATGCTGGATGGGGTTTGGGAATCATCAGGACCCTGCAATGCACAATGTCAGGACAGCAGCACAGGCTTCCCCTGCCTGAGCGCTGCGAGGTTTGCAATCTCCCTTTAACCACTCCCCAAGAGGGCTTTTGCTGGGGGCACCAATGATCCAATGAACTTTTTTCAGTGACCAGATCATTCATCTGCAGACAGGCTGGCGGGAATCTTGCCATGCATTTATTACAGGGGCTTGGTGTGAGTGTAATGGCAAACATGTTCCTTGCCCATGGAGATCAGCCAGCAGAGCACCTCTGCTGCTCTCCAGGACTGTGCCATCCCAGCTGCCAGCCAGCCAGGCTGGCACCATTCCCAGAAGACACTGCTGGGGAAACTCCTGGCAGAACATGAGTCAAGGGCAGAGGGATTTACTGACATGCAAGAGTTGGGGTTGAGAGAAAGACTGACAATCTTTTGAGCAGTTTCGTGACATAGTTATTTGCTACAATTTAACTTTACGTCACAGCATTCAGCTGAAAGTAAGGTGCATAAATCTTGAAACAAATTAAACAGAAAAAAGGCTTTTCTTAGAATGACTTTGAGAAAGTTTGAATTCTTTCCCGTGTTAGAATTATGTAGGAAGTTTAACTTTCAGTAAGTGAAAAAAATCAAACATTTTCAGCATTGAAGCGTTAAAAAGAGAATCTGAAAGTTGTATAATACCAGCAGTAGCAAGGGAGTTGATCTCCAGGTGACATTCTCCTTCTTGCCCTCATTTATTGCCTCATTGCCTATGCCACCAGTAAATTTTGCCCATTGTACAACATCCTAATATCCATATTATTATGGTCTGACACATAGCAGCAGAGTAACAGAGGGGAGAAGAGAGCTCACAAGCCTTATGCCTGGTTCTTAACCTTTTGGTTTTCTCTTACTGGAAAAGTACTTCAAGACAGACACAACACATGCCACTTCTTCCTCTGTGGTTCAATTCCTTCCTCCCTAGCATTTCCAGCACATATGATTTGTAACAACATTTTTTCTTCTTTGGACTTTCTTTGGTATCTAAAAGGCCTCTGTGACCATCTCCTCTCTGTGGCCAAGAGGAAGTTCACAGTGATTTATGGGAAAGAAAGACAGATGGACATGAAGAGCTAGACTCTGAAAGCACAAGCAGACAAGAGGTCTTGCTTGAAGCCACATCTCATGAGCACTTCAACCTTTCTTGGCACCAGAAACACAGACAAGTGCTCTACCAGCCTTTAGAAATTACTTGTCCTGGTATAACAACTTGTTATGAGGACTGTCTAGTCCTCTGAATGCTGAAAAATTATGGTTAGTGGGAGACCACCCTTGCTTCTTCCTCTCTGAACATGATGGTGTCATCATGGCCTTTCCTCCTACTCAATTTGAATTGTGCTCAGCTGCAGCAGAAAGTGGACAGAGGGAAATTGCTGTCAGCCTTGATGCTCAAAGCCATGCCAGCTGCCCACCATCTTCCCACTCCTCTGTGATTTATCACTTACTCTCCTTACAAGTCCAAATTTTCTATTTCTTTTACCATAGTTTCTACTTGTCTGTGAGTTTGAGTCTGTACTTTTGAAAAGAATAAATCCATGAATGGCTTTATTCCAGCTGTCACAGCTTTTATTGTGAAATATAAATAAAAAGTTCCAGAAGAGTACTTTTTTCCTTCTTTATAATGTGAGACAAAGATGGAGTGAAACAGATATCACCCACTGGAAGGCAGAGCCCACACACTCATAATGATTCATTAAATCATCCATCACACTTCCCTGAGAGAGCCTATGGCCTTTCAGCCACTCAAGTGCATATCCACCTCTCACCTGCTTGATTGGGAGCTCCTTCATAGATTCATGGAATACTTTGGGCTGGAAAGGATGCTGGAGGTCACCTGAGCAACTCCAATTTGCAGCCCAAAGAGAGCTTTTGCAGGGCTGACAGCAGAGGATCATAAAT
The DNA here is from genome assembly GCA_013398715.1 of Nesospiza acunhae. Taxonomy (NCBI): domain Eukaryota; kingdom Metazoa; phylum Chordata; class Aves; order Passeriformes; family Thraupidae; genus Nesospiza; species Nesospiza acunhae. The sequence goes on along the minus strand of VZSU01000388.1, from coordinate 85,627 downwards.
TCTTCTGAAGCAAAGCAGACTGTCAACCCCACCGGAGATCATCTTGACCATGGGAGCAAGTTGCACTCCTGACATTAAAGAAACACAAAGACAATACTAAAGAAAATACATCAAGAAAGAATGACAACAGGAAGCCAAATTACTGTATACTAATAAAAGTAGTGATCTGAGTGCCAAGCAGGAATACAGACTTTCCCCCCTGTCCTTAGAAGCTCATAAAGGTGTTGTTTATGCAGCTGAAACTCAAACGTAATAAACCCATGATCCTCTGAGTTACCCCACTTCCAGGCCTGTCTGCTGCCAAATGCATCCCCAACATTATCATCACTGCATGTTACTTTCACCTGCTCCTGCCATCTCAGGGCCTTCTCCACGAGAAAAATAGTGCATATTTCTTGTACAGAGGTTACTGCCTTTATCAAGAGCTGAGTACCTCATTCAGGCCCAGGATGAGACATTCATTTGGGTCTTCACAGAGAGTTCAGAAAGGGCTAAAGCTGGTAGATTCAATATCATCTATTTCCACTTGATGAAGCCCCCACTGGAGGATCCAGCTCTCAAGTGTCCCATGGACAGTGGGACACTGCTTTGTTAGAGCCAGTGCAGCTGAAAAGATGATTGCAAAAACCCCCAACCCCAGATCAAGGGAACAAATAGTCCTTAAAGCCAGATACTTACTCTAGAGCAAAACAATATTTATTTTGTTTGAGTGACCTGGGTTTGCTCCAGCAATAAAGTGAGCCACAGACACTTCACATCTTTAAACAGCCTGAACATTAATTGTACATTGTAATTGTCTGTTTCAGCAGAGACAGCCATCATGCTGACATCTCTTAAACTTTCTTTTACAAGGCCACAATTAAACTCCCTGTCTTCCTGAGCTGGGCAGCATCTAGGGGCCTTGCAAGGACAGATGTCATGGTTTAACCCCCACCAGCAGGATCATGAGAGAATTGGAAGGGTAAAAGCTGGAAAACTTTTGAGTTGAGATAAAGGGTTTAATATGGAAAGCAAAACTCACTCAAAGAAAGAAAAACAAGGAATTCACTGTTTTCCATGGGCAGACAAGTGTTCAGCCATCTCCAGGAGAGCAGGACCCCATCACACATGGGAAGACAAATACCATCACTCCAAAAGTGCCCTACTTCTTCCTTTTGCCCTCCTGCCCCATGTTTATATACACTGCAGGATGTCCCATGGTCTGGAATAACCCTTTGGCCAGCGGGGGTCACCTGTCCTGTCTGTGCCTCCTCCCAACCTCCCATGGAGCCCCTTTCCCTCACCAGCATGACAAACAGTATGAAGAGCAGAAAAGGCCTTGGCTCTGTGCAAGTCCTGCTCAGCAAGAACAAAATCATCCCTGGGCTATCATCACTGTGTCCAGCACAAATCCAAACCACAGCTCCATTCCAGCCACAGTGAGGAAAGTTAATTCTACCCCAGCCAAAACCAGCACAACAGGGAAAAATTATTAATGGATCTCCTTATCCACATCCATGCTGTTCCTCCATGCCAGCTAATTTGAATGCAACTTTATGCAGAAGATAATGCCACTGACAGAATTACACGGAAATTTCCTGCTTTGTTCTAAGTGCCATTTGAGTGCCAAGCAGAAATACAGACTTCTTCCCCTGGCCTTTGAAGCTCATAAAGATGTTGTTTATGCAGCTGAAACTCACAGAGACTGTCAGAGTTTCAGCAGTGAAGTTATTTAGGGGAACAAAACAGTGTTTCCACCCAGGTTGTGCAGATTTCATATATCCATACTGTACAGAGGATATTCCCACACAGTGCTGTGGACTCCTGCAGCAGCAGAGTCTGTGGAACAGATTCCTGCAACCCACTGCAATTGATGGAGGATGTGTAACAGCTCACCCTCTGGTTGCTCTGTTGGTGCTGATGTTTACTTTTGCTTCAGGCTTATCAGACACCCTGACCCCTGGTTTCTTTTATTTAGAGAATCCAGGTGGCTTTTAAGCAGTATTTTGAGATTACAAACTCACAGCTGGGAGCAGACTTAGCTTTTGCAGGGACAAGCTGGCAAGTAAGTGGCTACATGAGATAGGGGGAATAAAAGAATGGTGAATAGGGGAAACAATTTGTCAAAATCTTGTTTTCCAAAGCTGCTTATTGAAACAATTCAGCTTGTCTGGATTTTCTTCTCTTCCCCCAAACAACTTGTGGATTTTAAACTCAGTTCCTTTCACCTTTCTATCAAGGCAAAGGTGTGCAGGATAACAGGGATCCACAAGGATCATAAAAGTCTAACTCCTGACTGGACTCTTTGGCAGGTGGGGGAGAGCTCCCAGGAGAACCCCAACAACTTTTGCTACCTCAATGCCTCTTCCTGCCTCTGGCTCACTGTCCCATGGGAATGAAGATCAGGAGAAGACCTAAGAGAAGAAGGAAAGAAAGGAAATGCACAGATTAATTTAAATTCAGAATCTGACCTGACACCAATTAAAATCCAAGCTCAGAGGTTAAGTGGAAATTTTTCAATCTTCTTTCAAGTATCTCATCAAAACAGCACAGGATGGAATGCTGAAAATAAAAAGAAAACTACCTGCAGGCTTTTAATAGAGTGAAGTATTTACAACAGCACATCACTGGTGAATGCTGACACAAAAAAAGCTCCTGAAAATGTCTGTCAGGGAGAATAATTTAGAAATCTGGAATCACAGGCAGTGTCACACAGTCTGAACATTGCTGGGCTGGAAAGTACTGTTCATAGCTGAGAAAGAGAGGTGCATTTGTACTGAACATGTTGACAGCTTTGTGGGTGGATGCTCTTAAAGGTATTTGTGCCTTTGTAGAAGATGTCCAAAACCCCAGCAGGCAAGGAAGATACCAAACACTGGTAACGACTAAATTTACTGGAGAAACCAGGTTCTGCTGCGGGGGAAGAGGGGAGAGGGAGGAAGGAACTGAGGGCAACAAAGGATGCTGTTTGCAGGTGAGGACCTTCCCTCCAGGGAAAGCACTGGTACCCAGGGAAGAAAGGCAGCCATGTGGTCCTGTTTGTTCAACACTGTCAGGAGCCAGGACATCCCTCTGGCTGTCCTGAGCAGCCAAGACCCTGCCAGGGGTCTCAGAGACCCTGGCACTGAGCCCAAGATGCCTGTGGTTTTGATTATGACCCGTGGAGCAAATTACCAACCTTAGATGAAGATCTGCAAGCCATGACAAATTAGGTAGAGTGATAGTGAATTTATCACAAGGTGAAAAAGTAGATTTTGGGGGTTTTAGAATGGGGATTCAAGAAACCAAGATAGAAGGATGTGAGTGTATCCAGCCTTTCTTCTTCTTCTTGGCCTCCATCTTCTGCTGTGATGTTGGCACTTTTAGATTGGTTTAGAGTAGAAGCTCACTGTCTAACATAGGTGATAGGTATTGGAAAGTAATTGTAAACATTGTATACATAGTTTTTAGTATAAAGACAACACTGCCCCGGGAGCAGGCAGAGTGCCTGGACTGTCTTGCTGAGCGGACCTCAGCAGGACAGGAGAAAGAATTTTCCAGATAAGATACAATAAACAACCTTGAGACCAAGAAATTAAGAGCCCTGACTCTTTCTTCAAGCACCTAGCTAAGAAAGGAGACTTTCCAACTTTTCTTGGGGTCACTCTGACCAGCTAGAGATCCCGACACAGCACCATTGAAAGCTACCTTACATATGTTTTTACAACCAAATTTAAGTGTGATTTGTGTTGCTTAAAATATGACTCTGCTCCACAGCTATGATAAATAATTTTTGGTATATTTAATTTAAACTACTAAGCACCTTTTCTCCCGTACTGGGGACAAACAGGTTCACTGGCACAGAAGTTTAATGGGAAGGGTTTGTGGCCTGACACTGGGCCTCCAGATATCTGCAGTGAAGTACTACAGCAGGAACTGGAAACAGGAGATCACTTTGAAGATGTGCAATGACCAACACCACTGTTTTGGCACACTGTTAGGCTGGCCTAATCTGAGTAAGCAATGCTCAAGGAGCAGTCTGCACTCTCACTCCATGACTAGGACTTCTGGAGACACAGCTGCCCCTTGCCTGGAGCTCAGCTGAGCTGCTCCATCATTCCTTCCATGACACACGTCTCTCTGCACCTTGGGAAGGCTGCATGGAGTTGCAGATGGTGCTGGAACACTGCCACTGGCTGAGGGGTGAGACAGAGTAGAAATTCTCCAGAGTAGAAATCCATTTTGATTTAGGTGAAATGTACTTCTTTGAGTTAAGTCTGCAGTTTGAAAACATAGCTATTTAGTCCTGTTCTTGTAAAAAGCCTAGGCTCAGAGAAACTGCTTCAGTGAAGGACAGAAATAAGAGGGGGAGACAGAGGGAGACAGAGAGACAGAGAGACGAGACTGCTGTGGGAGCAGGTCAACCTGACCTAGGAATTCTTTCTGATAAAGAAGAACTAGTGGCAAATGTCACACGAAATTTGTAAAAATGAATATGTATGAACCTATTGTGAAATTGCATGCATATGGATTTGAGAGGGGGATAAAAAGGGACCTGCAGTTCCCAGAGGTGTGCATGCCTTTTAAGGAGAGTAATCTCCACATGTGTCCAGCACAGTAATAAACATACCGGCTTTACAACTTTCACAAAGTTGTGGAGTTTTGTTTATCTCTGCAAAACAGGGGTTTACCTTACCCCCTCCCTGCTGTAGGAGAGCTGTCAACCTCAGCCATACTCAGCCAGACTTGAGCACAGGAACAAGTGGAAAAGTCCCACTGAGTGTAAGCCACAGGCAGTATGGGAAGTCAGCAGTAAAGACAACATAATCACTGAGGAGAAGCCAAAGTTCTTGCTGCACGGATGGTAGGCTGTCACCTCATCACAGAGCTGTCAGGGGAATGACACACAAATCATCATGCTGGCTGATGAACAGGGGGCCCATTATTTAAGGGTAATCCATCATTCCATCCACCTATGTGCAAAACAATAGTGCTGGCTGAAAATGTGCCAAGTTTAGGGGCTTATACAACTCTTCTGTGGCAGAGGGAGAAATCCCTGGGAAGGAGAGGGCTTAGGTGAAAGGTTTGATTGTACCTACTAATGAAATAACCAACTTTCTCCATGAAGTAATTACACAAAACAGGTCATAAACTGTGGAAGATGCCTCCTGCGATGCTGAGTGAAAGGTCCAACTCTTCCAGCACCTGCAGGCTCAGTAAGGAGTGGAGCCATCATTACTGTGCTTCCAGGACAGAGCCAAGGCCACTGTCCTGATGGCCTGACAGGACAGTGCTCCTGGCTCGTGACATTGCTGCCCCAGGAAGCTCAGTCCCCATGGCTGGAGCTGGTGAGGAAGAAGAGAAGAGAAGAGAAGAGAAGAGAAGAGAAGAGAAGAGAAGAGAAGAGAAGAGAAGAGAAGAGAAGAGAAGAGAAGAGAAGAGAAGAGAAGAGAAGAGAAGAGAAGAGAAGAGAAGAGAAGAGAAGAGAAGAGAAGAGAAGAGAAGAGAAGAGAAGAGAAGTCAATCCTGAGCCGCCCTGACACACTCCACACACCCTCCTGTGTAGTTATAGCCCCTGTAATGTCTCTGCCCAGTTCTAGGTGCTCCCAAGCAATGGCTGAGGTCAGAGTTCTGGCCATTTTCTGCATCCCACACATGTGCACATGCTGTGCTTCTTTGAGATATGGGACCTCATCCTCTGCCTTTGAGGCAGGTGCAGTTTTCTGTGTGAGGCAGAGCCTGGACCAGCAGACCTTTTCATCATGGATGCTAATAAAAGTCACAATCTAATCATAAATAAGCAAAGGCTATTTTTTGATCTTCATTCCAGTCCACAACAAGTCACAATCTAATCATAAATAAGCAAAGGCTATTTTTTGATCTTTATTCCAGTCCACAAATTCTCCAAGATCCTGGGCTGAAGGAAGCAGAGTCCCAAACTCAGTAAGTGTAAAACCACTAAGCGTGCCTCAGCTTTTGCCTCAATTTCTATAGCGACCTTAGCCGGCACTTTGCATCTGAAATGTTATCTACTGGATAGGGTTTCAGAGATTAAAAAGCCTTAGGACATTCTGAATAAAGCCTAATGTAAAATGCAGAATGATTTTCAGAAAAAAATAATCTCATTTTGACTAAAGAAATTTCCTGGAGACTGCTACTCTCCTGGAGGTCACTGCAAAGGTGAGCTGCCCTCACTGATAAAAATTCCATTTAGTCTCACTTTTGCTCCTAGCTGTCAGCTCCTGCATCTTTGCTGACTGTTTTGAAACACTGAGAAAAAGCTTTCCTTGGCCATTGCTCCTAGCTGTCAGCTCCTGCATCTTTGCTGACTGTTTTGAAAGACTGAGAAAAAGCTTTCCTTGGCCGTGCTACAGAAACTACAAATGAGACCCTTTTCAGTCTTGTAATTTTCTGGTTTTTCCTTATTTCTGTGCTATTTATTAGCATGTTTCTTAAACTGGGGATGCTGAAACTAATACAGCTGCAATGTTTATTTTCCTTAAACTGCTTTGCAGAAAAATGCATGGACACCATAGTTTTCCTGGGAGAGCTACAAGGAGATCACTATCCGTTCCTTAACATTTTGGTTTGTCTTAAAAGATACGTTTTCATGTCTTTTCAGTTCTGCTTCTTCATTTGAATTTTCTTATACTCAAAAGAGCTATCTGTACATAGAGAATGTTTCCTTTTTGCTTTCTCATTCCATTATAAATAATAAAAGGCGTTCACTTGAAATGATTTTATACTTAATTTTTCCTTCATGATTTTCTTAAAAAACAGTCTCACCTGAAGAAGAATATTTACCTTATGCATGTGAATGTTTGTAATATGCCAAATGAAGGGATAATAATTTGGGGCTCCCTTATCAGGAGCTCTGTCACATAACAGAGCAGATCAATAAATGGATTTTCTATTTTTACTGCTAGAAAAACATAATGATTTTTAACCAGTCTCAGAGCACCCTAAGCTTCCATTCATAGATTTATGATTTTTCTTTCCCCCAGAATAGAAAATCAAAGTACATAAAAGCCAAAACCCTTGAGAAAGGCTGCTCACTAAAGAACCCCCTCTCCTCTGCAGAAACTGCTCTCTTCCATCCTCAGCCTGGAGGGTCTCTGAGGGCTGCTCTCACTTCAGAATTGTATTTTGTTAGCTCCACCAGGAGAAAATATCCTGAAATGATAAAAAAAATGGTGCTATTGAAGGAAACAGAGGGGATAAGAAGCAGAGGAATTTTGTTAGCAGCATTGTAGAATTTGTATGGAAATAAAGGAAAATTCTGACTTACAGTTCAAATCATTACAATTTTTCTTATGAAAACCTCACACTGCAAAGTATCAAAGTACTAAATTATAGAAAAATCATAGCATTAAGACAGAGAATTTTCAATTTTATCTTCTATTTAGTTCAGTCAATTTTACAACATGACAAATAGGTTCTGTTTCTAAATATTGCTTAATATTCCAGCTTCATCTTTATACACAAACTTTCTGCTTAATTTTAATAAGTGCAGACTTTGCAACATTTTATTATGCCTTTGATTTCCTTTATTACCTGAGCAGGCCATACTAATCTCTGTGCTTGCAGAAATTCCAATCTTTTTCTTATGTGTTGCAAATAATTTTTAAGGAGCTTAACTGGAAAGAAAAATTTAAAATTTAAAATTTAAAATTTTCATTTGAATAAAAGTTGCATGTTTGTTTCTTCTTTCTACTGTCTTGCTATAAGATTTGATCTGGCAAAGTACATAATATATTTAATCAGGAAAGGCCTCACATTTAAAATCAAGCTTTTGCTAGATTATTTTTCTCAACTCATATTAAAATAAGCCCCAAATATTATTGTAATGCTTTTCCCTCTACACTAAGCATGATTATTACAGGAAAATATTTTTCATATTAAGAAATTATGATTCTCCTAAGCTTTCTGCCTTATATTCCAAGTTTCAACCTGCAGTTCTCACTTTATGACAGAAAAAAATCTGATCATATATTCTAGGCAAAAAAAAAAGGCACACTAACTGTTCTCATTTCTTCAAAATGCATTTTACTAGAGGTAGAAATACTGTGTGTAAGAGAATTCAATTGAGTAGGAGACAGAGTGGTTGGACAGATAGGTAACAGCTAGAGAATAATTTTGTATGTTTGTATCAACTTTTATTCCTTTAAGCATCCATGGTTACAGGTATTTCTCTTCTTTCTCTGGGGATGATGCTCCAGAACTGTGAGGAAATTGTTCTTCCTTGATAATTTGCATGGTTATTTATTAATTTGCCTTCCTGGGGCACTGGTGCCAGCACAGTGCTGTGGTGGTGGTCCCAGGCAGGGCTCAGCATGAACTCTGCTCATCTTCCTTACCCAGTGCTCACCCATTAGGAGACTTCAGTGAATGGGACTCTTTTGGGCACTTCTGATGTTTTCCTGCAGGTCTCTCCATGACAGGAGCTGGGGACAGAGGTCAGTGAACAGTGCACTGGTGAATTTGCTGGGCTGTGATGCACTGCCTGTGCCCAGCAGATATGATCAGTGCATCAAGATCTCCATCTAATTGGATCTGGTTTTTCAGAATATCAGTTTTTCTATTGATCCTGGTAGTCTTCATTGTCATAACATTTTAACATTGCCTTTTAAAGCTTTTTAGCAATGAAATTTCCTGTACAAATAATCTTAGCAGAGACCATTAATTCTGCCACTGCTGGGGAAGGCAGCAAAGTCCTCCTCTGATTACATTTTCTTGATGGAAACGCAGAGACCATAATTTTGAGGAAGATGTGATCTGACTCACTGTGGGGTTTTGTGATGAACCCATACAGGCTGTCATTTGGGGATGCTGTTAATTGATTTTTTTTTTTTCCAATAGGACAAAAAACCTCAAGCTTTTTTCTCACAGATTTTACTAAAAGATAAGGAGTCACTTCAAGCATATAGAAGAACAGGTTTGTTGCTTTGTTTTGGAATCTTTATGTAAGATATCTCTGAGAAGCTCTGATAGCCCCACCCATACTTCTGTTCCATCTGGAAGCTGGATCCTGCATGTGACACAGCAGGTGGGAATGATGCAGGCAGGGTGGGAAAGCTCCCTCCACTCCACGCAGCTGCCACCAGTTACGGGTGACTGTGCTCTGTACCACTTCTCATGGGAGGGACAACGTGCCTGGGATGACAGTGGCACCCAAGGCACATCTAGAGCAACACCACACTGAAACATGTGCTCTTCAGGCTTTCATCTCCCCAGCCATGGGTAGTTGCTTCAGAGGGCTCAATACTTTGCAGAACCAAGTCCTAGAGAATGAAGACTTCATAGAAGAAAAAAGTTACAATTCCAGGAACCCTTTTTGTGTCTCCTCCAAGCTGAGCCCAGCCAGGGTGCAGAAATGAGATCTACAGCTGTTATCTCTTGGTTTCACCCTTTTTTCTGATGCCCAGAATGCCTGCTACCACCATCAAGGAAACAAAAAGAAATTAACCAAATTTCTCTGGAACTCACAAGTTTTAAGCAGTGACAGACATCTAAATCAACTGCTGAGAACTTTGAATTTCCCACCAGATGTCAATGAGAGGAAGCACTGAGAAAAAAATCATAGATGTTCAAGTCCATTGTAAGATGCAATATAGAAAATTCTCATTCCAGTTCAAACTTCACATTATAATAGCCACCAAAAAATACTACTTTTTTGAACAGGATTTGCTGTATGCTCATAGAACAGCACTGACATAAAAGGTATCCACAATAAGATGTCTGAAATAATTTATCACTTTGGAAAATTCAGAATTAAGTATTTATGCCCTTAAAGAAGGGTGCACTTAGAAGAAATCTAAATCAAATTCATAATTTTAAAACTCTTTTGCTCTGTTTATTTTTCTTTTCATATGTGTGTGTGCAAATTCTTTTTGTTTTTAACAGTGAATTGGGACCATGTTAGCTATAAGATACCTCACATCAAAGAGGTCTGATAGTCATTCAGGAAATCATGGCAGCATTAATTTTATAATAAACTCAGTACATTGTACAGCTTAGCAAACAGGCAACAGATCTTTAGGAGCACAAAAAGTGCAAGGATTCTAATTAATTAATTAATATAAAAATGAATAGAAGAATCCCTTATGAATATATCTTTTCCCTTTAGTCACTTCCTCTTTTGCCAGCACTTTTCTTCTGCAAAATGTATTTGTTTTGACAGCACCATTAAGCAACCTTGTGAAATTAATTCCAGCACTCAAAATAAATTACATGCTTGTCCAAAGGTAGGCTGTAGCCTTCCGGCAGGCTTAATTCATGTTTGATTTCATTAAGAGTCATAGATACATCCGTCAGTTGATACTTTAGGTATCTGATGTTTGACTGAAATATTTGACTGAAACATCTCACAGTTTTGCATGTGTGTGTGTGCACATGCATATGAAAAGACATAAATTACAGGCTTCAAGTCTCTCTATTTCATAGAAGTGAGCAGAATGCCTCCTGAGTAACAAGCAGAAGGACCAGAAGAAATGGCCTCAAGTTGCATCATCCCTGGTTGAGGTTGGATATTAGGAAAAATGTCCTCAGTCAAAGGGCTGTCAAGCACTGGAACAGGCTGCTCAGGAGAATTGAGTCATCATCCATGGAAATATTTAAAAGATGTGTAGATGTGACATTTAGGGACATGACTTAATGGTTAACAATTAAATTTAATGATCTTAGAGGTCTTTTCCAACCTAAACTATTCATTGCTCCTACGATACACCCTATATTAAGTAATGGTGTTATAGCAATGCTTGTTCTCTCAAAATGTGTGGAGGAAATACAAAAACAGCCAGAGAAAAACCAAAAGAATTTGAATAGAGGATGCTGCAAATCATCCAGGTATGTGTGTGATCAGGGCAGACTGACTTGCACAGGGGGCTCTGGTAATATGTGCCCAGTTGTTGAACATAAAGATAAATTAATGACATCCTACTGTTGGATCATTGCAATTTAAAGATTGGTCAAATTTTAATGCCTTTAAGGTGATTACAGATAAAATTATGAAATGTTTAGTCACTATTTTCTTACATGACAACTATTAATGGATATGTCTGGTTCCTTTCACTCCAAAGAACTGGTATTTTTATACCTTTGAAGATCTGCCTTCTAGAACTGTTGATATAACAGTTTCTAAAGTGTAGCTTACTCTGTCCATCTGCAGCAAGTCAGATATGTCTTTTAGAAGAAATCAATGGCCTTAATTCACATCCATGAGAAATGTGATGGGCAGGAGACACAGACTATGTGCAGAGCCAGGAGCAATGCAGAAATGTAAAACTCATGTTTTGTGTTCTTCCTCAGCCTCGAAATCCACCTTTACACCTCCCTGTGGCCTCCAGCAGTTGTTTCCATACCAGTATTAGAGGGACCCTGGATGAGGACTTTAGGAGATCTGAACTTAAATATACCTGTCATGGTTACAGAGGAGCAAAAGTGAGAGTCATTCCAGCCAGCCAACAGGAAAAATTACACAAAGAAAAACATTCTGTAGGTATACATGGGTTATGGAGAAAGGTTTCAGTGCACAATGTCAAAACTATCCAAAATTTTTGAAAGTATGGATTATGCAGTGTTCTCCGCCTATTGACTCAAACATTTACTTCAAATGCACAGCAGAAGAATGTTTAACACTTAAAAGAGAAACATGAGGATTATCTCTGAATTTTAATAAACTATAGGTGCACACAAAAGTTTGATATTGAGCAAAGCTGTCCACAGGTCATGACAGCTTGAGAGGATCAACCTCTCTGTCCCCTGGGCATGAAACTGAGGTGGTACTCCCCTTGTCTTGTTTTGCTTTGGGTTCTCTAACATCTCCCTTCTAGATTCCTGTGTGTTTTGCCTATCTTATATAGGAAGAAGAATGCTTCACATTCAGGCTAATCACAAAAAAACCCTCATGATTCTGTAATTTGAAACATTGATGTCATTGACTTTGCTGATGCCATGTCTCCATCACAGCCCCTGGCATGTGGCAAGTGTGTTCTTACTGAAAACTTGTTCTGCAGTAAAAAAACCTTCATTCAAATCACATGTGATTTTACACAGATAATCCTAAATGATTACTCCTGACCAAAACTATAGGTATCATCCTGTGATCTCCTGATCTCTTGTTAATTCAATGTAGTTCTGGTCATTCTTATTCATATGTGCTGTATTTGGGAATAGACTGATTAATGTCACGATGTCACTTGATGGATTGCCCTTTTGTGGGAAGCAATTTTCTGTCAAAAGGCAATAAATTATATTCTTGATGCTCTGTAATAATTAAAAGTTTAAAGGAGCTGATAACAGGGATTGCAGTAATTAAACAACAGTCATAAACAAATGAGAAATTAAAACAAATAATTTCTGCACCAGTTGTGCTATAATTACAAGTTTATCTAGAAAACCAGATTTGCTTGTCTTTGGGTAAAAGCAGACTAGGTTGTTTGGTTTTTTGGTTTTTTGCTTAGCACAGCAAATTTGTGTCAGATATGTGTCTTTTTGGGAAATAATGGAGGCTCTCAAGCATAGATTTCCGAGGATTTCCTAAAGACTGCCTTCCCTCTTCTCTTCCCTAAATCTTGCCCAATCCATCACAAGTTCTGTGTCATCTGACGTAGGGAAACCTGGGAAAGCACAGAGCAGCTGCCTGCCCTCTCTGTTACCCCCTGACTACACCAACACGTTTCTGCAGGGCAGGGGCACACTCACTGCTTTGGTTAATGGCCTGGGCAGCAGTGACAAAACAGAGTCACACAGCAGAGCTGACCTTACACCCCCTGCTCACATGCCCAGACTGGCAGTGTCTGTTTTAAACTATATCAACCGTGCAGGTAAAAGCATGGCTAAATGCAGCCCCTTGGTATTGAGAAGGGAAGTGGGTGGAAAGATCCCATCAAAGCCTTTGGGTGAGGATGGAGAGGTGAGAAATGACATCCTGAACTACCCCAGAAGCACAGGGAGAGCAGCAGTGCAGGCCAGCTCATGGTGAATGTGGCAGTTCAAGCTGCATTTCCACTCCTGCTTTGCACTGCCCCAGGATTAACAAATGTCAGTCTCTTCAGTGGGGATAACACACAGCTGAGGTTCCTGAGGCACCCTGGGGACAGTGGGCTCTCTCTCAGTGCTGAATTTCAGTGCTTGCTGCCCAGGGAGGAGCTGCTCCTGAGCCCCAGGGCCATGGCTGAATTTCAGCCACCTCTCTGCCAGGGTAGGCTGGGTCAGCAGGAGCTCCATCATCTGCCAGCCCACTCAGACCTGCTCACAGAAGCCAAGCCCAGGCACAGAAATACATTTCCTATATTGAGGAATAAACACAAACTCAAGAACTCATCATGTGTAGGAAAGTCCAGGAGCCTCAAGCCTCTTTAAAAAGTTTACAGAATCATAGGATGGTTAGGGTTGGAAGGAACCACAGTGAGTCATCTGATCTGACTCCCTGCTCAAGATGGGGTCATCCTAGAACATACTGCCTGCAACAGAATTGTGACCAGATGGTACTAAGTTCACTAACAGCAATCTTTTTTCTTATGTGTGTCATGTTTAATTGAAACACTGTCTTAAGCAGAATATGTATAACATCATTAAATGCTTTGTAATCAATGAAAAAAAATGACGCAGCTTGAATTTTAATTTTCTCTTTCAGGGCAAGAAATGGGAAAATGCAATTCTTTGTTCAAGTCCTAAGCCGAAGTTTTTAATCTTTAATTTGAGGAGGAACTCCTCAAATGGGGGAGTCTGTTCCACAACTGTTTTCCTAATGTTGCAACACATCTGCACTGCTGTTTTTTAGTTCACATCTCATCTTTAATTTTCTAAAACAATATAAAGATATTCAAATACCAAAAATAACTTGAGTACCCCTCATGAATGGCAACACTTTAGACAAGTTTCTGTGTTTACCAATAAAAGTACCCGGTTAAGCCTGTTTACTGTTCTCATTTAACTTGCAGCATAAATAGCTGACTCACTGCTGAAATTATTACTAGAAAACCCAGTAAAGCCTCTAGGAAACTCCACTACAGCAATGTTACAGGTCCAGAAAGACAATGACTTCTATAAAATGAGGTGCACTGACCCCAGCCAGTAATTATGCTTAAGCTGATCACTCACTTCTTTAGTGGAATAAGGGAAAATCAGAAAAGTAAGGCAAGAAAAACTCATAGGTCAAGATGAGGACAACTTAGAGTGAGGGAAAAAGAAGAGCCAAGGGATGCAAAGGCAATCACTCACCACCTCCCACAAGCAGAGAGCCCCCCTGGTCTCTGAGCAATAACTTCTTTGGAAAGACAAAACCCCGGTCTGCTGCTGCCCATGATGTTATAGGGTATCCAATATCCCTTACATGGTCTGGAATATCATTTTGGCCACTTGAGATCCACTGTTCTGGCTGTGTCTTTTTCCAACTCCCTGCCTACCCTCAGCCCACTTACTGGGGGGACAGAGTCAGAAACAGAAAGTCTCTTTGCAAGCCCTGCTTAGCAATAGCCAGGACACTGGTGTGACACCAACGCTCCTTTGGGCACAGATCTGACCCACAGCACCACAGGGGCTGCTCTGAAGGTTAATCCATCCCAGCCAGACCTGGCACAACCTGCAGTGCAGTCACCTTACTGATTTCCCTCACTAGCTGGCTCTGTGCATGCATTGGCACAGTCCCAGCACTGTAGGAAGTCCTGCGATGACTCCTTTCACTCCCATTCAAAACACCTGAAACAGATTCCTGGGGCAACTTGAGAAGCATTGTATAAAATCCTGGCATAAACTCATCTTTCTTCCTAGTTGGGTTGGGCATGCCAGGCTGGCTGTGTCAGCCACCATGGGAAAAAGCAGATTTTGGTTTTATCTGGTAGAAAAGTTGGGTGGGAGAAAGATTTTTATTAATAAAGAAGGGAGTATATCTGTGGTATGGTGTGGCTGTGGTTCTGATGGCTGAGGGTAGGTGTTTGAATTGTGAGAACCCACCTTGGTGTAGAAGCCCTTTAAAATTCTGAGCCTTTAGGCAGAACTCAGCCCTGTTTGTTCCTCATTTCCCAACCAAAACATTTCTCTCTAGAATTAAAGAAACTAGCCAGTCTTGAATCAAACCTTGTTCACCTATAACTGTCCAGACCCTACTTAAAGCAGCCTTAGACCCAGGCTGCCAGGAGGAGAGCAGGACTCTAGCAAGGACAGCTCTCCTTTTGGCTAGACATAAAGCAATGCGGTGTTTGGGTGGCTTTGTGCTGCTGTGGCTGACAGACTTGTCTCTTCACCTCCCTTTAACACCTTGCCCCTGGGTATATCAGAGGTCTCTGTGCCCAGCACGGATCTCTTCTGAAACATCTCTTTCTGTAGCATTTGCACTTACCGCTGTCCTCTCTGGAAACTCCAGCTCGAACAGTGCTTCTGGCCATCTGGGGATTACAGTTCTTGCTTTGGAATCCAAATCCATGAAAGAAGGCAGCCCAACCTCGAGAGGGAGAGACTGGAACAAACATCTTTTGTGTAATGATAAAGCTAAAAATGAGAAAGAGTCAGAGTGTCTTGACAGATGCAATTGCTCACAAAATGGATTTTCTTCCTGTTTATTTTTCTGTCTCTAATTCTTAGCAGAGGCTATTGCTATTCAATAGTAAGAAGGCCGCTGACTCATTAAATGGAGCCACTGCTCAATTTCAGTTCTCTGGACTATGAAAAGTTACTTCTTGTCCATGCAAGATCATTGATGATTTTCCCCACCTCTGTACAGTAGAAGGCAAACCCAAAGGCAGGCAATACCCCAAGCCAGCATACTCCATCTTCCTCTAATGTTTGTGCCCCTGCAAATTCTTGGTGTACTGGATAATTGATCAGACAGCTGATAATTGGTAAATGGTTTGAAAACTGAGACCTCTGAGGTTGTTGGATCATCACCCTCCATCCATGCTGTAATGCTTTCATGTAGAAGATGCCCACACAGATAAAAGCAGTTTGGTGTTTAATTTTCTGGGTAATAATTCCTGTGAGTCTGCCTGGGCTGTTCTGCAGTCCCTTGGTCACCTTTCCCTAAAGAACCAGCACCAGAGCCATGCAGAGTTCAGCTGGAGCCTGTTCTGTGCATCTCATATTTGACATGAGAATGTGTCCAAAGAAGAAGGATATCAAGTGAACATCCCCCTGAAGCAGAGTGACTCTGTCAGTGAGCAGACATTGCTCTCCCTCCATCCCAGAGGAACCAACAACATCTCTGAGCCAGGGGAATGCGGAGGATTTATGTTTTGAGCTGCTCCCTCCAACTCAGACACAATGCTACTGAAGCAAGGACAAGAGGTTCCATCCAGATGAAATCAAGCTGGCTGACAAAGATCAGCTCAGCTGATCTTGAGTTCAATTAATCTATTCTGGAGCACATTTTCTTTGTCACAGGGATGTCCTTTCTGCCCTGTTTGAAATTGGGGAGAAACTGAAAGTTAGCAGAAGATAATACAAAGCTGCTCTGCAGCATATACTTTTGTGTTTCAGAAACATTCACGTAGAGAAGAACAGATTTTTCTGCCTTTTCACATAATGCCTTAGAAACAGTGTTGTTACTGTTTCTTTCATTGCCAAGAAGACAGCACTGGCTGATGTACACTCTTTGTGAAGGCAAATGGTCATGGATATTTAGTAGATAAATCACAGACTGAGTTACCAAAGATCACTGTGCACACACTTTCTACTTTTTTTTTTTCAACAAACAGCCACATGGTTTATATTAGGTGGCCCAAAAGTTAATGCTACCTTTTTATCGCCTTTATCCTTTTTATCACTTCATTGCACTTGAGGTGATAGTATAGAGGCCGGATGGTCTTGATCCATGTCAGTCCAAATGAAGAGATTTGCTTCAGTTTCTTCTGAGAGACTGAGGAGCTGCTGTGTCCTTGCCAAAGCATGATGGACCTGGGTCCTTCCCACTTAGCCACTGACTAGTAACCATGTTCACAAACTCAGCAGGACTATTCCCTTGAACAATTACCCACCAGACCAGCACCATTGTTGAAACATAATCGAATACTCTTTTTTCCAAACCTCTTCTGCTTTCTAAATGCAAAATTATTCAAATTATTTAGCGCATTACAAATCTTCACTGTACAGAGAAGTTTTAGTGCTTTCAGAAAATTTGTTTAATATAATTTTGTAAATATGATTAAATAAGTTAACATTAATTTAATTTCATTTAACATTAATATCTCCAATGTAATTTCAATCTTAAAACAATATTCATTTTATTGTATGGATTAAATGTGCAAGAAATTAATTGCTTTGCATATAATAATTGACATCACTTAGGTTTCCCATATGCATGCATTAGTAATTGTGTATTTAAGACACTGAAAGCAAGCAATTTTTGTAATCTTTAGTGGAGTTTCAAATATTTTTGAGCTGTACAAGTGGTTTGTTTTATTCCAGTTCAAGTACTCCTGACTTTCACCACCAACAGCCCCAAGTCTGGCTTCTGTCTCAATGAACCAGTAGGAAGCAAAGATGGTGGATGATGACAAAACGAAGGATGTCTCTGGATTCAGAGTGGGCAGATCCTCACATACCCTTTTCTTTTTTCAAATTAGCATGACTGTCTCTTGATGGGTTTAATCTACAAATAAGTGCAGAATAGAGCAAGAAACAAGTTGTCCAATCTCACCAGGCCTGGGGCATCCGCAATGGCACTGACCGAGAATGGGTGGCATCAGATGCCTTGGGCAGAGCTGCTGGCCACTGTGCTGTCCCTGCAGAGCCTGCCCTCCCTTCAGCCACAGCTCTGCAGTGTTGTGGGACAGGAGGATTCATGTGGAGAGAGCAAACAGCTTGGGAACAGGCCTGTCCCATGGAAAAGAGGGATGCAGCTCCTGGACATGCTCTCTTCTTCTCAGAAGAGCAAAACAAAATCTGTCCAAAGGTAAAGGATCCTCATTTGTAAGTTCCACCCTCTGTTTCCCACTCCCTGTCCAGGCTCATCACAGCCTGAATCTGTAATGTTGTGAAGGTTAATGGAGGATGTGTAATATACCCACAGTGTCTCCTAAAATTGCAAAAAAACTAGGAAGAATTGCAAGTCTAATCCCTTGTTACTATATCTTCTGCCGCTGAAGGATGATAGGAAGGAGCCATTTTAATTTTTCTGAAGTATTACTCCTTTCTTTGGCTGTCCATAAATCACATTACTTCTGTTCCCTGACATGTCTTGCATATAGTGGAATTACTTTCAGCTGCCTTAGATAAGTTTTTCTAAATCTGATTCTTGCAGAACAAAGATCATCAGAAAAAGCAGCTAAGGGTCATCTTCTAACCCCCAATCTGTCTCTGACATTGGGAAGATGCTTTACCCTTGCTACAGTCAGCCATTGCTCTTACTTTCACTTAGCATGAAAGGCAATTCCTAAAAGCATTCATTTTGATTCCTCAAAATTAAAATGTGGAACCTGCCATGTTTCTTACAGCAGAGATAACATTAAAGTATAAAAATTGCCCTGTGATCTTTGGATCATTTTCTCTTGAATAATTTTATCCTGGTAGCTGTTTCTCCTAAAAGGTTCACAATGCTTGGAAAAGGAAACCAAAAGAGCTAATTGTATGCCAAGAAAGCTTCATAATTACTTATTTCAGCCAATAAAATACTTGATCCAATTTGGCAAGAGTTTCATACTCTAAATTTTCACCCAGAATGGGTGATTAAGTGCTGTGCTTTCCCCAGGACACATTGAATTCCAGCTACAGCCAGGAAATTGGGCTGCCTTAGCTAGTTAGTATCTATAGGAAATATCTCTTGCTGCTCAAAAATGCTGTATGTTTTTGCACTGATGACAGCACTGCACTGAGAAATAGAAGTAAAGGACACTGGAGAAATTATCCCAGCTGTGCCACTAGCTGAGAGCTTCTCAGCCCTCTGTGGGATTGCAGAACACGTAAGGGGATGTAAGGGGTTTAGAGGCTTCAGTTGCACTGGGAAGTCTGCACAGGTGTCTGTGCTGGTTGTCCTGGAGTAGGAGAAAGGAGATCAATGAGCTTGCAAAGATGCTCAGCCTGTGCCTCATCCATGTCAGGGAACCCTCTCCTTCCTGGATTTGCTGCCCTTGGGCCTGGGAGTTTGAGCAGCCTCGGGCCAGGCACAGCCAGCCAAGAGGGACAGTGGGGGAAAGTGGAAGATTTCCAGAAACAGCCTCTTGTACAAGGAGACCAGGAGCAGCCATCTCCCATGCAATCCCAAACAAGCCTGCAGGACTGGGACTAGGGTTTTACCTGGAGCAGAGCCCAAACTCCCTATCTGGAGATGGACAGGGCCAGGCAGAGCTGCTGGAGCTGCCAGGCTGATTTGCTGCAGACCAAGCAGAGCTCTGGCAATGCCCACAAGACTTTCCAACAGCTTCTGCTCCAAAACACCTCACCTCTGCTGAGACTGACCATGCAAAAATCAAACTAAAAAAGGCACATCTCTCCTGTAGCAGCTTGATTTAGCACTGAACAACTCTGCCGAGTATTAAGCTAATTTAAGTCTGGCTTTATAATATTTTCAAAATACCTTTGTGCATAGTTTCAAGGAACTTACAAATTCAATGTTATGACACACAAAAACTCAAACAAGGTTTGGCAGGCTGGTGGAAGTACAGTTTCTGAATCTCCCATTAACAAAATAAAAGTCAAGACCATATTTCTCTCTGGTGAAGTAGCAGAGTGAGTGGCTACTATGGCTGTTAGTCTCCATTAGCTCTGTTTCTACTCTTTCAAAGGGACCAGTAATATGCCTTTTCCTTTAGGTTCACCAGTGCTTGTGTTGCAAAATTACTTTTATTATCTCTGGTAAATTATTTCTTCTCAGTAATGAAGCTAGAGACAGGGAAAG
>VZSU01000388.1:14327-65333 GCA_013398715.1 Nesospiza acunhae | reverse complement strand
CTTCCTTCCGCCACTTCCTTCCGCCACTTCCTTCCGCCACTTCCTTCCGCCACTTCCTTCCGCCACTTCCTTCCGCCACTTCCTTCCGCCACTTCCTTCCGCCACTTCCTTCCGCCACTTCCTTCCGCCACTTCCTTCCGCCACTTCCTTCCGCCACTTCCTTCCGCCACTTCCTTCCGCCACTTCCTTCCGCCACTTCCTTCCTCCCTCGCTCCCTTGCTCCCTGTCACTATTTGAAGCACACATTCAGCTCAGAGATAAAGCAATGCCACACCTGTCCCACAGGCAGTTGATCCTCTGCCTTTGCTCCTGGCTGCTGCTGGCAAAAGTGGGACACAAATCTTCCTCTCCCACTGAACATGCTGAACAATAAGTAGCAGGGCTTGGGAGCAGGATGGGGGTTCCTCAGAGCAAGGTGAAATATTGTCTTCCCATTATGGCTGCAGCAATTCAGTCTGGGTTTGAAGGCAATGAAAGTGCTTCACTCATTTAATCAGATACTGATCGATGGCTGTAATATACTGTGTCAACAATTTCTACAAGGGAATAAGGGTTCACTGAAATAAATCAGACTCCAGCAGACACAGTTAGAAACAGTAAGAATTATGTCAGTATACTAGACATTTGATTCTGGTGTTGCGCTAGAATTGTCCATCATTCATTTTCAGTACTGCTAAATATTTTGTTTCTCAAATCCAGTACCATGCATTTGCAAGAGGTAGTAACATCTCACTTTTCCTCCCATTGTGTAATTGTATTTACTTAAAACCCCTTAAGATGGCCTTGTTTTCCATGCTGACTAGAAAGCACAAGAGATTAAACACAAACTCTTTTCTTTTAGGACTAAAATTTCAGTGTGTTTCAGTTACATTCAAGTAATGTGAGTTCAGTTCTTGGCTCTATCATATCTTTTAGGGGTAAGACTTTTTCCATTTCTACCTTCTGTTGTCTACCAACCCAGTTTGTGTAACTAAGTCACCCTTCTGTTTCATCACTTGTCTACATAAGGAACTTTTTACATAAAGCTGCACACATGGCCACATCTAACATACTGCAGTTCAGTTCTTTGGCTCTTAAGGATTACTGCAACATAGATTGTTATAAATAGCAATACCCTGAGGGTTTGGAATGCAAATTTAGTGAGAAATGAAGTAAATAGGAACACCAATCTAGCTCTGTACTTGTGTTGTGGAACAAATAATTTTATAAAAAGTTTACATTTTTCAGATAATTTATGAAATTACTGAAAATAAATTCATTAAAATAATTATACTTTATTATAAGAATTATAATTTATAAAATAATTATAGAATCATAGAATCATAGAGAAGTTTGGGTTAGAAGGAACCTGTAAAAGTCATCTAGGTCAAGCCTCCCACAATGAGAAATAACCACTCATTTTGGAGCTCAATAAAGTGTAGGGAGTTACTTCAAAATAGAGTTCTTTTCAATTATGCTTTTAAGGAGATAAACTTTTATAAATAAGCATAAGTAATTGTATTTCATAAATAAGTTCTTTCAGCTCTGTGAGCTTATAATTATTTTCTAAATGTATCAATTGAGATATTAACTGTGAAACTTAAGCTTTACTTTGTAATATTTGGATGTGCTTATCTTCTATTTAAGCTAAGGCAGCTGAAGTTTGGAGTGCACAAAAGTCATCTCCCTGAGCTTGGTGAATCAAATTAGATGAGAACTTCAGTGGAAGAACTAAGCAACCAATTTACTCTTAACTTCATTCAAAAACCTTCTTAACAAAACCACAAATTCCTGCATTTCAGAATGTCCCAACTGCCTATGAGCTACAATATTGTGAAAACTTTAGTTCTTGCATTACTCAAAAAATCGTTTTGATTTCATTATTTTTTTATTCTGCAGCTGAAGAGAAGAGTTAACAGGAAAATAACAACCAGTGGTCAACAGCACATTCAGCTGATTCCATCTGTGTAAAAATGTAAGGAATGTAAAATACAGGGCTATGAATCTTGTATCCAATTATTTATAAGATAAAGTATTCCCTAGGAAGCACAGAAACAGCCCAGAATGTCAGCAATTTCACTTGCCATGACTATTTCTAGCTGAAAATGATCCCTAAAGGTTTTCTGCAGTGTTACCTCTGTGGATAGCAGTAATTGAGGTGCCATCAGAACTGCCTTATCCTAGGAACAATCACAAAATCATAGATTATGCTGAGTTGGAAGGAGCCCATCAGGATCATCAAGACCAACTCCTGGCCCTGCCCAGGACACCCCACGAGTCACACCCTGTGTCTGACAGCGTTGTCCAAACACCTCTTGAACTGTCATGTTTGGGGCTGTCACCACTTCCCTGGGGAGCTGTTACAGTGCTCAACCATCCTCCAGGTGAAAAACCTTTTCCTACCCCATTTGAGGCTGGGCTCTGTGAGGAATCCAGCTTTGGGAATGTATCCAGCACTGACTTGGTTCCGGGCTCCGGCTCAGCCCCTCTCCTGCTTCCTCCCCATGGGAGTCCCCACCTGATCACACTAGAAATGAGAACAATTTTCCCCTACAATTTTCAGGGATCAAAGATGTCAGAAATCATTGTCCCAAACTGAAGAGATATAACAAATATTATCAGCTTCAAAAATCCATTAGCATTGTCTTGACTGAGTAATTTTCACATATTGTAGTATTAGACATCATTGTCCAACTTTGTTAGGGAGATCAGATAATTGTAAAAAGGCTGGAGGAAATTTCTCTCTGCAAAGGTAAGTGAACAAAAAAGTGTCATTGAGAGCAATTTATTGAAAGCTATCATTGTTACAGACTTCATATCTGAAGTAATGAAAAAGCTTTCCTAATGCAGAATGAGATTAATTAATTCCTCTCAATATTATGCTGACCATATCAAGTATCTTTCAAATGCAAATGAAATCCAGATCTGACATATTCAGAATATTAAATAAACTGTGAAGAAAATCAATGTGCTACTTGAATGTTCAACATGACAAATGTCCTTTGAGCCATGTATCTTGCAGCATTCATTTAGCTGGTTTTGAAAGTTTCCCCAAGATCTGAGCTTCTTTCTTTTGTTTCCAGGGAAGTTCTCAACAAGGAAGACCTCCTTGTAATCCTCTTGTTCTGACAGCACACTGCTTGTAGCTACTCTAAGTTTTACAACCTCAAACTGAATGTAGAATGCAGGGGAAATGGACATGTAAAAATGGTACCAAAGTACATACATGAACACCTTAATTACTGGGATTCTCCTCTTGAAGATGACTGGCTGTTTTATCCAAATCTATTCAGGTATTTTTCAGCAAAAATCCAGCAACACGAATGTGTATGTCTGTGACTTTGGAGGTCTTTGCCACTCTAAATGTCACCTGTGTGTCTTTAGCTTTGTGCAGTGGTTGGATGGCTTTGGGGTGGGACTGGTGTTCTGTGGAAAGCAGCAAGGCCAGGGTCAGGGCAAGACAGAGCTGTGTCCTTGCAGGTCAGCACCCTGTGTTAGCAGCACAGGTCAGCCACAGGAGCTCTGATGCAGCAGCAACACTACAGGATGTTTGGGATACCGGCTGGGGTTTCTGATGGGTTTTGTTTGCCCTTTGTTTCAATGGCTTTTAGAAATAATACATCTTTGCATAAAGTTAGGAATAGTTTTGTTTTCCCCATATTTCCCCAGACATCTCCCTGTGGGCAAAAAACCCTGTCTGGTTTGTTGACATAAATATAAGATAGAATCAGGTTTGCACTGTGTCCTGACTAACCTAATTCCCAGTGGTTCTGCAAATAAGTAAGCATAAGGCCATGGTAAAGAATGATCTTCAACTGAAAAAAATGTAAACAGAAAAAACTTTTTGTTTTGTAACAAAAAATGCGTTTTGACTGTGAGTGGAGTATATACACTATTAATTTGGATCCATATGAGACACCAGTGAAAGAAATTTCTGTTGGTAGATGAGGCCCCCAAATATCAATATTTGTTTGGCTGCCAGAGAAAAGCAAATAGCAGCCAAAGGGGATGCATTTCTTGAATTACAGCACTTTTCATTACTAATCCCCAGGAGGATTCCTCTGGATGTGGAGAAATGCAAATTGTGATCACATGAGAGCAGGGAATCAGAGAGAATAAGCCTTTTTGAACCCAAAAGAATGTCAACACCTGGATAGCCAAACAAATGCCATGCCTCTGTTCCTTTTCAGATCCAGAGGGCTGTTTCCAAATCAGAGAGGAAATAATGTATGAAGGTACTAAAACCTTTCCCTTGAACCATTATTAATTAATCTCTGCAATGTATTATTTATAGAAACTCAACACTGTTTTGGTCATCTACTGTCTGTGACTGCCTTGCTCATTTCTCTTTCAGTGGAGTTGTAAGTGATTCATTGCAGGATCTCTGTTATGTGTTGGGGAGGGAAATGGTGACTCCTGTGAAAGCATTTATAGATGACACAAGCCCTGTGGTCTTTGCACTCTATGCTATGGGCAAAGTATTTCAGAGTGAAATGGAACATGGTGCTGAACAGGTTGAACCCGACATAATGCTAAAATGTTACGAGGCTGTGATTGTTGGTAATCCAGTTGTTGGCAATATTCCCTCATCCCCAAGTATTATTTACCACATGTGAGGCTTGAGGAGAAATCTGAAAGAGGAAAATAAAGTCTTTCCAAACACTACAGAGGGATCTTTGAGTCATGGGGAAGGGGTGATATATGAGGCAATGATCCGGACAGAGAAGCAAGCAGACAATTGTCATTGCTCAGGGTGAAGGAGAAAAAATGCAGACTGGAAAGAATATTGAGGTGGGCTTAAAGACACCACTTTCAGGAGTCTTGAGAAGCTAGTGAGGGGTCTGGAGCACAAGCCTTGTGTGAAATGGCTGAGAGAGCTGGGGTTTTTAGCTGAGAGAAAGGGAGGTTTAAGGGAGACTGTACCGCTCTCTACAACTCCCTGAAATGAGGCTGGAGCCAGGTGGGGGCTCAGTCCCCTCTCCCAGGTAACTATTGACAGGATCAGAGAACATAGTCTTAAGCAGCACTAGGAGAGGTTTAGGCTGGACATTGGAATGGGCTGCCCAGAGCGGGAGTGGAGTCACCATCCCTGGAGGTGTTTGAGGAAAGCCGGGATGTGGCACTCAGTGCCGTGGTCTGGACATGACAGCCAGAGATTGGGCTCGGTGATCTCAGAGATCTTTTTCAACCTAATTGATTCTGTAATTCCATAAAAGGGAGCAGCGCTTATTTCATCAAATCAATTTATAGATCAGAAGGCTACCTGACTCAGAGCATCCCTTTCTTTACATTTCCCACATTTCTCTGCTTTGGGCTGTAACACAAATGTGATGATTGGCAATTCAGTGCATGTTCAAATACAAGTTGCATCTTTTTTTCTGGTGTAGGTAGTTTTACATGTGCATATTTAAATGAAATTAATGATTTTCAATACAGAATAAGAAAATGTGTTTTTTTCCCACTCACCTACTGGGTTATTTTGCTGGCTCATTTATAGACAATATTCCTAATATGCTTTGGGACCAATCCTACTTTGTTTAATATAATGCTCTTCTGTTCAATGGATTCATGTTTCCAAGAGTCAACATGCACTTCAAAGTACCAGTTTGTGCCTGTACTTTTCTGTTTGTGGCATTAAACAATCATTATAATGTCTCAAAGGATAAGTATTAGACTTTAAATTGAAAATTCAGAATATACACTATTATATTTTAGAAAAGGAAATAAATTTCTGAAAAACAAGATATGCACCTTACTGCTTTTTCAAATGCAAAAGTTATCCTTAACCAAAGTAGGAACTAATTGCAGTGAATGATATTAGTTTGGAGCATGATAACAGCTATTCTCAGCCAAATGTAAATGAAATTTTGAGTACTTGAATCACCTTCCTGTTAAAGAAACATAGAGCATGCTTATTTAAATACAAATTACTCCTCCTGTCATACACTGATGCAAAGCCATGGCTGATAACACTTGGACACCTATCACCTGAATCTTCTGGATGCCTTTTCTTTCTTGGGTAAGAAGGATGTACATGATAATGAGTAGTCTAAACAGCTGCAAATTCTGTGTTATGAAATTGTAGGAAGATGTAATTTTAAAATGTGAGTATTCCATTCCACACTGCTGATAGGGCTTTGTTGTCCTGGTTGTTCCTTATTCCAAGTGCTTGGTTTCACCAAAAACGAGAGAGGGAGAATTTTTTGCTGTTTATATTCTAAGCACACCCTCAGTTCTCAGAAATGTCCATTACACAACACAGGAAAGGAATGATAAGAAAGTCCCTGCTGCATTCATGGCACCATGCACAACAGGAGGAGCTAAGATTTTCTGGCCTCATCAAACCATAGGAGTGTTATTAAGCAAAGAGGCAGGGAACAAAGTTTTTGTCACCTTACTTCAGATGCATGTGCTGAGAATAGTATTTCACACACACCTAATGACATCCAATCACATTTTCAAAGCATCACATCCTTATTTTAATAAAATGTGTAGCAATTCTTTCAGTTACTGTGTTCACAGGAGTTTTTATCCTTCAGAAGAATAATGACCACGTTATGCATTTTCAGCACAGGTACTTCACAAATTGGAAGGAATTGAATGATATATCTTTAAAATAGAAATCACCTACTCAGTATGGCACATACTGTTTTTCCTACTGTTTAGCTTTTGTCTGTATTTGGGTAGCACTATGCTGTTTTACAGTTAATAGAATTTAACAAAACAAATTTCCCACATCTTCTGAATGAAATCCAGATTGATTTGCTAGAGAATGTGCAAAGAAGAAGAGGAGATCTATTAGAATTATTTGCCTCTTTATTAATGGAGAAAGCAAGCTCTTTGAGCAAGAATGACTTTTGCTGCATGAGTGCATGTGGATGTGTGCCTTAAAACACAAACTGGAGGATTTGCCTGAAGGACCCAGCTAGGAGACAACAGCTTCTTAACATGTAGTAATTCAACTGCTTCCACTCATCTAGACATAATCTTCATGAAGCAAACAAGTGCTGGGCATCTGCAGTGCATTTCTGAACAACAACAAAACAACCAAACAAATAAAAAAATAGCAAGGAAAAATTTCCCAATAATGTGTTTTGCTCCTGCACAGGCAGACAGCATCAGATCATGTTGGGAAACAACATATTTAAACAGTATACAACAGTCAATCCACCTTGCTTTAAAGACATTTGAAATTATTCATTTTGCTGGGAAGGTTTTATTGACATATTGCTTTGTAACATTTTAGTTCATTGTATGTCTCTTTTTTCAGCTGCCAGTGATTTCAGAACAGCACAGTAAAAACAACACTGAGTAAGACTACATTAAGTCTATTCATTCTAAATCACTATTTTTATTTGTTTTGTAAGTTTCCTGAGAGATCAAGTAGTGGGATGAAACTTGTCATGTTTCATTGTTTGGTCTTTTTTAAACTATCAGCTAAACACTTTTCTGCTTTTTCTTTTCATGCCTAAATAAGTGAGGCTTTAAAATCCACTAATTCAGCTGATTTTTAATAACTTACATTGTAAAACCAAACAAAACCCAACAATCTCACAGGATTTAAAGCTGGAATTTGGTTTGTTAGTACATTATAAGGAAGATGGCGATATTATGCAAAAAAACTTTGTGACTGAGATGCTCCCAGCCCATAGTCCAAAAAGTAGAGATGAAATCTCAACAAGGAACCACAGCTTTTCTGTGGCAAGGAGGTGAAGCTGAATGAGGCCTCCCACTTTCAGCAAAACATGTTTAACACTCGACTTTCTCATTCACCTTCCCATCTTCCTGTTCCTTCCTTTTGTCATCATGTCTAGCTGTTTCCAGGTTGACCAAAAGCCTTGCTCATCTCTCTCATTTGCACAATAATTTCTAATTATATTCTGCTTGTTTCTGGAAATGTCCAAATGCATAAAATCATTTCCACGTGTATGTCTGCCAGGAAGGCATATTTTCTTTGTTTGATTATAGCCTGCTAAGAGTTATTCCTGGCATGGTCTGCTGCAAAAGAGAGGTGCTCTGTGATCATCCTTTCACAACACAACACAACAGAAGCCTCTGTCCAAAAGGGCAAACAGATATCACTGTACTGTAGCACATGTCAGCTTGTATCCTCAAGGTGAATCATCTGCCAAAATCCATGGAAGTCCCAAGGATGAGATCCCACTTCACCCCAAAAAATGAGATTGGAAGTGATGAACTTTCACTTCATCATGGGATGAGAGATGGACTTTCTCTGTAGGACTAGATCTCTGGGGAATTGTGTAAATCACTGTAGGGATTAACTTGACCTGGGGCAGTCCTGGCTGAATGGCATAGAGAATCCACCTTAGAGCCAAACCAGAGCATGAAATACCTAAAAGGCTCTGAGTTTTCATACATAAAAATTGATTAATTAAACTTGTTAGCTTTAGTGGGAATAAGGAGTAACTCTACTTGCATTTTCAAGTTTGCCTCGTCCTCTTGCTTTTCCCCCTGAAGCTTAAGCAAGTTTCATTTGTATTCCTGGACAATCTTTGACATTATGCATCACTCTCCAGTGATCACAGATCAATAGATGTTCACTGGTCCAAGTCCCCACATTTGCACATCTGTGTCATTAGAACAGTTCCATTTCTGCACAATTTTTGGTGCCAGCTCTTGCTCAGAAACAATTCATACATCTTCATCTTGGCCAGCCGAATTCTGCACCTGTACACAGGCGCTAGCTAACATCAATATCAATTTCCATCCCTCATTAAAGATACTGAATGACATGGGAATGCTGCACCAGCAACACATTCAGTGTTTTCCTGAGAGATTGTTTTGTTATTAGAAAGCTATTTCCCTTCTTTTTTTTTCAGTAACATCTGCCAGACATCCATTTGCAATGATTGTTTTAAGAGTCTTCTATCCCATCTTACTTGGTAACACAGTCCTGTTTCCAGGCTAGGTGATCCCCAAAGCACTCCCTAGATGAGGGCTGTCATGACAACAGCTTTCACCTGGTACATCCACCTTTCTTTCTGTGAGCCAACCTTTTCCCCACTGGACACATGTAACTGCTGCAACAGAAGCCAATTTTCATAAGTCACAGTGGTGTCTAGCTCCCCCTTCAGAAGCTGAGCTTTTTTGCTATATTATTCCAGGAGCTAACCTTACATTTTGCCTGCTCACATTTTCAATCCAACGTCAACCCCAACGATTTCAAGAGCAGTGAGTCATATTCCATACCAAATCACATTAAATTATCATATCGTGACTCAGAGATGA
This sequence comes from Nesospiza acunhae, assembly GCA_013398715.1. Lineage (NCBI taxonomy): Eukaryota > Metazoa > Chordata > Aves > Passeriformes > Thraupidae > Nesospiza > Nesospiza acunhae. The sequence goes on along the minus strand of VZSU01000388.1, from coordinate 56,105 downwards.
AAGGGAGTAATTTGCATTTCAGTGGGGTACTGATTTTTCAGACAGCAATTGAGTTGAAAAAGGTCTGTTACTAACTTTCCTTCAACTTTGCTTAAATGATTAGCATATGTAAAAAATTTAGGCACTAGAATGGATCAGGTATTTCCATAGATATTAATATAGATGTAAACATACTCCCTTGAGGTTTTCCACGTTATTGTCATATAACAATTGTGTTTACAGTGGTTTAGAACAAAAATCTGCCAGAGTTTGTGACATTGTTTTACCATGCTGCATTTTTGACATGGCATCTTCAATGACATACAGCACCCGTGCTACTGAGATATCACAAATATTGCTCCAACAACCACAGCCATTTCAAATCCACCTTTCGTATATTAAATATCATTCATTTCCTGATCAATATGTGCTTTTCTGGATAGAGCAGAGCTCTGGGAATAAAGAGTTTATCAACAGGTTTTACTGCTTATCACCAGTAACTTGGCTGAGCTGTTTGTAGAGCTTACAGAGATGGTGTAGTAAAAGCAAAAGCCTGGGCATTTTCATCTCAAGCATCCATTCCTGGCTTCTGTGCTTTGTAAGGTGAACCTATTGCCGTATTTCAAAACCTGTTTGTTACATTTAATCACGAAGCTGACTCAGGGTCCTTTCTGCTCGGGGCAGCAGTCAAGCCTCTTTTTTTCAAGAGAAAAAACAAGCTGTGAATTTCAAGACAAAAATGACATATTAAGGCATCCTAAATATCATTAATCATTCAGAAGGTAGGAAAAGCCAGACATTGAAAATGTGACTGTAGATTTTCTCCTCTCCCTGTGCATGTTCTATGTCATTAACTGTGTGATCACATACTTTTCTTAATACAGCACAGTAATTGAATTGAGCTGCCCAGATTGCTGCGTGTGTGTGGATATGGTACCAATTACTATTTACTGTGTGCTCCATCTCTCCTGGAAGTTTGTGCATTACTCCGGAAATCTGCTCATTTTCTGCAGACCTTCCTGAGCAGGTCTTGTGTGTGCATTTTGGTTGTGTTTAATAGGAGTCCCTACACTTGAAGAAACCTGACAGCAGAAAGAGAAACAGGCAAGGGATGGGGAAGAGAAGGAAAAAATCCCCATCTTTTCTTTGGCCATATGTTCTGGGGCATGGCTGAAGTAACCCCTAACGGACACACTTCACCTCTGTGTTTCATCCAGAGCTCTTTGTCCACCCCACAGTGTCAGAGGACTGTCACGAGGGCAGGGTGACAGGGAACTCACAGACGACAAATGTACTGAGAGACTCAAAGTGTATCTGTACGTCATGGCTATCACTATATGGAAACAGGCAGGGAAATATCTCATTTGTACAGCTCACAACTGATACATAGGGTGACTAGAGAATGGCCAGTCTGAAAACCTGCTTTGGACAGCATCTTACCCCTGTGTGATCCTGGTTTACAGAGAAAGAGACATGGCATAGTTTTAAAGCCCCAAACTAGAGAGCGTTGTTCATCCATCTTTGCTGACAGCACTGGGTAAAACTGCTCTGTGCATCCTGCCTGTGCAAAGGTACCAGGGGTCAGGGTGAGGGATCCATGAGGGAGAACAGGCTGCAAGGGAATTTTCTCATGAAGAGGAATTAACTCTTTACTGCTCTGATGGTTGCATTGCTTCTTTGCCAATGTGTTTAATTCCATTGGAATGTTGTTTCAAGTAATCAAGACTAAATTGTGGAAAGAATGCTCTTATGATGTCTGAGTTGGGGAAAGAACCTGTTCATCTTACCAGCAATGTCTTGGCCTGTTAGTTTGTTATTTCCTACCCGAAAATAAGCGGCCAATCTTTANAGCAGGGCACATAAGAGTCTTATGAAAGAACCCTGGGCAAGCAAAGAGAAATCCAACAAAATAAACCAAGCCAATTGCTTTCCTATCAGTCCCTGCAGGTCTGACCAGGGTTTCTCACAGGCTCCATCTCAAATTCCTCTCCTGCCATGTCCTTTCCCAACTCCATTGCTTCTTCCTGAGCTCAGAACAGATCCTCACTGTGAAAGTCCCTTGAGTTTGCTCCCTTATCTCTTTCTGGTTTAGGCTGTGGTGCATTGAATTCTCTTCAGCATCAATAATTAATGAAAATATTATTTCTACTTTAGATTCTTACTGTGTCACTACTGGATTCAAATGGGAATTATGAAAGATCTATAATAGATGTTGATTTGCTAGCAATGATGAAAACTGTGGAAACATTAGAAGTGATTGAGAAAGCAGCGTAATTATAGGAAAGTCCATGCACCTGAACCTTTTGGTTTTTTTCATAATAATGGTTAACAGTCAATGGCATATCAGCATTTTCAATAGTAATTGTATCTTTATAATTGTAAGCAACCGCCAGAATCTTCTGTGGTGGAAACAGCAGGGAAAAAGTGGGTAACTTTTTTTATAAAGGATTTCTATTCTTAGGAGCGCTACATTAAATATACAGCACTCAATACAAACAGTGTTGACCATGAAAACAGCAATAAAGTCACAGCATATGTAATTGCTAATAGATGGTTCTAATTTTATTGTGTTGGCTATTCTCACTTGTATTCAGAAGCTTCTAACATTTCATTCTGCTCTCCTGAGTGTCCCTGTTTGCAGGATTACAAGATAAAATGACTGTATTATTACTTACTTTGTTACCCTTTTTCAAAACACTGTAGTTGCATTGTAATTCATACATGTTTTATTATAAACACTGCACTCTACCTGTTAGTCTGATCCTCTTGAGTAGGGCTTCATGCTTTGAAAGGCTGATTTTATTAGTTTTGTTTCTTTGAAAACTGTCAAAGAACACAGCAATTGTCTGAATGAAGAAATTTTCCTTAAGACTCAGAAAACTAGATAACCACATCCCATTTTCAGAATATATGTCTCTACTTCAGCAGACAGCATACAGAAGCTACTTCAGGCAAAAAGATCAGGGCAGCCCATGCTTGATTTGATTGAAACCTCTCTTGCTCCTCCACCTGACATTTACTACTTAGCAAAAGCAGCTTATTTCAACAGATCTCCTTTCTGGTCTATACTTACTGGTATATTGTCTCTGTGAATCTCCCTTCAAAGAAATCCTGGCATCATTTTCCTGGGAATAATTTCCTTTCTTCTTTATATAAGTTCTTTTACTGTGTTCATTACTGCAATATCTTTGGGGTACTCTCAAAGAACCTGGATAACTTCTGTAAGGTCCTTGCTTTCACCTCCCCTCCTCGGGGAGAGGGGAGCACACTGGAGCCCTTTGTCTGGAATGCTTCTGCGATTTAATGTTTCAAAAACGAACATGAATGTTTGTGTGTCTATAAATTTCTTTTAAATCCCAAGGTTTTTTGTGCACATTGCACAAAAGTAGCTGGATGTTGTGAGGATTAAATGAAGGTGAGATTGGGAAAGGATGGATTCCAAGAAAGAGTATCAAATTTTAGCTCAAATGTTAGAAGGACATTTTAAATGTTCAAGCTCCTAAATTATATGGATATTCTCAAGACACATTCTCTGGCATCAATTAAAAATACTTTCAGTAATGAATTGTCATTTACTTTTTACAGTCATTGACCATGAAGGTTTGCAGCTGACAGTGAGGTCATAAAATATACAATGTATGTTTTAAATGTGCATCTATTCACAAAGTTAATTTGTGGCTTATAGAGCTAAAAATCTACATATGATACACTTTAACAAAATTACCTAAAAGAATAATACCTCAGAAACATGATTTATGTTTTGTGCGGAACATTACTCTAGGAGGATAAGAAACACTATTATTTAGAAATGTGTAAATGTTGGATTAACTGAAAGAATGGCATCCTGTTGACAGACCATCAGCTACCAGATTAGTTAGGGACAGAGGAAGCACAGGAACTGTTGCCTTTTAATTCTCTTTGTTGCAATCTTATTCTCACTTCTGACTTTGAGGCCACGTTTTCTTGAATCACAGTCTGACATGGAGTGATTTGGCTGTTTTTCTAATGAGAAATGCTGAAGTGCAGGTCATTCAGGAAAAGAAGTATTCAGGCTTTACATTGCTTTTCTTTCCTGTTATTAATCCGAGGCAAACTATCAGACTCTCCTCTCTGAGGGGCAATCAGAGGGACACAGGGAGCAAGGCTGCATGGGGTGACAGGGACAGCCCTGCTACGCAGCTTCCAGCGACGAGAGCTGCTTCCCAGATGGCACTCTCTGTCTCCCTGGAGTGGGAAATGAAGGTGAACTCTGGAAAGCCATAAAATCAGAAACTGTGCAGCACTAGGGCATCAATCAGCAAAGTTATTTATCCACCCTATAGCACTTTTTGTGCTGCAAGTGGTCCAGCTCAGATCTAAAGGATTTTAGCAGCAATTTGGAGTGGCTTGGGGATTAAGAGGATCTTAATTATGTATGCTGCTTTCTGCATTTCTTCAATTGTAATTATTGGAATTCTTTTTGTATTGTGAGTTGCAGAAAAGGAAAAAATACTCCCAGAGACCATTGGCTGCAGAGGTCCTTCTTGCTAATGGGAGCTGGCTTTGCCAAGGAAGCCTGTCATGTAATTCTTCCCTCAAGCCAATTAAACTAATTCTTTTCACTCACTGTTAATTATTCTTGCTAAGATCAACAACTCTGTTGACTAGGATCTGCTGCTAATTTCCAGCCTTATTTTATCAATTACCATTATGTTATTATTAAGAAAATGTTTCATAAATTAAATAAATGAATTTTTCATGCATTAAGACATTTTAGCTTCAAATCAAAACTGTCTGCATCTGGATTAGAAGTCTCAAATTTTTAAGGCTGTTTTGTCATCTTGAGAACAAGAGATGGAGGCTTCCTGGGATTTTCTAAAAGAACTGAGTAACTGAACTCTTTTGCAAATTTCCAGTTTTCTGCTAGTTTTCCTTCCTTTCTGCTGCTTCTGAAACCAAAGTGAAATTTCAAATTTAGCTATAATGCTTTGTACCACCCTGGCAAACAGAACAATTTCTCAGCTAGTGGGCACAAAGATTTATCTTCCTCCCAGAGTGGCATGAGATGATGAAGCATTTTAAACCTGTTAGACGTGGAACTAAATGCTCTCCTTTTGAGCTGCAAAAGCAAGTTTAGAAACTTTGGCAGAGATGTAAGTTGATCAAGTATGCAAAGTAAAAGTTTTAACAAGACTACACAGGGAACAAAAGCTTATTATTGACTTAAATGCTTCTCAGTCATTGTACATCTCCTGAAGATCTGTGCATTCATTGAACCCTTGCCTAACATCTAAATGAGTTAAAGGTTTTTTTACACTTTAATGCTGAGCCAGTAAAATAGTGATATTAACATGTTCTTTTGAATGGCATTAATATTTGTAATTGCAAATGCTGAGAAATTGTCAGAATAGGATGTAATTAGTTCTTACAAAACAAACAATCAAACAAAAAACATTAAGAGGGAAAAAGTTAAATGGCCTCAGATAATTGTCTCATTTTTTATCAGATGTTGGCACAGAAAAAGTAGCTGATCCCTTACCTCAAGTTTAATGAGTGCCAGGAGTATGTCATTCTTCAGTGACCTGCTGTGTTGTGCTGAGATTACTGGCTTTTTTTTCTAAGCAGACACACTTCAGATGTCTGCAATTTAAATACATCTGTGCATGACCTGGGTGAGGATGTGCAGGCAGTGCCCATTTTTGAGCATGGAGCAATTTCCTGAGGTTGAATTCTCTGTGCCAATAAGCCCTTGCTTCCCTTGCTGATGTTTAATGTGCAGCAAACACATGGGTAAATCCTTGCATGGTTCACAAGGAGGTAAAGTAGCCTGACACCATCCGATGGGAATGTGGTTCCTGCTGCACCTTAGGTGAGATGGGAGGAGAAAGTAGGAACTCTGGCTTCATGGATAAGCCCCAGTGGGTTCATCCTCCCTAACACCACTTGACCAAAACCAAGAATCTAGGTACTGCTGCCATCAACAGAGGAAAACAGGTACCAATTCTATAGGGACAGCAGCAGGACTGAAATGAACTGATCTCCCTAGGGAGGTATTGCTCTTTTGTCTCCTTAGAGAGAAAGACCAGGTGGCTCTATCAGAGTACAAGATTCAATTTCAGAAAAATGCAGTTGTATGAGATGGATCCCATCTTTCTTGGTAGCAACAGCTGCTGGAAAGGCAGTGGTCTTTGTTTATCCTGTACAGGTGGATCCAGTAGCAAAAGTGGCTCTGGGGTCCGTGTGGCAGAGGAGGATGGCTCTCTGCAGCAGCCTCACTATCCCTGCCAAGATCAACAGAGTTGGTTTCTTTCTTTGAAATTCAAACCAGAATCCAATTCTAGCCACAAACTCTGTAATAGGTTTTCATCCAGAGCTAAGTCTGAAAATTGCTAAAGATGCATGAGTGTGTGTGACCTGTGCTAATTAGGATCATGGGGCAAAACACTAGAGATTTGTTACTGCTAGAGAATCTTCAATTACAGTCCTTATTCCATGCTAACTACAAACTGGAACCACTGGGAGCCTTGCAAGGAATTGCAAAATTTCCAAATTAGTCTTTCAGACTTGTGAACTATGACTTGTTAAATGAGACAACTTTATGGACCTATAGACATACAAAATTCAGTGTGTCACTAGGACATGACACCAAGATTATTGATCTCCTCTCACTTTCATTTTCTAAGGTGCAACACAACAATTTAATCAATGAAATTTTTAAAGTTTATTGGATAAGAGGACGCTAAATCTTTTTTCTCCCCCACAACTATATTTTACCCTACATTTGTCTTTGTTCACATTCACCCACCATAAACCACATTTGAAATAAATTACTACATGGCAGATTTATTAGTTTTATTTGACTTATGTTATCAGAGTGGGAAGTAATTTTTCATCATTTGGGACCTGGATTTCTTATTTTCTTTTGAACTGCAAATTATCGTCTTTAGAATATTTATTTTCAAAAGGAATTATAGTACGTGTGAAGACTACTTTAAAAGTTTTCTTTTACTTATATTTGCTTTCCTTCTTCCTTTTCACTTCATAAGGTAGTTTCAATAATGCTTGTTGCATTTGTACATTTGTATAAAATTAATTTGTATTTATTCTTTGGTACCACAGATACCAGAAAACTTCTGTGTGATATCAACTTGTATTGCATCAGATGCATCTTATTTGAGGTGCTTTAAAATGAAAGGGTAAAATACATGCTACTCATTTCACCTATAGGTTCAATGAAGATTAATAAATTTCCAATGTAAGTGCAATATGTTTAAATACATAATTCATGTGCATTACTGCAAAAACTTCTGCCAAGTCCTTCTAATTGACTTTTATTATTTCTTAAAATGAATTTTAAAATTTTTGTTCTGGCAGGAATTTGTCAATTTCTCATTCAGAAGTCACATCACTTCAGGTTATGTCCAAATTAAATGAGCTGAAATGGAAGAAATGAAAATTTAGTGATGACTGAACATCAATGTATCAGAAATACCTATAGCAAGAGTACTTTGAGCAGTTTGGTTTAGTGGAAGGTGTCCCTGGAAGGTGGGTTGGAACCAGATGATGCTTAAGGTCCCTTCCAAATCCAAACGATTCTAGGACTTTCTCTTCCCAAAGAACAGTGCAAGACTTGAGAGAGTATTTTAGAAAGTTTGGCTGATTTGAGGGCAACACCATTTCCAGGTCCTGATTGCACCACTCAGATGGGTTCTGAGAACTCACTATGCTCACATAAAGCAAGGAAGTCTCGAAGATATTTAGTAACTTAAAATTGAGGCCATAACAAAAAGTACTTTAGCTTTCATTCTCCAAATCGCTGTGCAACCCTTCCAGAATGATCAGCAGAGTGTACATCACACCAGAGACTTTAATTGGTGGGATGAAGATGTCTCTGCTCCCTGCCTGGGAAGGGTCCCAGTCTGATGGCTCATGACATGACTGGATTCCAGGGCTATTCTTCCCAAAGTGAACGTCTGCTTCTGAAAAATGTCCTGTGGTGACAACAGCAAAAGCATGACTTACCACTCCTCCTGACACACACCCTTTCTTTCATCAGGGGGAAAGAAACACACTTTATTCAGCTTTTCATCTATTATTTCCCCAGAATCATGCCTGAAGCCAGCTGACCTGTGTTTATCCAATACAGTCTTTACTACTGTCCCTATCCTTGCTTGAGGACCAAGCAGGACCAATAAAGTGCCTGTCTGGTGACAGGCACTTCATAGCCACCATTGCTTGCTCTGCAGTTCTTCATATCAATGGCCTCAGGAAATGTGGATGCCTTCTTGTTTGTGCTTCTCTCATTAAAAAACCCATAGGAAACAGCTGAGCAAATCCCACATTCCAATTTGAAAACTGTGAAGACCAACTTGAGAAAGATGGTCTCAAAATGTTCAGCTACAGCTTTTTTAAAATTTTTATTAAAGCTGTAGCTGCCTGGCTGACAGAGAGCAGACAGCAATAAGGCAGATGCTGCCCTGCCTCCCATATGTCCACTGCACAAAATTAAATCCCAGGCCCAGTCAGTTAGCACTGAATGGTGAGAAATCCTGTGCACTGGAGTCCCAGCAGACCAGCTTGTTTGCCCAGCAGCTCTCTCCTGAGTGTGCTGCACCTGCTGGCAGGCAGCCTGCTGCAGCAGCCATGCAATGGCTCCTTTTGTACCCAAAAATGAGGTGTGAGAAACAGCCCTGGGAGAGCAGGGGAGGAGCAAAGCATCTCTCCTTAAACCCCTTGAAATTCTTGGGTTTATGTGCTTTGGCTTGGTTCAGGGAGGGCAGTTTCTCTTTTTCTGTTTGCACCAAAATCATTGAATGGAACATAAGAAGAGAAGGTTGGGAGCCTTAGGACATGTTTGATGGTTGTACACATTCATAAGAGAGCAACTGAGTAGTTGCTTAAGGGAGTGTTTTATACCCACCCCCGACATGCTGCAAAACACGGCACAAAAGCCTCCAAAGAGACATCAGCTAATAATAAAATTGCTAACTATAATCACACAGCAAGAGGAATGGAATTATTTTCTTTCACAGTATTAAATTTTTTTTTTCCAAGGCTTCTTCCCGCAGGGAGTAGCATTTGCACAGGCATTTGGAAGAATTTGCCGGTATTTGCTGCTGAAGTAGGCAGGGACAATGCTGCCTGCAAACACCAGGATCTTCAGAAAAGCAGGAGAATAGAAGCTGGGAAGGTTCAAACAGGTTAATGTCAAGTCCCTCTGATAACATTTTTACAAGACAACTCTCCAGATGGAGCGACTTGAACTTCTGCTGCTATTATTAAAATGTGGGAATATTTTTCCTCTTTCACTTCAAGTAGCCATCACTGGATGCATAAATGCTGTAAATATTGTGCCTATGAAACACTTTTTGACAGCCTTTTAATTATAATAATTAAAATCAGTTTACAAAGTCAGATGAAAAGAAGGCTGAGTTAGCTTGCCCTGTGACTTTGCCTGCCTAGAGGTTCCTGGTGGCAGAGATGGTAACAGTTTTTGAGTGTGAAAAAGTCCTAGCTCTACAGCAGCCCCAACCACAACCTGATGGAGTTTTGTGTCAGCAGAAAATTCCAACATATTATATTTTCATACCCGTGATAGTATAGATGACCTCAAACTTTGAATAAAATACAGTAGCTGGTCTATCTGTTCAAATGATTACGCAAAGAGCCAGGGACAAATCTCTCCTGTCATTTCTGTGTCTGCTTGCTGGGCCAAGTACACAAAGAAAGCATGAAGACATCAGTATGAGGTGCATTTTCAGTCAGGGAGCTTTTAGGGAAATTACAGGGTTCTGCAGAATTTCATTCCCCATTAGGACTGACTAGTGTTAAAGTGGAAAAGGAAAGATCTCTCATACCTTTTCCCCTCTGAGAATCTGCATGCTATGTTTGGACAGAATGTTATATCTCATTGAGAATAATTATTCTATAAAACCAAGGCTAACGTTTCTTTTTTTTTTTTTTTTGGGGGGTGGCAATTCAGTTTTAATCTACCATTAATATGTACAAAGTAGAGCATTGCTGTGACATTTTGTGAATAGTTTAAAACACAGAGTATGTCCCTTGTTATGACCCACAGAAAAATAATAAACAAAGGAACAGATTTTACTTGACTAAACCTTCATCTCTAAGACCAAAGTAAGAAGATTTTCTTTGTCAAAATACGGCACTGCAGGGGTTAGGCTCTGCTTTGGTAGAGTGCACTTCCTTTGCCAGATAATGTTGCGCTGAACTGATATTCTGCGGGTGCATTTCAGATACCTGGTCATAAGCACTACAGAATTTCTGTGAATTAAAAGAAAAAGAGTATTTTAACATTTCGTATTCTCTTGTGTATCCACTTCAAGCAGGTCAGTGTACAGTGACCTTTATAAGCCAGAGAAGACAAAAGGCTTACAGGATTTTCCCACATGCCTGGAGAGGCTCACCAGCCATTGCAAGGTGCCTCAGCAGAGACTGCACCTCTTAGACAGGGAAAATCTGCACAGCTGCTCCCTAAAAGGAGCTTAAAAAGCTAAACTGCTATGTCTACCCTGGTCAACATCCACTGTTTCATGCATTAGGACTTTAATTTAAATAATTTCTCATTTGAGAACGATTTGATAATTAAAACAAATATAACCCAAGAAAACATGGAGGGAGGGAAGGAATGATCTTGTGCTCTATCACGTGCAAACCATGTGCACTGATCTTACTCATATGACCACAGAAAACATTCAAGCAATAATGCCCTGTTCTTTTTTTTTTAAGGTCTGTCTCTTCATATGGTAGATATTCTTCCCTCTTTTCTGGTTCCTTCCCAAACACAGTAAAAAACACTGTAAAAAGCTCTGCACAAAGTACTCTGTAATTTACTGCTTCTAAACTCTTTTCATACCTTCTAAACTCTTACAACCAGTTGTAGTGAGATGCTCCTGCGCCAGGAACTCCTTTCTAAGGCTCCCACTCAGCTGGTCCTGTGCTGAGGGTTAATAGATTTGCTTTTTCAGTGCAACTTCCAAAGCTGAGTTTGGAGCAACCCTCTCATCTGGCCAAAGGATGCTTTGCTCCTCCTGCCAGAGCCTACCTAACACAGGGAGAAAAAATCCAGATGGAAGGCATCATAGCTGAAAGCTCTTTCTCCCTGACTGTTAGCATAGAGTTTACCTGCACAATTGAGGTACTGAGGGAATTAGCAAAGGTCACAAAGCTGACAGTACCTTGTGCCTCTTACATTGGGCCAGTGTCATCTATTGATATCAGCCAAATATTCTTATCAGCCAAAAGAATCCCTTGCTTTCAGGTCTGTCCCTGACAGCAAGGATGGAGGTGAGGTAGATGCTGTCCTCTGTTAAATACTCTGTTATTGAGTTCCAGCTGACCCATAGCCCAGAGTTTAGGAGCAGTTTGACTATGCCATAGCATTAAAAATGTGACATGATGCTGTTACTCAGGCTGAGTGTTAGCATCCTGCTGTCAGCAGGGCAGCTCAGTGATGCACTCAGAGCATCAATGTGCCATGTGAGTTCAGCATGTGGAGGCTGCTCTGGGTGCAGCTTCCACATCTACTGAGAAAAGTCAGAGTCCTTGAAGATGAAAAGCTTCAGCTGAGAGCAGGATGTTGTTGTGTTCTGTGTACAGACCTCACTGTACTCCCATACTATTCAGTCTCCTCAGATTTCAATTAAAAATAAAGTCTATCCAGGGCCTATTTTTCATCTCACACACCAGCCCTGAACTTCAACACCTGCTGAAAGGCTGTGCTTTGGCCCATCACCCTGGCAAGCCCCTTCCAAGGGGGGAGGCACAGCTGGTGAGAGCTCACGGACGTCAGCACATCCGCGCTCAGCGGTGCCAGGGCCAGGTCAGGCACCTGCTGCGTGCACAAACACAGTGCACAGAATGAAAAATACACCTCCTGAAACACTCCTCCTGCTCCCATGGCAAAGGGTTTAGCTCTCAAATGAGAAGCCTCCCGAGCAAGGAGAAGCCTGCAGGAAATGTTTTTCAAGGATCAAGGAGCATTTATCCGGCTCCTAAACACCAGAGAACCTCTCCTTCAAGTTTTCAGTGAAATTCTCTTTCAAAAAATAAGGCTCAAGCCTGGACTGTTTCCCAAAGGCAAAATGACCTAAAAAAAAGCTTCTGCAACAGGAAGAATTTTCACTCTGCATGACAGCTTGACTAATCTTGGCAGGTGCATCTATCAGCTTTTAGCTGCAAACCTAATGGCCCTACAGACAGACAGGTAGGAAAAGGGCTTTTACCAATGCCTGTGGCTTTGAAGTCAGGTTTCAGACCAGTAGCTGATGACAAACATTTTGCTTAATGGAGAAAGGTATCATTATTTTTGAATTTCTGACCACAAAAAAAAAAAATCCTGGGAGCTTTTATCCTCATCTTTGTAAAGTCCTCATGAAGCACTGGGCTGTCCCCTAGCTCCAGCAGGCTGTCTCTCCTGCATGCTAAAAACCTTTTGCAAGCACAACACCCCAGCTAAATCAATGAAAGTGTTGCCTGAACGAGGATCTAGCCTTGTTGGTGTTAAGCTGAGTGGAAAGACCTTTAGATGATTGATTTCCCAAACCTCTCAGCGCTGGAGTATCCTGTTCCTGAATATCCTCTGCTCAGCCAGAAGGCAATTATGTGCAATCTCATCAGTGGTGAATGCGAGGAAATATCTCCCTCATGGTGCAACATGTGATAATGATGCTCACTCAGGGTATGTGCCTTGTCCACTGCTGTTGCTCCAGATGGAGGTTTATGATTTTGTGAGGTGTTCCTCAGCAGTGCCATTGTCTAGCAAATACCTTCCCACTATATATGAGGTCTCTTTGTGTCATCCTTCAAACTGGTTCATCCTGAATTTCATTTTATTCACTCCAGGATCGCTTGATATTTAATATTTTGCTTTGATTGTTGACAGTCACCTTAGCCTGCAGAGCTGGAGGACAACTTGCAGACATTCCCTGGCAAACAGAAGTGCCAGGGAAATGTCAGTTTCCTTCCTCTGCAAAAATTGCCTTGGAAGGATGTTGGAGAATGAACTGGAAAGTGCAAGGAATCAGCAGCTAGGACCTGTAGTGCTGCCGCAAATGCAGTTCTTTGTTTCTGTCTGTGCATCAAAGGCTGCCTCAATTTGAACAGTTCCCCAAAAAATCTTTGTAGTTCTGCCCACTTGAATCCACATGCTGGTTTTTTGTGTGAGAAAACAGGTACAGACAAAGCTTCCAGAGGGGCAGAGGATCACCCAGAGGCTGTTTCACAGCTGGCCCAGGCCACTGTGGTTGATGCTGGTTGGATCCACGTTTCCAGCTCTCTCCACAGGGGCCCCCTTACTGCCAGAACTGCAGACGATGCCCTGGTTTACTTCCCACCAGTGTTCCAGAGGTCTCTGTCAGGGGTCTCCTTGCTGCTCCACGGCAGAAAAGGAGATGTCAGTGATGCTCTGGAGCTGTCTGTCCAGATCAGCCTAGGCATTGCAGAGCTGCTGAGAGATTCTGAGCTTCTCCTGACCCTTCCCAAGACAATGGATTTTCCCATTCCTCCTGGTACATTTTTTCCCACTGACACAAAGAACCTGACTACTCTCCAAAAATATGAGAGAGGGTTTTTTAACCCAGCAGGCTGTTAGAGAAGATCCATTTCCCAGGAGATTATTCTGCTGCAAGCAAGGACCACAGGGTGCTTGTCCCTCCCTGGGTCAGCAGGAGCCATTCCGAGGTCTCAGATATGACACTGAACACAGCAGATGGGCTGTGGCAGCAGCGAGTGGTGGCTGAAGGACCATGAAGGTAAGAGGAGAGGAAAGGCAAAGTGTGGGTTGAAGAGGGTATTTCTTGGGACATGAGAGAGAGCAATGACTTTTCAGGAAAATTTTTCCAGCACCACTCATTTATTTAGGAATCTCACACTGCCTGACCTCTGGCTTGTAAAACTTACTGGAGCTTTTTCCTCCTCCTGCAAGGTCTTCTTTACTGTAACTGGGGTAGCAAAGCTGAGTGTTCATCAGCACATAGGGCTGGCACATCAGGATGATTCTGTCTCCACAGAGTCAAATATATACTGCTGTCAATACTAAGCTTCCTTCAAAAATTGAAATTGGTGAATTGGGTTTGAGAGTAGTGAAAACAAAGAAGAAATTCTTGGTGTTATAAAACTCCTCTCTACCTTCACTGTGAAAGATCTGTGTTTTTTACTTGGATGAGAGGAAAACTTTGCTGTTGCTTATACCTTTTCCTTCAGCATGGTAGTCCCACTTCAAAAGGGTACAAACAAGAGTAAGAGCAGAAACACCAGCTCTCTCTATCTGCTTTGTGTAACTGACCAGGCTCAGAAATGTCCTCCTTGCCCAGTCCCTGTTCTTTGGAAGTTATACACCATAATTCCAAGGCAAAACTTCTCTCCCATGAGAGAAGTGACATTAACAAAGTCTGTATTAATTATTCAGTGTGGCTCAAGACATTTTAATAATTAAGCATGAATGGCTAGAAAAAAAGGCTAATGCTCTTGGTACTTTTCCCAACACTCAGGATTGCCAAATGGAAGAGTTCTGTGGAGGGAAGATGATTCCTCTTTTCCTTGGTCAGCAGGAGTTGTCAGAGAAGCTGTACATGGGGCTGGTAACCAGCCCACCTCTGCCAGGTGATCCATGCTGCTTCGCCCTGCACAGCACTCAGAGAAAGAAATCAAAGTCTCCCTGTTTCTGGTTGTGACCCGAGGGCAGATCTACCCACCCCCTCAAGATGAGTGGAAGCTCAGCACACTCAGGTGAGTGTAGATCAGCATCTCCCTACCAGACATGCAGTCTGAGCTGGGCTTATGCGCTTGCAGTTGTGATTTACTGGGCTGAAGGCAGAGCCTGCAGCATGGGTTTTATATGAACACCCATTCCCCAACAGCCTTCTGCACTCTTGGTGGTGCTGATAGCTTCCTTGTGTCCTCCTGCAGTTTCTCAGGCCTGTACTTCTCACCCTGTGTCTCCTCTGTTCCTGTGTGTTGCTCTGGAAGTCAAGGAGAGACACCCAGGCTCAGACCCATGTTTCCACAGGCAGAGAGGATATCTTGCTTGACAAGTTGGTTCCCATTGTCCAGAGTGTGTTTACTTTACCAGCAAGCTGTACATTTGGCAGACACCCTAGAGCTGGGATGCCTGTGAGTAGCTTCCAATCAAGCCTGGTTTTTGCAATATTAACACTATTTCAATTGCTAATACATTGACATGGTTACCAAAGCATTATCACGAGAGGAAGAAAAAGCAGATAGTTGATATTTACACTGAAGCTGGGCACTATATGCCATATTCTCATCATTGTGGTCCATTTTCCACATAGGACACTAAATGGAGTATGTGCTCCTTCCTTATTTCCTTTTTATACCTGGACTTGAGCCCCATGGTTAGAGGTGCCTTTGTTACTTTACAAATCTCACACATCACAGCTTGTAAAACCCACTCCTTGTTCTGTCATGCCCATCTCTGGGGAGAGTCTGGCTCCCTCTGTGTCCCTTCCAAGAGGGCAGCTGAAGAGAGCAGTGAGCTCCTATCATCAGTAGCTCCTTCAATGGCTGGGAGCTTCCCCACCTCTCCTAACCCTTCAGGTGCCATAGACCCCACCCATCCTGGTGCCCTCCACTTGCTCCAGTGTGGCAATGTCTTATTCTGGGGAGCCCTGAGCTGGACCCAGTGCTCCAAGTGTGGTCTCACTGGGAAGGAGCAGAGATGAAGGATCATCCTGGGTGTTGAGAGGCTTACTTTAGTAAAACAAATGATCTTCTCACCAAATCCAGTCACATCATCCCTACTGACCCTGCAGTGCAAACTACAATAGTCTTAGCCTTGCTGCCCTCAGTGCATTCTTGTTTTAGCACCCCCTAGACCTAGAAAAGAAATTAAAGAGAAGAAGGACTATTCACCATAGAAACTGCTGACACTGCTACAAGGTGCCAGCTTAGTCCAGCAATAGGCTTGATAAGCACGCAGACCCAGCAGGCTCCCAGAGGCAAAAGTCCCTGGAAACACAGAGTCTCCTCATGCTGCAGTGGGAAAGCTGTGGAGCCCAGAGCACAGGGGCTCAGAGCCTCTCTGGAGCTACTGCAAGCCCTAAAACCATGAGCCGATGTCTTAGCCCAGCTCTAGCCTAAGGGCTAAGGGACTACACAGATTTCAGCTGTCCCTGGTGCAAAACCCATCACTGAGATTATTGACCTGGGATTATGATATATTTCCTCTAAACTGCCACATTGCCAACTATGACCAATCTGGTTGTCTAAAATAATAAATGACAATTTAACTCCATTCATTACTGACACAGCTACTTCAGTGCAAAATTGTGGTCATGTTGTGGTATAAGGAAGCGTGCTCCAGATTGCTGACAGCATTATGGTCTCTGGTAATTATCCTGTTTTTCTTATCTCTGAGTCATAGAATAAACAGAACCAGAACAAGTAGTAAAGAGAGGATTTTTGGTTAAGACAATGTTAGGCTGCCTTTTTTCAGACCAGCCCTACTGAGCTATGAAGGATGTACAAACCCTTGGCAGAAATAGCTCCAAATCAATTCTATGAGCAGCTGTTTGGTCACCTTTATCTGCTTGTTTTATCCTTTGGTAGTCAATGACCTATTGTAGCTTTGATTTGACAGTAAGATTCAGAAATCACTTTCCCCCACATAAAACTACTACTTAGAATTGCAGATTATTTAAAAATGTGAAAGGATATAAAGTAAACCAAGCCCCTCAATACTGAAGAAAGAACCCTATTTCACCTAGCTCATGTATTTAACCTGAATTATGTAATTTAAACAAATTCTGAGCATGATACAAAGCAACATATGAATTAAGTTAATTCTATTCTGTGATTTGAAGTTGTCTTAACCAATCATGCTGAGGCCACAGAAAAGCTGAGGTACCTGAAAGTCAGTGAGATGTTTCTATGTCTGCAGTACATCTGTGTTTGCCAGCTCTGTCTTTATTGAGCTCAGTTTTGCTTCACCAAGGGTCACTTGCTGCTCCAAGTCTGGAAAATTAAAAAGTCTGCCATCAAAGATATATAGGCAGTTGTGTGAGAGTTTATTTGATTGGAAGTGAACATTTAAAGTTCATTTTGAGGTCTCTTATTATCTTATTATTACAAAACTTTCTAAAAGGACTTCAAATAGTAGTATTTCTGCTGATGGTTCCATCAATGACTACTGCCTATGTTCAGATCCTATTACAAACACCTCAAAATTCCAATAAGAAAACCCAACTTAATGACACTGTGCCCTTCATTTATTACTTTTCTGATATATGTACTGTTTGTATGAACAAACTTCTTTCACCAAAATTAGCTGGGGGGACATTTCATAACATTTATAGTTTCTGTCATCAGGAGAAAAGATCTATAGCAGAAACATCAGTTCTGCCTAGCATACACTGCCTCTGAAATGATCCTTCTCTCTGCCAGCACTACACAAATCTTCTTGGAGAGGGATGCACTATTCCTTCATCAATTAAGTGCCAATAACACTACAAGATGCTGTTTGCTTCCTTTCCTTTATTTGGAAAACTGGATTAACTGTGCAAGAGAA
Organism: Nesospiza acunhae; assembly: GCA_013398715.1. NCBI lineage: Eukaryota > Metazoa > Chordata > Aves > Passeriformes > Thraupidae > Nesospiza > Nesospiza acunhae. The sequence continues at coordinate 38,602 of VZSU01000388.1, read as the reverse complement.
TTATTAAGGGAGAGGAGCCTGCTTTAACCACAACTGCTTGTTTCACTTTAGTGTCCCTGGGAATTTCAAAGGCTTTATTTAGCATTTTGAGATAGGGAAATAGTAAAGTAAGGTTGCATGCAGAATTTTAATTTATAGGAAATTTGATTTGTTTGAAGTTTGTTTTTACTCTAAAGCAGAACAAAATGGCCCATGAAAATATTTGAGGAAAAGGATGGATAAGAGGTAAGAAAGGTAAAATATTGTCCTTTAGTTTGCCTTCTTTTTCCATTCTTTCCAATATAAGATTCAACATGTTTAGAAATGACAGTCATTTCAAAACACTGAACATTCCCAAACAAAAATAAATTAAGCCATCTCTTTAATAGAATTAAATTCTTCATTACATGAATATTCAGACTTGCCTTAAGCATATTTTCAAATGAGAGAATATTACACCAGGGAAAATGATCCACTTTTGCTTTATGAGGCAGAACAATAGGATGTTCTGCTGCAGGAAAGCTGTGTGCTAAAGGTCAGTGGAAAAGGCTAGGAATCTTCTCAGCCTTTTTGTTGTCTTTGACTGCTGACTCCTTTTTCCGCCCCAGATCTTGTGTACCTGACTGAAAATCAAGCAGGTGCTGGGTACTGGCGGCCCGCTACAGCATGGCCAACAGCCAATGGGGAGAAATTATGGACTGTGGCCAGGCAGAAGGGATAAATAGGGAAAATATTCAAGAATTTCATAGAATCATGAAGTACCAGGTTGGAAGGGAACTCAAGAATACTCTTGTCCAACCCTTCTTGGCAAGAGCACAGTCTAGACAAGTGGCCCAACACCCCGTTCAGCTGGCTATTAAAACTGGCTGATGTTGGGGAATCCACCATTTCTCTGGGGAGATTATTCCAGTGTCTGGTTGTTCTCATTGTGAAAAATTTTCCTCTTGTCTCCAACTGGAATTTCCCCAGGAGTACCTTGTACCCATTACCCCTCATATTTTCCATGTGACTCCTTATAAAAGGGAGTCTCCAGCTTCTTTGTAGCCATCCTTTAAATACTGGAACATGGTGACGAGGTCTCCACTAAGCCCTGTTTTCTCCAGGCTGAACGCACCCAGCTCTCACAGCCATTTTCAAAGAACAAGCTTCCTGGTCCTTTGGAAATCTTTGTGACCCTTCTGTGGATGCTCTCCAGCCTCTTCACATCTTTTTTGCATAAAAAGGATCAAACCTGAACACATGTTCCAGGAGCTGAGTGGAGTGGGGTAATGGTTTCTTTATTTCTTCTGGTGATGTCCTTGTTGATGCAACCCACAATCCATTTCCCACTGGCTTTCTATGCTGCTGAAAGAGATATCAGGGAAAGAAGGATATGGTGATTTTAAAGAAATCCAGTGCATTTATTAGAGGCCTAAAAACTTTCTTTTACATTTTCCTGTAAAGCCTCTTAATGTGTTAAATATAAACTAAGGTATTGTGCCTCTAAAGTTATAGATTTTGGCTGTGAGTTGTGTCTTGTTTGAAACACAATCTGATCAATTGCATAATGTCCTTAGAGAAAAAAATTATCAAGGACAAAAAAAAAAGAGAATTTCAAAGGTCCTGAGCATTTACTCTTCTCTTCTCACTGAGTTCTGATAAGAGAAGTGAATGTTCACTGCCTCTCAAACTATTCTTGAAAGTTGTCATTTTCCTCATTTTTTTTCATTATGAATATGGCATTAAATTTATATCAACTCAGTATGGCCATTTTATAAGCCTCACACACGGAAGTGAAACAGAAGGACCTTGAGGAAAATAAAATGGAGATTTTCTAGGGATTGCAGCTTGAAGAGAGAGACCAACCATCATTTCATCTGCTTCAAAATCTTTAGACACAGGCTCAATGTTAACACTGAAAGGGAGTTTTGCATACCAGGAGCAGAGATACAAGCAGGCACAACTAGGCACAAAGTGCACAAGGTACAGGAAATTCAATATTAAGCCAGACAAAGGTGGTTTTGCAAGGTCACGCATCTTTCTGCCAATACTGCTTAGCTGTCCTCTTCAAGGGGTTTATACTTCATCACTGTTCCCAGAATAAGCCACCAAAGTCTAAGCAGCCAATTCTTCAGCCAATTTGAGCTACTGTAGTCCTTTGAAGTCTGTAAGGAAACACCAGTTTATAATTGCCATGGGCCTGGCCCAAGGTTTCTAAATAAGAATAGACATTAATTACATATGGAAACAGCCATCAATTCCAGATGGCATTGAGAGACAATGGTTATAATCTAATTGTAGTTTTCCACTTTTCATGACCGTCCATGACGCCAGCAGATTATTTAATTACAGCTTCTTTTCTCAGCCCAGGATACTTTGTAATTGCTATCTGGAAAACTAGATGAAATTAATTAAGAAATAAGGTGTTGGACATTAGGTCAAGATGAATAGACCCAGCTAAGAAAGTACTAAAATACTACTGAATATTTATCAAAAAATCTGATGAAATCACAGAGGTATCAAGGCAATGAAAGAGCCATCGTTTTCCCAAAGTAAGAAGACTGCTTGAATGGTCTTCCATTTATTTTCAGTCTACCTGTACAGATCACTTCCTCATTAAAGACCTGAGGGTGTACAGCCAAGTTTTAATATGAGTTTTTGTGTTCAGCCTGCTTTTAGTCTATAATTTTGCTAAGGCATCTCTGGCTGCTCAGGAACAGACCCATCCAAAGCCTTAACTAGAAAGATGGTGGTGTTTCACATCAAGAAGCAATAGCCACAATTTTTTATTTGTTTTTCAATACCCCCTCATGATTGTTCCAACAATGATGCGATGGTCATCCTACTTAAACTGTAGCACTGTGTCATTCCGGAGCACAAACCTTTATCTTTTCTCCAGAGACGTTAATGCCAGTTTCTCACCATCCTTGCAAGTACATCCCTGTCTATTATAAAGCATAGCCAAAAACTTAAAAAGCTGCCAGCTAAGTAAAAACATCACTGAACACTGAAGCTAAAGGTTACATTAAAGAAAACATCCCTTCATTCAGTGTTTACTAGGAAGAAAATAAGGCCTTTTTAAATAACCCGTTTGTTCTTTCCCACACACTGAAAGGTTTCTTGCCATTTACAGGCTTCAGGGAACAGACATTTCTGCTATTAAAACTTCTAGCAGATATTTAACAAGTTCGGTGAAACTAGAGACCATGCTCCATCCTTGACATGCTGGGCAAGTGGGACATTTCCTAACACTGCAGAAAGCTTCCTGGCAAAGATCAAAATGAGCAAAGTGAAAGGGGTGGCAAGTGCTGAAGAACCCATCCACCTCCAAAAAACCTGTCAGAATAAAGTATTTTTCATCTTGACTGGGGGGCCTTTGCAAATCCCAAACTGCCTGCTTTGACAATATGCTGTCCTTACTACATTGTGTCCATGTGTTTTATCCAAAGTGGAGTGGAGTCCATATGGAGGCAATAGGGTTTTTTTGGGGTTTTTTTTGTTTTTTTTAAATGTATCAGCACTGTATGTCTGATTGATTTAAATAATACCATAAAATGTTCCTGGTAGAGGAATGTGGTGGGTTGATACTGGCTAGCTGTCAGACGTCGCTGCTATCACTTCTCTTTAACTGAACCTGGGCAGAAAATAGTATTATCAAATTTATGGTTTAGGATGGAGACAGGGGGATCACTTATCAGTTACCACAATAGCTCCTCTCTGCTGCTCCATCCCCTAGGAGAAGTCTGAATTTGTGTGGTCTGCAGTCCTTCAGAGCACACCTGCTCCCCCATGGCCCTCTCCACTGGCTGCAGGGGGTTCTGCTCTGGTGCCTAAAGCACCTACACACCTCCTGCTTCTTTCAGTGCTGTGTTTGCAGAGCTGTTTTTCACTTTTTTTCCTTCACCTCTCTCTCTGAGATCTGGTGTTTCTTAAATATGTTTTTCCAGAGGTGCCACTAGCCATGATGGTACACAGGTGCGCCCTGAGGTCGGTCCACCGGAGGCCCCTGAAACAGTCTGTGTCCGCCTTAGGGCACCCGTCTTGCTACCAAAGGCCTGCTGCCTACATCAAATACCAGGAGAAAGAGAGAGCACTTTCCTAGCAGCTGCTGGACCCAGGCATCACATTTTGCTCATCTCTAGAAGCTGGGGAAAAGCCTCAACAGCAGCTCATGGAACAGCCAGAAGCACTGCCCCAGGCCACCAAACTGATGCTTCCTCGTGTCTTCAGCAATTCTGACATGTATTTATTGTGCTAATAATGCATTTACACTTCCATAATGCCAGATTGTCATAAATTTGGACAATTACCAATAAAAGCAATAGAGATGTTGCTGACTGGTTTGAAATAGCAGCAAAATATTGCTGCATTGATCTCACTTAACGTTGGAGAGGAGGACAGAGAGATCATGATTTTCACCTAATTCTGTCTTCCTTTCAGCCCAGCCCCTGGGCATTCAGGAATTCCCAACAGGCACTCAAGAATAAATAGCAGCATGGGAATCACAGGGATGCACCTGCAAACAATAGAAAATCACCCATTTCCAGCAAGTGGCTGATGCTGCTGATTACTTCAGCAGGCACTCCAGGGATGGATGAGGAAAAGCTAGCAACATCATAAGATACAGAATTATAGAATTATAGGATACTCTGAGTTGGCAGGGACCCAGTGATCAAGTCCAACTCTTGGCCCTGCACAGTACATATCCAAGAGTCCTACCATGTGCCCCTGAGAGCATTGTCCAAACTCTTCTTGAATTCTCTCAGGCTTGGTGCTGTGGCCGCTTCCCTGGAGAGCCTATTCCAGTGCTCAAACATTCTTTGAGTAAGGAAACTTTTCCTAATATCCAGCCTTAATGTCTTTTGGCATAACTTCATGCCATTCCCTCTGGTTCTATCACACAGTCACAAAAGAGAAGAGATCAGGGTCTGTCCCTCCTCTCTCCCTCACAAGGAAGTTGTAACTGCAATGAGCTCAGTGACCTCAAATGACATCAGCCACTCCTCATATGGCTGCCCTTCCAGACCCTTCACTATTTTCCTAGCTTTCCTTTGGACACTCTCTAATAGTTTAATGCATTTCTTATACTGTGTCACCCAAAAGTGCACACATTACTCAAGGTGAGACCACACCAGTGCAGAGCAGAACAGGACAATCATCTCCTTCGACAGCCTGGCAATGCTGTGCTATCAAATACAGGGCATATATTATCTTGCTGTCCTTCATGTAGCAGGATTTCCAATTCCTGTGATGTTCCCAGAAATGTGTTACCCTATCTAAGAGAATTTAGGGGTTCAAAAAGCTGTACCTGGACTAAAGATTTTCATGGTGGCAGAGACCTTGTGGATAAGGATGTTTGTCTTCTCTTAAATAAAGGCTACCTTCAGGGCAGGGCCATAATGGATCTGACACAGGAAATCTAGTCTGAGCAGACAATTAAAAAAAATTGCTGAATTGCTATACTTCATATGCTGCAAAGAGGGAATGAGACAGGAAAAGAAAAGTTGATTCCTTTTAATTTCTTTTTTTTGTTTGTTTCAATCTTGTTTAGAAAAGCAATTTCCTCAGACCCATCAATTCCTTCTGATTTGACAGACTCTCCCTTCATCACAAGTATTCTAAAATAACATTGAGCATGCAAAAATTAGAAATCCCATTTTGCAAAACTGAAACTCTGATGGGCTTCCAAATGGTCTTTCCTGCTTCCTTTCTCCATTTTCCCTTGCATACATGTCTCAGGGGTATCTTTTGGCACATTAAAATGTCCTGTTTCTACTATTTGATTTGGGCTCTGAGCTTGATTTTTATATGATTGTTGACAGATGCTGCCAGCTTTCTTGATATTTTGCTGTGAAATTCCACTGTTCAATCTGAAGCTGATGCCTAGCTAGGAAAATTGCAGCGGCAAGTGCAAGGAAGGTGTCCAGTATCTTAGGTGATGAATGCAGCAGCAGCAGCACCGTGCTGGGTGCAAGAGTCTCATTTACATCTCAAAAGAAGCCTGCCCACCTGAAGACTGCAGGTTTAATTAAAGGCATTTTATCACCCAAAATTCTTCAAGTAACAATTGGCTTTTTTGAGAAAAAATGCTTTAATTGCTGGATTGTGTCTTACCCTTTGTTAAAGGAGAAAAGATTTTTGTTCTTTTAATGCCTAAGTAGAGGCCACTCATTGTCATGCTCTGATTCACATAACACCAGAGGAAATTGCTGAAAATGGGTTTGTCCTGGTGGTATTGAAAAGGGAATAGGTTTGTGCTTTGACTTTTCACAAAACACCTTCTGCAAGTTAAATACATGCCATAATACAGCTAAAGAACATGTATTCCCATACAACTACATGGGTTTCATTGCTCATGTCAGACACCGACCCTCACCTAGCTCTACCCCAGCACACTCACTGGGATCCCATCTAAGCTTCCAGCTCTTTACTTTGTGAAAATATCTTCTAATAGTAACTCTGGATTTTCACTAAGAAAGACACAAACTCATCTCTCATTGCTGTTTGCTTCAGTTTTTAAGTGTGCATACAGCTTGATGGACTCCACTCATGTCAAAAGCATTCATAGACATTTTCAAGAGTGGGAGGACTTGCTCAGTTACTAACCTGGTGTTTGAAGGAATATTTCTTTGGGTAAATTCCACAATTTTCTTGTTGAAGTTGAGTGCAGATTGATGAATGATCAGAGAGATCATAAGAAGTTTAGATAGATTATTTAGTTTATGAAGTTATCCAATCTACCAAAAAATCTGGGTGCTGCAAAAACACCGAGTGAGCTCTGACCAATCCCTTGTCATGCTGCAGGCTTAAGCTCTGGAACAGTTAGATCCTTCTCACCCATCGCTTAGAGGAGCCTGTGTGACATAAATTGGGGCTTTTTCTAAGACTTATTATATGTGAAAACAATGTTTAACTACATTAAAAGCTAGGTTGTTTTTTTTTTTTTTCTTTTTGTTTAAGTACTCCTCTGGTAGATGTATTAGGACCATACTGCATTAGGACCATTGTGGACGACATTGTACTGAAGGAATGAGTGACCTTGGGAAAGTGATATTGGCTCTACTGAACCTTGAACTTAGGGTTTGAGAAGCCCAGCTGATAGTCAGTATATGTAGATGACATAAGGAATTTTTGCTGGAACATCCAGTGCTGGCCTGTGTTCCACACTGGTGGGTGTTATGAAGGACACCTGTCAGGAGAAGGTCTTGTTTGCTACAAACAATAAAAAGTCCCATTGTGTGGGAGGAAGGAGGACCAGCTCTGTTAATGTGATCTATGCAACGTGACACGGGAAAAAGCAGCCAGGGTCTGTCCTAGGCTGCAGGATCCCTGGGATCCGAAAGGTTGTATTTGCTTGTTACCGCTATTCCTTATTTTATTCTACTTAATTAAAGCAGCTATTTTACTGCAGTGTTGTTAGCTGAGCCTTTTTCAGTAATACCCAGAAAGAATCCTGTACCACTGATCACCATCACCCTGATGCAGAACAGATACATGCAGGTATCTCTGCACAATATCATGCCCCAGTTTATTGAGACTCTCATCCATCTCAGTTATTCTCATCTTAAAATTTTGCAGAAGTGATGTCATGTTTGAAGATGAGATCTAAGATGTAGCACTAGGGAGAAGTGCTATCTGCATTTAAGTGATTTTTACAGGAAAAAAGTCTTTGGGGATGAAAGTATAAACCACCCTACATCCCCAGGGAAACTGAATCCTGCCTTCCTTTCTGCATCCAGGGTCACAGACAGCCCCAGCTGCAGAGGCAGCTTGCTATCCTGGGACATTCTCCTCCCTTGCATTCTCCTTCCATTGCATCTCCTCCTTGTGCTTCCCAAAGGATTGCCTCCCATGAGCCACAGGGCAGCCACCTCACTGCCCTGCCCTGGGCAGGCTCTTCCCTAAATATCACTGGCTTCCCTGAGAATGGTCCATTCCTGGTGGCATAGCAGTAAGGTTCTGTGCCTTTAGGCTTGTCAAAGACAAATCATCTTTTCTGAGAGGGTTTTCAAGTAGTCCTTCAAAGTCTAGAAATTAGATCTGTGAATGGCTTTTCATTCTGAAGCAGGTTTTATCTTGCCCACAGTCTGTCACTGCACAGCCTGGTGCTCAACATCCACACTCTTGTTTTGGAATAGACAAAAATGCTACCATAACATCCGAGCATAATTTTCAGCACTTTCTCTCTTAGTACAAGATACACTTGTATTTTTACACATTATATCCATTGGTTTTAAAACCATATATTAAAATGTATTAAACTATTCATTACTTGTAATAAAGTACAATAGTAATTTAAAATAGGTATTGCTCAACACAGTGGTATCTGGTATTATGAATAAAGCAAAGAGATTCCTACTTTTTCCCATCATGTAATACACTCTGCATTTTAGGGGACTTTCATGACGTGTATTAGGTATGCCAGGGGCCATTATGTTTGCAAGTGTATTTGAGGGGGAAATAAACTGCACATAAATAGCATACCTAATATAAACTAAAAATAAATACCTCTCTGCAGAGACTGACTTCTCTAAATAAGATCTGTGCAATGAAGGTCTTCCACAGATTAAAAAAAAAACTTTATTAAGGTTGTTGTCTCTGGGAATATTTCAAGAGTAGCGAGCTGTGACAATTGAAATTATTCTAGAAAAAAACAAAGGACTGGCTCCAAAATGGAACATAATCTCTCCAAGATTCAGTTATATAGGACCTGGCCTCCATCTTCTTCTTCTTCTTAGAGAAGTCACAGCTGTGGCTGAAGTACCTTGTACTCTCCTTGCTCTGCTCAGCAGGCACAGGTTTGTGACAATGAGAAGCCAGGACCTTGAGTGGGGAGTCATCTCAGCTACCTCATCAGCAATGTCCATGAGAATGTCTGTAAGACTTAGAAGGCATCTGACTTAGAGCAGTATAAAGGTATCTCATGACCCCTGAGCTGCTGGGACCCCACATCAGCCTGTCTTCAAAAAAGAGGTGCTAGTGGTGTCTTAGGATTTTTGCTTTTATAATTTTCAAATCCTGTACTGTATTAGTGTATGATTCTAAACTCCATCCAGAGTGTTATTTAACTCTCTTCACATTTTGGTCAGACAAAACCATCCCTCTAGGCCTGAAATTCAAGGACACCCAACTGCCTCAGGCCCCAGAATGTATAAACAAAAGTGAATTGGGGATGGGAAAACTGGGGGTATATAACTTCATTACTGAAGCTGTAATTGGAGGATTAACCCCTGATATGTAAGTGGACCTAACTTGTATCTGTCTGAAAAACTCATGACCATCATCCATTTTGGATGTAGCCCCTTGTGGAGGCTTTGTCTGCCCTTAAGGTACCTGAAAGCCCTTCCTTAAATATATCCACTTTTATTCTTTCCACTTTGGCCTCTGTTTTAGGTAAACCCAAAAATGACATCAGCAGGCGCTGTGTTCCACTCCGCATTGAAACCCTTCTGGTGCTTTTCCACTTCAGCTGCTGCTTAGCCATTGAGAATCAGATTAATTTCCTCGGGGATCTGAATCTCCACATCCCTAATGGAGATGAGGAGGTACCCAAGCTTGGCTCAGTGGGATGCACACTGATGCTCTCATTGAGGCACCTAAAATGAGGTCATCAGGGAAGTTTCCTTGAGGATCTAGACCCATATATCAACAGCAAAAAATGAAAAACGAACACAGGGAACTTCACTAGCCTAGAGAAGATCAAGCACAGTGAACCAACCAGTGAAACAGCTGATGCAAGACATAGTAATTGCAGAGCTCACAGCTGAATTACAGCTTCTTACTGCTGTGCTTTTCACATTATTTCTATCTAGTTCCTCTTTGCACAAAGCCTCTAAGTGTATCACTAGAGACGGGTGAGCTACTTACACATTACCACATCAGTGGCTGTCACAGTGAAAATGTCCATATTATTAAAGGTTTCACAACTCTTTAAAGGTGGGGGAACACGTTCAACATTTTGCAGTATGGCAGATTTCTGTCTTTCAAACTGCTTAAACATTTCTTTAAGCTTTTTACATTAAAGTGAACAAAAGAAGCATTGCTGGTTCTCTACCATTTAGCACTTCATTGCACAGTCCTGAAGACACACTATTTAGGGCACAATCCTTCCTTTCAGAATAGAGATATAATGCCAAAAAATCTCTCCAGAAATGCTTAAAATGATTCTTTGAAGGAAGCACTTACTCAAACCCATTTGTCTTGAGAAATTACTTTTTAATTCTCTATCCCAAGTACAGCTGTAATCCTCATATTTTCAATTCAATTTGTTGTTTAATGGAACTAGTTGATCAAATTTATGTATTTAGAGCAAATTTAAACATCTTATTCTCTCTTCAGAAAGCTGAAGTAAATGTTCCAGTCAAGGTGACAATTCTGCAAAGGTGAATTGACGTAAATTAAAGTAATTACCTGTTTTTATTTTGTTTCTATATATTAGTTTAACAAATTTTATCATATGGGTATATTCTACCACTGAAGTAGTGAAAATGGTTTCCCTGTTCTAAAATCTACGCCATTTAAACTAAAAAAACCAAAGGCTTTGAAAATTTCAGTTGACAAACTTGCATAAATTTTGCAAAAACGAATTTAATTTGTGTCTCAGTATGAGTTCACAAAATTAAAATAAAAATTCTTTCCCAGAAATCTTGGTGCTTCTGCTTTCTTTGTCAAGCAGATCAGTAGCAGCTTTTCTTTAGAGGAGCTATGTCACTTTGCACCATAATGTTTTGATGGCAAAAGTGCAAAAATTACCTTTTGAAAGATAAAAATCAAAACAATTTTGCCTCAATTTAGTAATATTGCCTCCAAAATGAGTAAGCAAAGTCCTCAGCTACTGCAATGTAAGACAAGAGTCTACTCTGACCTCCCATATTGTGAAACCACTTTTCATAGTAAGAAAAAAAAAAACACTTTTAAAAACCTTGCTGAAATTAACTTGCTGCAATTCTCCAAGCACAACTTTTTCCTCCCCAGTGGACAAATGAACAACAAAAGCTTCCTCATGCTTGTGTTTACTGGATATATCTTCTTTCAGAACAGTTTTTATGGCACAGAGTATAGCAATTACAGAAATACTGAGGGCTCTGTGTATCCTTAAAAAAGGATGTGAAGACATTCAAGTGCAATGGAAAACACATAGTGAAGATATTCTGCTTCTTGTAAATGACAGTGTGCAAGCCAGTCATGTTAGTCTTCTTCCCACATCTTCAGTATTCCAAGGATCAAAGTTATCTGCCACAGGATTAGTCCAAGTCCCTGGGCATAACACTGAGAAAGGGACTGGAGAATTCTAGGATGCTTCACACCCACTCACCATTAGCTAGACTGTGGCAGCAGCTCTCTGGCCACAGAGAGCAACAGATGACTTTCCCAGGCATTTTCCTGGGGAAGGCTGTGAGAAGATCAAGAAAAGAATGAGAAACAATTTTAATCTCCACTTGCTGCACCTGTTGTTGTGCACACACGGAACGTGTCACGGAAATTTGTTTACCAAAGGGTGGTTTCTTAATTAGAAACTGGATAGTGTTCAGATGGTTTTACCAATTAGGTCAAAGCTGTATCAAACTATCTGTAAGGGTTATGAGCTTCTTAATAAGTACAGTATAATATAGTATGATATAGTAGAATAAAATGATTGATCAGCCTTCTGCAGTCATGAAGTCAATGCTAATTATTACCTGGCTTGGGGGGCCTAATGTGACATTAGACAGCTAAAACAGCACTGCTGTATAGTGATGATGGTAACTTCCATGGCATGGGGGCAGATCTCCTCCTGCCCACTATCAGCACTTTCCAAGGTCAAAGCTGCACTATAGTCCTGGGTGCCTCCCCCTGAGCTCCCCTGAGCAGTACCATGAGCCAGAGCTTTCTGTGGACCCTCAGCGGATCGTGAGGAGAGCAGCAAAACTCCTTAGGCCACCAGTCTCAGAAAGAAGACTTGGTTGAATTCTTATTCTTCATATTTTCCTCTGTTGGCTCAGAAAATTGGTTGCCAGCCATCCAAAGACAAACGCAGCCCAAGGAGATGTGTGGTCACTAACTCTGGGCAACAAGACACCAAGGCCATCTGCCCAAAAAGCAGCTCTGTAGCAAGCCAGCAAGATCCTGCGGGGTTGTTGGGAATTCTTTTGGGCAGTGAAACTAGAAAGAGGGAAAATGCTCCAGATTACAGCGTCTGCCCTGAGCCAGCTGGCAGTGGCTGCGGTGCTGTATGGACACTCATGCTACCCTGCTCTGACCAGGAGGGACTCACACCAGAGGAGAAGCAAATTTCTGTGAGATGCCTTGACTCTAGGTACCTTAATAAAATAAGGTTTATTAGTAATAAACCTTATCTGACATCCACTTCTTTTCCTGACACAGATTTTACCAGAGCAATTGCAGTTTTATCTCCACCACATCCCCAACATCCCCCCTCTCCAGACATGGTTTTGGCAGGACTTGTTTTTTAGCTGGTACTTAGACCCTCTTTCTTCGTATTCTGTCATGGTAATCTTTTCTCCTTCAGCCAGAAACAAGTTACAAGGCAAATAACATTTTCTCACCTAATGCTGAAATTTCTTGAAAGTAGCTCTAAATTTCCCAGCTATAGAAGGAGCCAGGGAGCCCAGAAGAAAGGCCACTTTAGGGAAGAGGTTTTAGTTGTGATGGTTGCTGTGTTTGCTGCACATCCTGACTCCACAAGCAGTCCATTTTCTTGTTTTGGTTCCTGAAACTTTCCTAGGGCCTGCTTCCCTTACCTCCAGTTGTTTTCTGAAGTGCAACCATTGTTCCTGTCACTGCAGGCCTGCATCTCTGAAAGGAGTAAACCAAATCAGATCCGAAGAAAATTTCTTCCCACAAAGCCACTAGTTCATGCATCGGTGAGTCATTTTAGGGCTCATCCAGGAATTTTTACTGTTGAGGATCTGCTCTCAATCTTGAGAGGGAGACTCATTCAGAATTAGTTTTTTTATGCTCACAGTACTTACAAGGATGAGCTTGAAAATATTTGCCATATTTTGCTTTAAATAGCATGCCATGGGATCATCTGATGTTCGTCCCTAGAAAATGTATTCCAGTGTTGGTGTCAGGGACTGGGGCAGTAAAATGAAAACAAGGAAAATTGTAAGTCCATGCTGCAAACCTGCTCTCAGAGTTAAAACATATTTATCACGAAGCTGAGAAGTTCTTCTGTTCAAAGAATATTTCTTGTCCCCTTACTATCTCCCTATGTTTTTCACAGTGGACAAAGCTTCCTTTTCATCTTATAAAGCTACAGAAAGGCAGGAATTTTCTGTGTAAGCCCATGGGTCTGTCTTTGTCAGCAGCAGGAGATCCCAAGTTATGATCTAATGCTGGCAGAACAGAAAGTGTCTTAGAAAATGTAAATGATGGCTGTGGTAGAGGCACTCCCTGGCAGATACACACAGGCAGCTACCCCAATGCTCCCTAAACCCAGGAGGGCCAGTGGTCCCAGGATCCACTGCCAGGGTCCTGCCAAAGCTGGGGCCTGTGTTTCCAGCTCAGGACATGGAGTCAGACCCACAGGAGCAGGGTATGGATGTGTGGAGTTACTTTAGGTGCCTGCAAGGACAGTTCTGAGCCTCTGAGTGTGGGCCAGAGGGATACATGATCACAGGACAGTGATTTTGTTTACTGAGGTGCATGTTCAGAGAAGGATGGGGTTTGTGGACAACTTTGGGACATGGCATTGGAAAATGAGGCCAAGATTATAAGCTCTTTAGGGCAAAGACTTTTTTCGCTTGTTGGCTATACTTTTTCTTCCAAATCCTTGAGCTTTTATTTTGCCCTTGTGCTATGTTTCAGTAAGAGTAAAGAACTGTAATACATGGTTCAGTCTAAGGATATATTTTATTCTATTTTATATATTTTCCCAGTTGATCATCTATTTAACCAGATGAATCATGAGCAGCTTTCCATAAACCAAAGTAATTTTATCTGCTCTGGAGCAATACAATGATCCAATAGTTCCTTCTAATGTATCACAACAGGAAGCTGACTAAAATCATAGCTGACTATTAAACATAGAGGACAGATCTAAAGAACTGCATAAAGTTGCAAAATAAGATAATTCACAAGATTCTGTAGACTGGGGAATTATATATTTTTTTTGAAATATGGTAACTAACATTACATTCTTATTCTCTAAGAAAGGGTATATATACCATCCATCTACTGGAAGGGTTTTATTGTACTTGCCAATGTCATAATTTTGGATGAGAAATCAGCACTTGGGCTGGAAATCATGCTAAGAAACTTACCTTTTTTGTTCTTTTTCTTAATGCACACTCTTGGCAGGCAACAGAAGTTCTTAATTGGACTGGATTTCCTAAATTATTCTTTCTGGAACAACTGCATTTTTATAGCCAATTATTCCTGGATTCAGCATATCTTAGCAGAGAGCATTTTTATTTAATTGAAATCAATTTATAATCTCAAACTCTGAAAATCACCAATTCCAGCAGACATCCTAACACATTCATTAAAGCTGGAGATCAGCTTAGTGAACACCTTTATTGTAGCTTTCAAAATTCTTTCTATTACCCCCATAATCACACTTCATTGTGCATGTGAAAATTATAAACAAAGCGGTGCTGGTCTGATTGAAATGACTGTGACCAGACTTGAGGATGCAATGGGATTCAGCAGAGTGTGTCTGGCACATTTTTGTAGTTAAATCAGTTGCCAGGCAGTGTGTGAATGACTTGCATGCTCATCAGGACACAGAGTGATTAAATTTTTCTTTTGAAATTAATAACTTGAAGAATTGTTGTATTTCTTGTGATTTTTTTTTAATGGACTGGGCCTGATTTCAGGTGGTTCACCAAGTTCTTGCTAGCAGGCTTTTTGCCTAGTACTCACTGCTTAGTATTTAATGTATTGTAAGTAAAACTTCTCAGTCATATATCCCAGTTGTGTGTTTTTACTCTCCAAATGGATGTCCTTTTTAGACACAAACCTAGAGTGGGACCTGAGTCTAATTATGGTTCTGGAGGACAGGGAGGTATCCTTGCAAATATTTGTGAAACACCCAGGAGTTCAACTGCTTGATGAATAAAGTACTAAGTCATTAAAACACTCACAAAATAGAATAATATGTTATCAAGAGTAGCTACGTGACTTTACCATAAATATTCATAAAGCTATTAGGGCCTTTTTTTTTTACTGTTCCATTACTGCCAAATGAAACTATACCACAAACCTGCACCTTAGTAATCACACAAATATATCCTGGAGATTTTGAGAGGTATTAAGTAACTGGTAAGACGAATGTGTAATTTTTAGGACTGAAATTACTTGGGTTCATTCCTAAAAATACACCAAGTACACCAAAGAATTCAAACATAAAAGGTAATGATTTTCATGTGTCTGAACACAAATAACTGCCCCTACTTTTAGAAACATGACACTGTTGGTTTGCACCAAGGATAAAAAATTTATATGGGATGTCCCTGATATGCCTCATCTTATGCTATTAACACTTTGAATGACAGAGTAAGGATATTTTCCTTCATTTCCATAGAATTCAAATCTTCCTGTTCACTCCTCTTTGAGCTGTGCATGGTCTTGGACTTCAGTAGTATCAGTAGCTGGTGAGGAAGTGGTGTGCTGTCAACACAGACATTTAAACATAGACTTAATTATTCAGTACTTAGCTGATCTCCTGGGAAGTTGCTCTTCAGTTCTCTGTTGTGATCAGCCATCTGCTGAAGAATGAAATGCCCCAGGAAGGTGACTGGGTGGCTGTGTGCTTCCCCACGCCTCAGGTACTGCCCACTCCAGGCCACTGAAACCCATTCCTCCCTGTCGAAGGAACGGGAAGCAGCCCCACTCAGCGGAGCAGAGAGACGTGAGATAGGCTGGGTTGTCAGTGTGGAAGGAAGAGAGGGAGTTCTCTGGGGCAGTCCATTCACAGTGGGCTAGGGACTGCCCCTTGGAAACCCAAAAGCTACTATTCTCTGTGTGATGGTATTTTAAACATAATTGGAAAGGAGGCAACAGGCATCACATGCCTACTCACAAACTGATGATATGGATAACAGATAGAATTAAAGTGCTACTTGAAAAAATCACAGCAAATTAACGGCGAAGTCCTATGAGGACACAAATAAATTGCACCTGCTTAAAAGCCATGCTAATGAGTGTATTAGTCCTTTTTTCTACATGGTTGGTTGTATTACTCCTTTTTTTCTACATGGTTGGTTGTACATATTTATGTCATTTTTTATTCTAGAGATGCATGTACATCTGCTGCATATAGTCAAGGGGAGGTTGGCAGAAAAGAAACTGGAAAAATTGTAAATCTATGACAAGCTAGAAAATACTACTGCTACTGCTTAAATCCTACAGATTATTATTGCAGATAGTGACGTATCCTACAGAAAACATTGGCTTCATTAGCAGAGAGGAAACAAAACAAGGAGTCAAATTAATTTTTTCTGGAGCAAACAAGAAACTGCTCCCAAGAAACAGTAGTGAAGGACAGTTTTCAATGCAAT
This sequence comes from Nesospiza acunhae, assembly GCA_013398715.1. NCBI lineage: Eukaryota > Metazoa > Chordata > Aves > Passeriformes > Thraupidae > Nesospiza > Nesospiza acunhae. The sequence continues at coordinate 22,142 of VZSU01000388.1, read as the reverse complement.
GAGCTTACAGTAGGCAAAAAGTGCCAGATCGTAATTAAAAAGTAAATAAGGAAAATTAAGTGAGGTACTAAAAATGAAGGCAAAAGTGAAGAGAGGCTTTAATTGAGGCACAAGTAGGAGAAAAGCAATTAAGACACCATTTGGAAGTAAACAACAGAGATAGCAGAGCATAAATGATCCTCCAAGGAAATGTCTCTCTAGCTCATTAAATACTTCAAAATTATTTATTATGAGCAGTTCCCTGCTCACCTTCCCTGTACTTGGAGTGGGAGGAGCTCTCCAAGGTTGGCCAGTTCTCCTCTGGCCACTGAGAATGGTGACCGGCTGATAGCCCAATCCAGTACTGTGCTTTTCTAGGTGACAGTACATGATCAGCCACTCTCATCTTCAGCCCAAAACTCACAGAGACTCTTGCTTTGCTTCCCGATAGGTGGTTTGCAAAACATGTGATGCATTTATCATGCAAGATGAAAGGCAAAATGGGGTAACTCTGCAGGAGATCCTGGCCTCCTTGGGAGGGTTGTGCTCAGGTTTCAGAGCCATTATGCCAGTGACACACCTCTCAAACCTCTGCTCTCCTGTCACAGCCTGCCCCAAGTGTGTAACTTTGCATGATGGATAGAGGAAATGCAACACAAAGCTCAAGCTGAGGACCAGGGCATTCCAAAGGGGGGTTTGGAGCAGGGGTCTCCCATTCCAAGACGGGCTCCACAGCTGCAGCACAACACCAAGGCTTTGCTCCCACTTCTCTCTCTCCACAGCATTCCCAGCCTGGGCAATGCACGAAAGAGACCACAATGCACTGAGTAGAGATATGAGGTGGGAGCTAAGAACACAAGACTGCATGGGTGTTCCTGATGCCTGTTTAACAGATGCAATTCTCTCAGCACTCAGAAGAGTTAGAATTAAGCCAGACCCCTCCTCTTGTCATATCAAGCAATGTGACTCTTTTTGTGCAACTTGCTTGCTTTCAGAGTAAAATTATTCTTCAATAATTAATCCTGTTTGTCTCCAGTGCTGCTTGCTGCCTATGGGCAGATCCATTTGGCAGGTGTAGCCAGAAATGTTCATTGTTCTCCATCGATTCCTTTGTACGTTTCCTAATTTCATTGACACCTGTAGCTGCTGGTATTTGGCTTGGAAGACTCTCCAGACAATCCTTTGAGGAGAAAGCTCCCTTCTCATCACTTTTACTCCAACTTTTAGAATATGGCCCACCACCCTTCAAGATTCCTGCCAAGTATAAATCAAAAATGCTAAAAAAACTCAAAGGAGAGCTGGAGACAGATTCTCAGGCCAAGTAGCTCCTCAGAGAGAGATAAAAGTTGCCTCAGCAGATGGTTAGAGCTCTTTTGAATGTAAATGTCAATTTATGGAGCAAAGCCACATAATTCTGAACATTTATTTGAGGTTTACAAGAGTAAAGTGGTTTTATATGTCTGTGTATGTAAGGCACGGGTAGGAATGCCCTACCCACACAGGTGGGTGCTGGAGCACTCCCACAAAACTGAGTCATAGGTCAGACCCCACAGAGCCCTTCTAGAGAAGTGAACAGAGAGCAGCCCTGAGCTGAGAACCCTGTTTGTCACTCGTGTTTAAAGCTTTACTGTTATTTTTCTTCTCAGTCTGTTTCCCCAGTTAAATACTAGGCACTTGGAACAATAGCTGTCCTAGTGTAAGATTAACTAATGCCCCAAAACTCCCTTTTTTAGAAAAGGAAATTCTTCTCTACACCCAAGAGGCAGGGTGGGTGGGAGAATGGATTCTGCTGCATGCTCAGTTTGAAAGCATAAGTGTATAAAAGGATGAACACTGGTAGCTTCTGTACATTAGCTAATTTTTGCATACTAATACATCAGCACCATAAAGTGCCTGGTAGCTTAAACACCATTATGCTACTGCAGGATTTGACAACTTATATCACATCCCACTTGGGCAGATCTTGGGAGTGGGCATGGCTCCGAGATGAGCATTGTAGGAAGTGAAAGGGACCAGCTGCACTGCAAATCTTTGTCTCCCTGCAAGGCAAGGGACATCATTGGTCCATCGGCTGCATTTTTCTCCTTTAACAGCATCTCCAACCTGTGCTGAGCTGCTGCCAACAATGAAGCACATTTTTTCTGCTATGTTTCTTTTGTGCTTCATGGCTTGTTTTAAAGTATCTTGAAACTACATAAAGGTGTTTGGGAGTTAAGTCTATGTCTTTCAAAAGGTGAAAAGGGGAGGAAAAGGAATACAATAAGTATTCCTTTTCCAATAATAAGGAAAAGGAATACAATAAGGTTTTTCAAGGTGTGAGAAATATTTTTAAATTATTTGAAATATCACTTTTCTGTATCAGAAATAGTGTGGCTAGCAAGACTAGGGAAGTGATTCTTCCCCTTCTCTTGGCACTGGTGATGCCACACCTTGGGTGATGTGTTCAGTTCTGGGCTCATCAAATCAAGAAGGACGTGGAGGTCCTCAATTCGAGGAGGACATGGAGCACACTGGTGAAGGGTCTGGAGCACAAGCTCTATGAGGAGTGGCTGAGGAAGCTGGGGTTGTTTAGTCTGGAGAAAAGGAGGCTCAGGGGGACCAGATCATTCTCTGTAACTGCCTGAAACAAGGGTATAGCCGAATGAGGGTCGCTCCCTTCTCCCACGCAACCAGTGACAAGATGAGAGGACATAGCCTTAAGATGCACCAGGGGAGGTTTGGGTTGGGGAACAGAAAGAATTGATTCACAGGAAGGGTGATTAGGTACTGGAATGAGCTGCCCAAGGACGTGGTCACAATCCCTGGAGGTGTTTGAGGAAATCCTGGATGTGGCACTCAGTGTCGTGGTCTGGTTGACAAGGACATCCCTTTGTTCAGTCATAGGCTGGACTCAATGACCTCAGACATCTTTTCCAACCTAACAGATTCTGTAATTTTGTGAAATTTTTGGAGATCATGACCTAAGCCTGCCTACCTGCAGACTGAATTTTTTAAATACAATGTAGAGGCTGTGAATTTGAAATAGAGTTCTATTACTCACTTAATTATTCTGAAGCTATTAAGAAAACCTCTGCTTTTTGTCACATTGACCTACATGTAAGACAATTGTGAGTCACTTTTAGAAGACCAAATATACAAATATACAAATATATAGTAGATAAGGAGACTCTGCCTCACACAAATTATGGTTGTCCCCAAATCTGTATCCCACATCCCACAGCTTCCTCATGCAGTTGGGAAATGGACCCTGTAGTGTTTGACCAGAAAGTTAAAAAGTTTTTGGGTAGAGGGAACAAATTGTCTTCCAGAGGTGTTGGGTTATCCCCACTGAGTGCAGAGGAGTTCTGGGAGCTGGTTTAGACTAAACATCTAGCTGTTATAAAGATGCATGGGATGACCTATGGTTGGACACTAAAGTTTCTATCAAATATAGGTTATCCATACAAATAATTTGTTCCTCTATTATACCAACATAATCCAGTCTGTGGCATCTGCTAAGTATGCCTGGATTCATAATGAAAATGTCAATGATTTCTGGTAAAAGTCTTGCTACTCTAGAAGGCCACAGATATGATTTTGCTTCAGTTTTACTTTTCAAGGGGTCTTTATGCTGCATGCTGCATGTGAAAAACCTTTATTCAACACAAGATAAATTACAAGGCTATATACTATGAGAATGGAAGCTAGTGCAGATAGTAACATTAATTCATATCCCAGCCTTTATTTTAAGATCCTACTTAGCCTGAAAGAGCACAGTGTAAGTTAACCTCAGTATTATGATTTACCACTGTGAACTTATATAAGTTGACTAAATCACCTATAGAGCTGTAAATATTAATGAAGTGTTGGGAATAGAAACCAGTTGTGAGTTGTGAGTCGTGTTACTTGGCTTGCATCTATGAATATTAATGAAGTCTGATGAGCAGTGGTTTTGGCTGTGAATGGTGTTATAGGTGTAAAACTGTAAATATTAATGATGTGGAAAAGACAGTCCATTTGGTTGTGACTTGTGCTCTTTTCTAAACAGAAATATATCTTTCACTCTTCAGTGTTTTTATGGGGTTTTGATGGGGTTTTAAGCAACAGCCTCAGCCTCCACTGCAGCTACAATAAAACTGTATTTTGACAAATACGTCCATCCAGAATGCAAGACGTGGTTCCATTTCTGAGTTTTGAACATAGCCCTGTGTTGCCAAAGACTGTCTGAGTCCCACCATCAGGGCTGCATTTCAGGGCTTTGAGAGGAGGATGTAGCTGCTGAGCCTTTGGCAGCCCCAGACAAACATCTTGTACTTTATGCTATAAGCAGTGCAGAAGGCAGCACTGAAGTTTAACTTTTCCTGCTACTTCCCGTGTAAAGCTTCAGTTTCAGTTGCTTTAACATTTCCCAGAGTTTTCTGGTGTGCCTGGCCCCAGCTCAGGTTTTCCATTTGTCTATCAGTGCTGTAGGGAAGGGGAGGACATGGGCTGCCAAAGGGAGGGCAGCATCCTTTTGGCCCTCATTCCTCTTTGAAGCCTGGGATGTGCCCTGATGGTGCTCCAGCAGATCTGCTCTGGCACCTCTATGCAATTTCTGCTGTAAATCAGGCCAAGCTCCTCCTGTGCAACTTGTGGAAGGGTGCGTGCAGTGCTAGAGTAGGCAGAACCTGGAAATCCACATAACCCATCAGTATCCTCTCTGATTATGTAGTGTGTGTTAACATTCATGAGATATTTAAACACTTTGCATTGCTGTGCTGTTAGACATACATGTGATGACTTCCAGAAAAAAAATCACCACAATGAGGAAGCTGGAGGTAGGAAAAATACTTTAAAAAGGGCTATTATTATGAGCAGTTAATCAGGATGGGATAATACTTCAAAGTAACTTGGTTTCCTTTAGCTGAGTTTCCACAGATAGGCGCATGGGATTCTGGAAGAGGGCAGAAAATGCTCACTTCCATACTTGATACATTTGTTGGCTTTTTTTAAGCAGAAAAAATAACACAAGTCCACCAGGAGAAAAAAAATGGGGAAAATATCTGAATTAGGAGAGGGGGTATTGTAGGGCATTAAAAGGAGTACAGGAGCTGCAAATGCTCACCTTTGTCAGGAATAAACCAGTTCTTTGAGATTTCATTTCCCTTTTAGGACTTCCATTTGGAGGTTAGGTAAACACAGTTATTTCTAGATGTCCAGTAATGAATATTAGATGAAACTACATTTTCTAATAATTGTCCAGAGCTTTTTGACATAGCTCATATCTTTACTTCAGTTCCAGTAAAGCCTACATTTTCTGTAACAGTCACAAAAGCATGTCTTTTTTGATCACACTAAGCATGTCTTTTCCATGCATTTCTTTCTCTTTTTAGTTTATGACATTTTTTTCAGAGTGTTTCTATTAAAAAGAAATGGCTTTGTAAAATGACTGTAATCCAAATGGAGCTTCTAACTGTAGTCCAAATAATGGAACACTTTGACAGAAGAAAAGGAGCATGAGAAAAATGCAAAAAGCCTTTACTGAACTTTCTTCTTTCTTCAGGGACACAAGGCACAATGGTAATAGATACAGCAGTTTTCTGGAACCTGTTAAGAAAATGAGTGGTTTTGAAGATTTGTCTTAAAGACAAGTAGGAAATTATGAGTCTCTTGTATCAAGACTGTTGAAACCAGGCTGTAATAGTATCTTGATGTTGCTTGAGAAATGAGAATTTAGCCAGACTAAGTTTTCTCAAAAAAAGACATTAAATCATAGGAGAAAAGTTTCTTAGGCTGCCTGATATTGTGTTAGCTGGGTTTTCTAATCCAGATAAAGCCTGTTGGTTTGTAAGTTTCTGTCTTAGAGTAAAGCATGGAAAGCATCCTGACAAACAACCAAAGGTTCATTAGTGTTATGGATATCCCTATGCTTGCTACAGATATTAGTCTAAGATTTAGCTTCAGCCTATAGGATATAGATTTATCCTATAGATTAAATAGATTAAATAAGTGCATGATGTTGATATGTTTAAAATACCTTTAATGCAGATGTAATTGTCTACCATGTATTAACAATTTGTATTAGTACCTTGTAATTTGTCAGTTAATCAGCAATATTGCCATCACTCATGTGAGCATGTAGGTGTGTGTTTGTACCTATTTGTAAGGGAGGGAAAAACTGACAATCAAGGCATTGCTCTTGATAAAGCCTCATGATTAGTCTAATACCTAAAAATGAAACAAGATACAGTCATCTGTCTTTACATAATGCTACTATTAAGGATCTTGTTCCTAAAACACCATGTAATTTTCATTTGCTTTTCCATCCAGGATCAGTTGCTATTCAGCCTTTCACCCTATCATGCTTTTCCTCTCCAGATATTAGTAGTCTTGTTCATTTTGTCCCTTTGCTCATTTGGAATTATGTCCACTAAATTCATTTCCAAAGTGAGGCCCCACAAACACATCTGCTTCCTCAATTCCCTACTGCCCAGCAATAGCTTTCAGGAAAAAAATTTCACACAAAGCAGGCTCTCCTTCCTCACATTTAGAGCTACATTTCACTGGATAAAACCATGGTGAACAGGTACTAGCATTCTTTGTAAAGCTTCACTTTCAAGAGCTGAAAAAATTACTTCTAGATTTTATTTAACCATTATTTTTACTGCCTAATATGATTATGAGTAACACACCTCTCTACATATTATGACCATTAATCACTATTTGCAGTCAGCTCATTTCTGTGGAGGCACAATTTTCTGTATAAGAAAAAGAGAGGACAAAAGCAGCTGCATTTTAAAATGTCTACTTGCCAAAGGAAAAGAAGATTTTTCTCTATCTGACTAGCCCACCTAGCTAGTATGCTTAAGAGTTTCCAACTGCTTAATGTAATTAGACTAGTTTAATTAGGTCCGAAACCTGACCTAAGGGATGTTCTCACCATTTTATCTGAATGGCAGAAACTTTAGTATGGTGACTATGAATGGTAAATGACTCATATTTCTACTCTGTGGAAGTATAAGCCTTCCAGGGCAGTAAATATGCAAGCACTTACATAGATAGGCTTGCATGCATAAATGCAATCAAATGAAAAATAATCTGCTGTTCAGTCTAGTGTTTCCAACTGCTCTCATAAGCACTCTTCAAGCAATTATAATCATCGGCACAGGCTGATTCCATAAATAAGGACTACTGAACTATTTACTTGTTTCCAGCTATCAGGACAGTTCCTATCCCTCACAGTGTGTATGCAGGGACTCCTTAAAAAGTCAGGTTGGATCTTTCAGATATAGCATGACATATTATTTTAAAAACATGAAAGAAAACTACACGGTTTGCTTCAGATGGTTTGGTATCTTCTTGCTTCTTGAGGCATGGAAAACAGCTGCATTCACAGCCACAACTGGGCTATGACTGTTGTGATTTGTTATCAAAAAAGCCCTGGAATCTGTCATATAACCTGGAACTGTCACCCAGATGCATCAATGGGGATGGTTCCCACAGTTACTGCTCTGTGTTCAGACCACAAAATCTGAACAGAAAATCTGAAGAGAACCCATACTGGCTTGGACCAAAGCTGCATCATCCCAGAATCCTTTCTTCCATACTTACCCAGCAGGGAAGGAGGGCAGCCTGATAAGAAAGACTATTTTGCCAAAGTGAGTGTTATCCCTTGCATACCTAGAGTGCTGATCTTTAATTTTCCCAAATACACAAAATTTATGTTTGGTTAGACCATCTTCACTCTTGTCCTGTAAAAGAAAAAAAGGGGAAAGGGGAAAAAAAAGGGAAAAGGGAAAAAAAAGGGAAAAGGGAAAGGGAAAGGGAAAGGGAAAGGGAAAGGGAAAGGGAAAGGGAAAGGGAAAGGGAAAGGGAAAG
>VZSU01000388.1:0-14179 GCA_013398715.1 Nesospiza acunhae | reverse complement strand
AGGAGAGGAGAGGAGAGGAGAGGAGAGGAGAGGAGGTGGGCCAGTACCTACCCACCCATGGAAGGTGCTAAAGCTCCATAAGAAGTCCCTATGGAACCTCAGCTCCTGGTGCATCCTCCAAGTCACACATCAGTCCCCTCCCTGCATCTGAGACCAATCTGAGGAACATGGGAACCAGCAGCACATGGTGAAAACTGTTCAACTGATCAAATTAGCTGTATTTTCTGCCTCCCATCATTCCCTTGTCTCCTGGTGGCAGGTCTTATAAGGCTCCCTCAAAGGGGCTTGCACCACAGGTATCCTTTAGCAGAAGTGGCATACCCTGATTGTCTCTCCAAAAGAGCACAGTGGACAATTAGACGGACAAGGAAAGAGTTTGAGCAGTTAGAAAAAGCTGATGGAGCAAAAATGGGTGTCCCACATCCAACTTGTAGGAGAGTGTCTCTGGAGTGACACCCTCAGATATCTTACACAACATCATGAGTGGGAATAAATCAGTACAAAACAGTTTGTCTTTGCAAAGCAGTAAAATTATCAAGTAATATATACTTAGATAACTAATGTAGAACAAATCTAAATTACATAAATGGAAAGCATTTTGTGTAATATAAACCCCAATTCCCAAAACATGGGAACAGATAGCAAAGAGACAAAACCAGAGACTGTCACTCTTCTGGACATAAGAAACTTAAATCTCAAGGACATCCTGGAGCTCTTATTACATTTTGTGATCCCTTTTGGTTGTGAAGCATGGCAGGTTGTTAATGAACCCAAGAGATGTTTTTACAGCATGCCAGGAAGAGATGTCTGCAGTTGCCCCAGTGATTTATAACTCCTTTTGAACCTTCCTCCTGTAATGCCTCCTGCTTTTTGTACTGGCAACAGTAGTACAAAACCAGTCCATATCCACATCTCTATGGAAAACTGTCATCATCCCCCCTTTGCTTAGCTCTTACAGCCTGAAAAATTGCCATATCCTCTGCCTGTCATCCACCTGGAGTCTCCCAAAATGTCATTATGAACTCAATGGCTTCGAACCAGATGGAAAAGATTCTTATATATTTTTATTATTTGTAACAATAAGGAAGAGTCTGGTGTCTAAAGATGGTATGTGGAACTCTTCAAGTGTACAAACTGTTTAGTGAGCAGGCAAATACATGCATTTGGTTTCATTGGGCTCTACCCTATTTTAGTTTTCCACAGCTACATCCTGTGGCCTTCTCTCCAATGCAAAGCAGTAATTTCAACCATGTTGTTAAGACAGGCCTTCTGTCTTCTTGAAATTTGAGGAAAATCTTTCAGGAGTCATTGCTTTTACCATATTTGGTTGGCATTGTGACTATCACGTTGAGAAATGCTCACAGTGGGCCGAAGGACTGGTGCAGAAACACACAGACCTCATGATGATACAAGCCTTGTTCCTTAAGAAGCTGAGCTAAAGCTTACAATGAACTAATAAATTATTACTCATTCCAAATCACATTTCTCATATGATCTATTCTTTTATGAGCAAAAAGGGATATTAGGCCAATAAATCCTTTATTCATTGACAAGATAACAGACCTGTTAACATAAAAGCTATTTTATTTTACATATGAAAAGTAAGTCTTTTAACAAGTTTGATAAGAAAGCATTTATCTTTTTTTTTCTATTGTTTTAATGATTCAAAAGCTGAGAAATCCTGAATTAATTTGAGAATGAGTTAGCTAATAAATTAATTATCCTGCATATTATTTTGTTTTGAAATATAAATGCTGGTGCAAAATTGGCAAAGAGAATGAAATTCTATAGATAAAATGTTAATATGGGGGGAATAATGTAATCAAAGCAGATTTTTTGGTAGTGGTAAAGGTGGAGGAAGGGGGAGAAAAGGCCTTTCACACCCCAAATTTAAGTTCGTTTTAAATGAAACTGGGTCCACCCTCAATAAAGCAATTTTATGCTATGTATGGGTGCATTTGGCACATTGTAGATAGTCACAACAGCATAACACTACTGTCCATTCCTGTTTCAATTCAAATATGATTTGGTGACATAAATCCAAAACTGCTTGCTTAATGCCTTTGGGCATCACCTTTATTATACAGACACTCTCAACACACTTGCAATGAGTTACCATATCCTTCATATTTTTAAGCAGCCCCAGGTGTTTTGGACCAGTATGGAAATTGTCCATTTTTCTTGTTGTGCTTCTTGTGCATTTATCTTCTCATGGCATAATTTCTCCTTGAGCAACTCCTGATCTTGACTGTGATATATGGTCTTGAAAAATTTATTTGAGGGTGATGTTTTCCCCCCTCTATGCTCTAAAATGTTGAACAGGGATTTCAGTCAGTTGAGACACATGGATGGCATTGGCAGCTTAGACACTGTGCACAGCTCATCACTGGGAGGAAGAAACTGCAACATGTCTTAGGAAGGGCAAATGCAGCTTGGAAGATAAGTTAACTTTCTTCACCAGGACAGATTGTTTGAGTGAAAAAATCCTTCAACATATTTTGTGCTTCTATTTTATCATTTTATAATGTCCTACCACAGCACAGTAAACTGTGCAGCTTGCCTAGCATGGCAAGCTGCTTATGATTTCATGAGTTTTCCTTATTTTCCCCCATTTTTATGTACTTTATTAAAATATAACATTTCCAGTGAAAACATCCACCAGACCCTGCTTGTATGAGCTATCAGGAAGATTATTTTGTCAGCACTTGACAGAATGATGTATTAAACCCTCCCTAATGCGAGTGTCACAGGTAAGGTTGTTTTACATGACACAGTCTTCTAGATCAAAACTGTGGTTTCTGACAGAACGATGTAATATATGGATGTACTGGGAAAAACTTCTTCCTGCCAAAACAAAGCAGAATATCTGAAAGATAAACATTTCACTACTAACAGAATCAAATCCTCACTATTCCTGTTTATTCTGATTTCAATATCATTCTTGGCTTGCTTCTACTTCAAGAAACCTGGAAATGTTCTTGTACAACCCTAAGGGCAAATTGGCCAGGCATCGGAGCATTCAGTGAATATGGGAATTTGTAATTCTCTTATTTTGAAAATGAAAGATGTAGTCACTCTCTAGTGTTTGAAATGCCATAGGTAACATGACCTTGATTAAGATCTCTTGAGACAGGACTAAAACTGTGTAATGTATCCACATAATGTTTAGTTATGGTAAAATACCATCACATAGGCAATGTGTATATTACTGGATTTGGGATGCAGTGTTAAGGAACATAACTTAGCCATATACCAACTCTGTCTGGCAGCAAAACTTAAGTGCTCATCCCCAGGATGTGGGAGAAGAATCACAGAAGATGCAAATGGGTGCCTGTTGTGGATAACTGCTGGCAGTCCTGTGGTGTGCGTCACAAGGTGACTCAAGACACAGACTCAGAGCTCCTGTGGAAAGGCAGCTCATCCCTACTGTCATAGGACAAATCCCACCCTGGAGTGTTTCTTAAGCAAAAGTGGTTCTAAATACTCAGCTGTGAAATACAGCCGGTCAGAAAAGCATGAGAACAGAGCAGGAAATTTGTATCATGAATCTTGAAGAAACCAGAAAAGTACTATTGCTCTATGCAATTATAAATATAATAGCTCCTTTTTGGAAAGGAAGGAAAAAAATCGTGTATCTGTTATTTTTATATTACCCTACTGCTACATTATGTTATATTCAGACCATCTACAGCTGCAGTGGAATTACGATGTAATAGACAGTGATAAATGACTCAAATAATCTGTTTTCCCCTTGTGAGTAGAAATAGTCCCCATAACCATTTCCCTCTCTTGATTGTACTAGAAGCCCTGGACGAGCAATAATTCCTTTCCCCAAAGTACACATACCACAGCAGCCCTGATCTCTGGTGGCACATTTTGTGGCCTAAGTCATGAACCTAAAGTGCAAAAACAGTCACTGCCCACCACCTTTCCCTTTGTCAGGAAGTACAGAGTTATCTTTCTTGAGCTCTCTTCAGGTTCACTGTTCATGCATCATCTTCCTGTTTATCCCGAACAAAAAAAGCTTAATTTTAAATTAGCTTCTTTTTGTTGTTGGTGTTTTTTGACTGCTTCTCTGTTGATGTACTAAAGTGTTGAGCCAAAATCAAGAAGCAGATCCTTACCACCTCAGAAATAAACAGATCCTTCAATACAACAAACAATAACAGATCCTTCCACCAAACAACAACAGATCCCTCAACAGACCATTGCACTAATGCCAGGAAGGCATCCAAGGTGACAACAGCACATTCTTCACTCAGCAGTCACCATGCTGATGGGGACATGTGGGACAATGGTTGCAGGTGAATAGAAACTAAAAATGGATTTAAAGTCGTGTTTCCCAAACCAGCTCCACCCTGTCACGGTGCTGATCATCACCCTCTCCACAAGAGAAGGACTTAAATTGAAATGTATCTCTGGGTGTCATCCAGTCCATCCCTTCTCAATTCTAGGATAAATTCAAAACTATATCAGGAACAGCAAGCCTGCTCTTCCCTTCTTAGTCATGGGTGGACAGAGAGCACATACTCTCATGCTTCTCAATCAGTTATTTGTGTATCACTACATGGAAGGGAATCATTTTCCACAGCAAAGATTCCATCCAACAGCCTGACTGGGACACAAGTTTCTGATCGTGGAATCAGTGTAAGTTGAAGCACCTCTCAAAACTTTCTCCAAATCCAAAACTCTTCGGTCTAGTGCAAGTGCTGGTCCTCAGGACTGGCCATACAACTGAAGAAGGGGTTTCATTTATAGGTGATTTTTGACATTTTGGTGGCCCCTTATCAGCATCGTCCTCTCTCAAGAAACCAACAAAACTTCTTTAAAAGCCTTCTCTTAGGACACACAAGATACTGTCTGTACACAGGGCTGCTGCATGAAAGACTTCACACTTTGGTTCTGTTTGCCACCTTCTGTTCCCCAAGCACAAAACTCACATTCTTTTCCACAGGTCTTGGTAGCATGTGGGAACTATGGCACTTGTGATGACCCTTGGAGCACAAAAACCCAGAATTGCTTGTAGTATCAGAGCCTCTGTTCATAATGCACAGCTACAGAAAAAAATCACAGACTCATCTCCATTGAAAAGAAGGCACCAGATAAATCTCTGCATGTTTTGACAACAAGGACATTAAAGTGGTGTTTATACATGCACTCTCCTAATCTCTGCTTTACTTCTGTGGAAAGTCACACCTAAATTAAGGTACAAAAGAGATAAAGTGCCTCTAATGGAGAAGTAATAATGATGGTGAAATTAGTCTAGTCCTCGGCAAATGTGTTCATTGATGTTTTTTAAGAGAAAAGGCTTTTTGTCACCTGTTGTTTGTTTTCTGTGTTGTACACTTGACCATGTGTGCTGACTTTGGCTGTATGTTAATAAAAGAATTGTAGATAATTGTAGATAAAAGAATTGTAATTAAACCAATCTGCCAGAGATAAACCTTCACTTTCAATAGTATAAAAACACGGAGTTTGATTCAGAAAGCAAATACTGTCATCTTCCATTTTTCTTAAGGAAAATATCAAGGGAAAAGTATAAAAAGTGTAGAAAACCACTAATGTTTAATGGAATTCTTGAGAACATATGAAAATCAGAATACATAATTTGCCCTGAGGTAATAGACCTCAGATCTTTGAGTAATATTTTTAACTTTGATGTGTCCAAACATATTTAACATGTTTCTCATTATTTGCTGCAGAGAAGTTGGGATAAGCCACTCAAAAAAGAGGTGAACATTTTATAAGCACAAGCTATCTACACTCTAAGATGGGGAGGAAAATGTACACCACTCCAGCTCTCACTTGGAGCATGTTTATTCAACACGCTGCATAAGAGTAGACTTCTCTATTCTGGCATAAATCTATATCATTCTAATATTATCAGAGAAGTATTTTCCCTGCTGCAATGAAGGTACCAGTGTATCTATCAGCTCTGCTTAGCACAATATCACTCTTCTGTCTGTTTTCAGTAACCAGATCTTTATGTGAAGGTCAATGCTGATGCCTTCATCCTTCTTTTCCAAAGCTAAGAATGAATCACTGAGCAATCTGCATTGCCTTTCACGCACTGTGCAGTGAGTGTACACCAATTATGGTAGATCCATATGTAATCCACTTCCCAAATTAGTTAAAATGAGTAGCATCTTTCCCCTTGTTTTGAAAGACCACAGCAATTCCCTTGAGCTCTTTGGAGGAGTGGTTTAGATCTTTACTTTCAAGGAGAAACAAACAGCTGATGAGATTATCAACCTGAAGATGGGCAGGATAGGAGTGTTCCACACTTTCTACTGACTAACCCCAGGTGGTCTGACTGCATTGTTTGCACTCTGTTTTCAAGCATCTGCTTGTTGCTGGTCTTGGTCAGGAGAAGTAGAAACTTGAATTTCATTCCTTGAAGTACTCTAGTAAACAGCTAAAACTTAAACACTGTAGTTCTTGTGGTTTTATGCATCTAAATACTCTTTAATAATAATAATTATAATTTTTATAATTATAATTAATTACATATGAAAATACAGGAGCACTTCCACAATTTGGAACGCGTCCAAGGTATGTGATATGTTTCCACTATTTGGACAAACACTGTGCCAACTGAAGTACATTTTACTAAATAGCCATTCCTCCTTCACATCCATGGCCAAAGACAGGTAGTGTTGCCTGTGCACAGCACAGCCAATGCCCCCAGTTCTGTGCGCAGCTGTGGATACAGAGAGCCAAGTGAACTTGCAAGAAGACGTGTTATGTGGGAGCCAGCACAGCTGCACATTTTCTCATCGTTTATGTCTGAATTCATTATTCTGGATGTCCTGGGTAAATCAACTGTCTAGGAAACTGTTCAGGGTACACTTTTATAATCTATACAAACTACCAAAACTATTTGTGCACACAGAGTACAATGCATCTGTGAGGGCAGTGGCATAGAGGCAGAGCATGGGTCTTAATGGCCACTGAGAAAAGTCCTCATGCATATCTTGATGAATTAAAATACGACAGTTTTGCCTTAAATGGAGAATGGTATGAACCTAGATGAGAACCATCTCTTATTGCTGCAAGTGAGCAGAAAGACAAGGAACTGAGCAGAGTGCAGGAATTCAGCCCTTTTTTGAGCAGGGCTGGGTGGTGTGCAGAAACAGGCTTTATATTTGGGAATTACACGGTCTGCTGCATCACTCCTTGAAGGGATGAAAGGTTTTTTTCTAGCCAAGTAATGACCCAGTGATGTTTTCTTGTAGCCATTCCTAGAAGACTTGATTTTCTCACCTTCTTAATTTGACTGCCTCTTATTTTATACCTCAAACTTACAAAGAATTAATTTCTTAAGACTGTCTGAATTGTTAATTGGACAGCAATTAGCAAGTCTCAGGCAGACCAGTATCTCATTTCAGATGACTACAAGCCCAGTAGAAGTGAGGATTTTCCCAAAGGCATGGGTGCTTACAGGTTAACACATCATTCACTGGTTTTCACTAACAAGAGGAAGAATCTGGGAGCAAAATCACAGTGGTGGGTGAGATGTGAATGAATGAAAAGAGGGGTGAGGAAGAGGGCTCTCACAGAGCTCTGGCTTTAGGGGCACCACAGAGCACAGCAGGCAGTGCCCAAACACCCAAGAAGGTGTCCTGTTTCCTTAGACCAACCCAAGGTTTTGTGACACTCACGCTCTTTCCTCTACCCTTCGCAAAGAGCCCTCAAGTCTTTCATCACGCACATCAAAAGGAAATCTAGAAGAAATAGATGCAAAATATCTAAGCATGAATCCCACCATATCAAGGACTTTGCATCAAGCAGTGGGAGCTGAGGGGTGAGAGAAAGCTTCTCTAATTTCCTTGGGCATGGAGGTGGTCCCCCAAGACTTGCTGTGAGGAGCTGTCCCTCCCTCTCACCTGCTGACAATGGTGGGGCTCAGCCCGTGTTAAAGCATTTGCTGTGACAAAGGCTTAAAACTGCTCAGAGTCAGCGTGGGGTGAGTGGGAAAGGATGACAGCAACAAGCAGGTAAAATATCCTCACATGCAATCTGATGAAAAAGTCTGGAGTTTCCATAGCATCCACCAGCAATTCTGTCACCTTCCTCCTCAGGACACACATTTGAATTCCAGTATGAATAGCCCTTCTTTGGTTAGCTACTTCTGTTGAATTTCTATGTAATAAATAATCCCTATAAATTCATTTCACACTTTTTGTTATCTTTCCAGCTGAAGAATTTGTCAAGAAGTAACCTACTTTTAAATGAACTTGTCACAGACATGAGTTTAGAACTCGATAGTTTTTTAAAATATGGGTATATCATAAGATTCAATATTGGAAGACAAGACAGCCAGAACATAGAAAGATATTTTACTTCAAGTGATTAACAAAGCAGCAAAATTGTCCTGCTATTTTATATCCCTTTCTCTATCTTTTTATTTTTCTGTTTTATTTGGGCATCTGAATTCCTTACATCTCCTACTGATTTTGTGCTCAGGCAATTTCTTTTTCTTTACTTCACTTTTGTCTCACCATACACAGTGTTACAAATCAATTTTGTTACACAAAATTTCTGGGTGTTTGTTCCAAAAATGCCAATGTCCTTTTACAAGTAGTTGCACAGGGTCTCAAATACATTTAAGGAATTGGAATGAAGTCTCCTAAAAATTGTGAAGTAAACACAAAGTAGAAAATTCATAGGTGAGATTTTTGAGGACTTCAAAGACTTATGGAGATATTGTGGACTTGTGTTGAAGATATGCGAGGAAGGAGATACAATGAGATGCAACAAGTGCAAATAATCAAGATAGTGTTATGCATTTGTAAAAGTTGTTTTGCATAACTACTAAAAACCTGGTAGTTGTAGTAATATTAGAATTAATTTAAATTTTGCCAAAACTGTGCCCTTTTATCCTGCTGATTTCTGAATCTGTTTTTCAAATGCACTGTGTTACTGAGAAAACTATTAATATTCAATGAAGTATAGTCATAAAAATGATCCAGTTTCTAAAACAGCATAGAAAAGAGGATGATTCATCAGTGTTTGATCCCAAGTTAAGAAAGTGTTTCAATTAATCAGAACTCATAGCAGCCATGAGCAGCTATTCCTTTTTTGCCATTGCAATGAGCACTAAGATGCTGTGGGGAATTGGCAGAAGGAGGCAGTGTAAAAGACGCCTCATCATCCCTGCAGGATGGGGTCTGGAGGTGGGGGTGGGAGTGAGGCTACCCAGGCTGTGCCCAGCCACTGAGGCCTGCAGTTGCACAGGGATCAAAACAGAGTGGATGGGACAGTGATATGCCCATGGTTTTCCCAGATAACCAAGCAGTGCTCTCTGTTGTGTATTCCCATGGTGTGAGACTGGGGCTCTTCCACTTCCCAGGCTATCACTCCAACCTGGCCATTGTACTCCAGCACAGCAGGAGCCAGCCAGAATTCAGTGCAATGAGGACAGGTTCTGGTGGCAGGATCAGGTAGAAGATACTCAGGTGTTGAAAACAGGCCAAGGACCTGGCTTTGATGATCCACCTGCAAAATTTACTAAGGCTGAGGTCAGTCTCAGAGAAAAGTCTGTCCTTCCTACAGAAAAGCTTTACGGAAGGTGTGCTGAGTTCAGATTACAAACCAGGGTTTTGCTTTCACCTGTTGATGAAGTAAGTCTAAATCCTCCCTTGCCCTCATAGGTCACTGTGAACTAGTTTACAAATCAGCTTGGACAACTGAAGCAAAAATCCTTACAGAGTGAGCTTCAGACTCGGAAGGTTTGGTTTATAATCAAACAGATTTATAAATATATTTGTAAACCAGGAAGTATAAAACAAAAAACAGAACATCAGAACAAAGCAATGTCAGCACTTTTCTTCCAAGAGTGACAAACTTAATTAGGCTCAAGCATCTGCTCCTTGGCTGCTCTGAGCCCTTTGCACTGTGAGGAGAGTTCAAATTGCAGGTTTTCCCTGGTCAAGATCAGACCAATGATGCTCAGAGTCTGCCTCAGCTTTGGAAACATTTTATACCATATTTCATGGTTGTCCCTGGCCATCTTGTTGGTGATGGCAAAAGTGAAAATAACCCCTGGTTTCATGATTAAAAGCAGCAGACACGCTCTCTGTGAGAGGAATACTGTCCTGTATTTGCTATTGAAATGTGCTGTTCTAATGTCATTCCCTGCTGGCTTTTTTTAACAAAATTAGCAAATATTTTATCTCCCTTTTTCTTATGAAAACAACTTGGAGAGTTATGGCAAGGCATCTCTAGGTACCAAGTCAAGTTCTTCTCACAGTTGTTTCGAAATAATACACATCTAGAAATGTCTCTAGAGGCTCTTCTCCTCACCAACTCCCCCAGAGCTCCTGCAGATGCAGAGATGGCTTTTTACAGCTTTGTTTCCCAGAGATCTCCAAACAGATGAAGATAAGTGTTTTTCCCCTCCAAGGACATGCTCTCTCTCGAGCCCAAGAAGCTTGACAGGACTGCAATTACTTCCTTTGCAGATGATTGACTCTAGAGATATTGGGTTGAGGGGACAACCTTCTCTGCAACATTCATGTTGTAGGTTTACATTCAGCATTTTAATACCCTGATATTTTTTTCCATTTGGTCCCATACCCCAGTTTCATGTCTAACTTAGTGTGGACAAAAGTGAGCCTCAGATCAGGGTGAAGGAAGCTCACTCTAGACAAGATGTGATGATAATAGTGGATGGGTGGGATGGAGAGCAGTGATGGGAGTGTAAAAGATGACAGGAACAAGAAGAGTGAGGAAACCCATTAACTTTTCAAAGTGAGAATTAAAGACCAACATTGCATTTTCAGCTGCTAGCAGATGATTCAGTAACTGTAAGATCAGCCTTGCTTCTGCCTGTGCCTGCCCAGGAAAGGGCATTCCAGTGGCATGAAAATCTCACTGCTCCCCTCCTTGCCTGCCAGTGAGCACAATATAATTGTACCTAGAATGTTTTATTTTACAGAGAGAAGAATGAGAACTCATTCTTTATAGATGCACAGGGGGAAAGAGGGAAATGCATAATTACCACATGTGTCTCATATGCATTTACATGTACAAGCATATGCTCTGAAAATGTAAACCTTCATTAAAGGAAAAATTGAAGATGACAAATTTGTAACAGAAGATTTAAACTATAAGAAAGGTGAAAGATTAATTCAATAGTCTGTTCACACTTAATTAGAAAATAGGATGCTATGGTGAGTTCTGCTAATTTTTCCAATGTCACTTGGATACGCTGTGAATAAATAATCTTACAGTGGCAAAATAAATCACTGTGTTACAAACAGCCCTCATCTGCAATTGAAATCATTCTATTTACCCTGGAGACACATACCTATGAAAAATTTAGGAGGTCATCAATCACAGCCTCTCTTTCCAATGTTTATAAAGTTGTATCTTTGGATAAGAACATTTCCAGTCTTCTTGTAATGATCAAAATCAGAGCTGAGGTCTGTATATGTACAGAGAGGATTACTGTGCTCAGGTAGACCGCATCCCTAATTTTTGAAGTAACATAAAATAACTCTTCTGGGCTGTCTCTGTTACTTGAGTGTTTCTGGTAAAGTGATGAAAAGACATCTCAATGTACACAAGAATTAGGCTCTAGGTTTAAATATACAGTATGCAATTGTATAGCACAAGACCGCTGAAGAACAATGATAGATGCATCCATTTCATGTCAAATGCTCTGAAATTGTGAGTACTCAAAAAATTCAAATCTGTATTCTGCACAAAATCTTACATGGACATATGCAATTTGCTATCTTCCCATCATACATCAGCTGTTTGTTAATGGTATAAGAATCACTAGGTAACAGTACAGCAGCCAATGCAACTTATCATTCAGTGATCAGACTTTTTACTGGAAACCAAAACATCATCATAAAATTCAAATAAACATTTCACAAGGATCATCACATGGGAGGTATCACATTAAGCCTACTGAAAAACCAATTCTCTGAGGTGTGTTTCACAGGCAATTGCTTCCCAAATAGTTTTCCATTAGTGTTGAGATTCAAGCCACAACAAGTGCCTTTAGTCCAGTTCCTAATCCTTACTAAGGAAATGTCTGGATAAGGACTCTGAAGGCAGCTTCCTGTGTCACTTCCACAGGAAATGTTAACCCTTATTTGGGTCATTTGGATCTAATGATCTCTTGATTCATGACCAAAAATCTTTACAGTGGTTGTTAGAAATCACATGGTCTAACCCTAACAGAGGGTTGTACACTTTACAGTGGTTGTTAGAAATCACATGGTCTAACCCTAACAGAGGAGTGGGGTCTGTGCCCTGAGCATGGAGAGAGAAGGAATATTCACCCAAGACACCTTGTACCTCCCTTTGAGCTCACATATTTATTCACAAGGTTGCTCATAGATACAAAGCTGCTAATATCATGTGTGAGGAAGGGGCAGCTTTGATATCTATGAGAACCTTGTGAATAAATATGTGAAACAGGGGGTTTTGTTTGTGCCCAAAGGCATTTTACCATGCTCTAGTACATCACTAGGATAGGGACTGGGCAGCACAAAGGCAGGAGCCTCAGCTTGCTTCCTTATTTGAGCCTTCTACGTCTTTTTCACATGAAAAAAATGAACTCAAAATCTTCCTAGGAATCAGCTTTGCTCATTAGCCATGAAATCTGCTCACTTTCTGAAAAGTTCATAGTGCAATGTCTGGCTATTGCAGGTCAAAGAAAGATTAAACAGTCAATTTATTTTAAAATTGAGAAAGAGAAAGTGAGCTTGATCTATTAATAAGTTTTTCACTTCCACACAAACTGTTAGATAAGCCTGAGATAAAGTACTTGAATTCATTAAATTCTGAAGACTAGAAAGGACCCCTTTTTAATTTTTTCTTCTCTTGCTCTCTCAAAAATTAAAATCACTGTAATTCCATGGGTCAAGTTATGGTTACATCCACTTTGGTAAAATGTTGAATTAGAGAATTAGAACAGATAGGATATTTCAGTTCAAATTTGTACTTTCCAGGTGATAGAAACTGACTTCATAGAAAGTTAGGAGTTCTCAGGATTTCTGAGACACAAGCTTCAGGAACATTAGCAGTATTGGCAAGCTTGGTTTGATGCATCTGACCAGCGCTCTGTTGTCACTATAGTAAACAGAAACAAAAATAATATGCAAAACCACAAGAAAACAAATTTTCTTCAAGAGACTTCAAAGTTCACACACCAAAGGGAATGCTGCAAAGGCGCGGCATGAAAATCTGATGGTTTGGGTTTCCAGAGTTGATAAACATTGTAGTTTTGCCAGCTTGTTGATAGTCAGAATGAGGAGATTCTCACCATCGAGAATGGTGCCCAATGCAGGTGCCCAATGCAGGTGCTTGGGCTGCATGAAGTCTGTTCTCCAAATTGCTTTCTCAACCACACTCTCAAGCAGCCCATGATGTTGACAAGGGTGACCCTTAGCTCACTGGGTCACAATCTTTCTTATTTAACTGCAATCTTATAGACAAAGCTATCACAGGGGAAGGACGCTGTCAGGGATGTGCTGCTGCTCAGTACTCTCTCCAGTACAGGGTTCGCCTTTTCCCGCAGCCAGCCCAGCGGTGCCGGCCTGCCGCCCGGCGGCGGCAGCCCCCGAGCAGGCACACACACCCCAGGCCTGGCGATGGCAGCCCCGAGCAGGCACACACACCCCGGACCGGGCGATGGCAGCCCCGAGCAGGCACACACACCCCAGGCCTGGCGATGGCAGCCCCGAGCAGGCACACACATCCCAGGCCTGGAGGCGGCAGCCCCAAGCAGGCACACACACCCCGGACCTTGGACGCCCTAAGACGGCGCCCTATCTGTCAGGCCCTCCTCAGCTTCATGCATCCCTCACTTTGGTCCCGGTGGGCTGGGGCTACCTGAGCAGCGGCACGGGGGACACAGAGCCGGGGGCAGGAAGCGGCCTGAGCACGGAGGCTGCCCCTCAGCCCGGCCGCCGGGGCTCCCTGCCCGCTGCTCTCGCTCCCGGCAGCGCCGCTCGCAGCGGAGAGCAGTTCTCCGTGCCCTGGGGGAGCGGGGCAGAGAGGCAGAGGCGAAAAGCGGCGTCTGCACCCTTACATCAGCACCCGCATCCCTCATCCAGATCCACATCCTCACCCCGCGTCCGCAGCCGGGAACGCGCCTTCGCCGCGGACGGTGCGGGGCGGCCCCGAGGGCGCGGAGCCGAGGGGAGGGAGCGGCGGGGCA
>VZSU01000387.1:61199-73934 GCA_013398715.1 Nesospiza acunhae | reverse complement strand
AGAGTTTGGGAAATGGAGCAGGGCGTTCCATGGGACACACCTGACAGCTGGCTGCAGGATAGGGCAAGAGGAAATGGCCCCAGGGGAGGTTTAGGTGGGATTTTGGGGAAATTTCTTCATGGAAAGGGCTGTCCAGCCCTGGCACAGCTGCCCATGGTGGTGGTGGAGATGCCATCCCTGCTGTGTGGATGTGGCACTTGGGGACACGGGGCAGTGTGGCCTTGGCAGTGCTGAGGGAACAGCTGGAGGGCTTTTCCAATCGAAGCCATTCCATGATCCCACAATCCCAGGGAAAAGGAGCAGCCATTATCCCCTTCCCCAGTGGATCTGTCGCCCTTCACAAGGACCAAGCCCTGGGTCAGGTGCAGCTGCCTGTGGCAGGAGTAGCTCCAGCCCTTGGCTGTGCAAAACCAGAGCTCCCTGTTCATCCCAGTGGCAGTGGGGAATGAGAGATCCTAATAAATTTACAAATTTGTGAGGTTTTTTTTACTTTGAGCTTTTGTTTGTTTGTGTGGGGGGGGTGGCTTTTTTTTTTTTTTTTGTTGCTTGTTTTTTAATAATTTGGTTTGTTTTCATCTGTGTTAAAGAAATACTTCCATAACTTTAATCTTGTGCTTTTCCAGAGGCCTTTATCTCCCCATCCTTCACCTACAGAAACAGCCTCCTGCCCCATCAGCCTTCCCTGAGCCCTGCAGGAACAGCCCCTTGTTTTTGGCCATAAACCCTAAGGAGGTGCTGTAGGATTTGGCTTCGGATCTTTCGGGAAATCCAAGGGCAGGGAAACTCACAGGCAATTCCAGGAATTTTGGGATCCTGGAGATAGCGGGATCACAGGTAAAATCTCCATTTCATCTGCAGCACCTCGCCAACACCTCCAGCAGCTGTAGGAAATTTGGAGCTCTCTGAGTGATGTGAAATTGTCAGCTAAGGACTGTGTTTTATTTATCTCAGGCATGGGAAGGGTTTGGGTTCACACAAGGAAAAGTCCGTGTGTGTGTCTGGAATCCTGCTCCACCACTCTGCCACTTCCAGCTGCTGCCTGGCAGTCACAGGGAGCTGTTCCAGAGGTGTTCCAGGGCAGCAGCCTCGGCTCAGGGAACACTGCCTCATCCCTCCCCAGCTCCAGGATACACTTCCAGGATAAATTGTGGACCAGGGCCGTGTTTGCCTCTTCTGCAAAGCAGAGGAAACACCCGCTGGCCTTGCAACAGCACGGGAGAGTATCAACCACGCTGGATCTGTGACCTATCCAGGCTTGGAAAAAACTTCCATCGCCAAGAGGGATCTTCAGGGCAGAATTTTCCCATTGTTTATCAATATTTGCACCCTGTCCAAAGAGATCAGCATTCCAGACCCTCGGATTAGGAAGGACTAATTCATCATCCCTTTTCAGCTGGGTCAGAGTGCCACTGGTGGCAGTGGGGGTTCAGGGCAGCAATGCTGCACTCATGGCATCACCCAAATCAATCGGTATTTTTTGGGAGGCCCCTTCCCTCACCCTGAGTCACACCAGGAGTGAGTCTGCTCCCTCTCATACCTTCCCCATTCACCTTCTCCCCTCAGCCCCTCCACCATCTCTCCTGCTCTTCCCTCCTCCCTCCTTCCCAGGCAGCTCTGTCTGTCTGTCTGGGCAGTCTGTCCTCACACCTGGTCCCACCCAGCTGCTCAAGGACCCTCTCAGAACTGGTCCAGCCCAGCTCCTGCAGTGCCCGGGCTCTGGACCAGCCCATTCCACGGGGGATTGTGGCCGCGTGGGCCAGGCTGAGCACGGCTCCTTTCCTCCTTCCCTCTCTCCCGGCCCCCTGGCACGGGGGGCTCTCTCCTGCGGGGTTCCCTCCTGCAGGAAGGGCCGTGGCTCCTCCAGAGGGGCCCTGCAGGCAGAGCGCTCCTGCAGGAAGGGCCGTGGCTCCTCCAGAGGGGCCCTGCAGGCAAAGCTGCTCTCGGAGGTGCTGGGTGTGCCCGGGCCCTGCTCCGCTCCCCCAGCGCCCCCAGCGTAGGAGCTCGGGCAGAGGAACCGGGACCGAACTTCGGACAGACGGACCGGACCGAACCTCGGACAGACGGACCGGACCGAACCTCGGACAGACGGACCGGGACAGGACCCCGGACAGACGGACCGGGACAGGATCCCGGACAGAGGAGCCGGGACAGAACCCCGGGCAGACGGACCGGACCGAATCCCGGACAGACGGACCGGACCGAACCCCGGGCAGAGGAGCCGGGACCGAACCCCGGGCAGAGGGACCGGCACCGAACCCCGGGCAGAGGAGCCGGGACCGAACCCCGGACAGAGGATCCGGGACCGAACCCCGGGCAGAGGGACCGGCACCGAACCCCGGGCAGAGGAGCCGGGACCGAACCCCGGGCAGAGGGACCGGCACCGAACCCCGGGCAGAAGGACCGGACCGAACCCCGGGCAGAGGGACCGGGACAGAACCCCGGACAGAGGAGCCGGGACCGAACCCCGGACAGAGGAGCCGGGACCGAACCCCGGGCAGAGGGACCGGGACCGAACCCCGGGCAGAAGGACCGGACCGAACCCCGGGCTGCAGCCGCTCCCCGGGGGCCCCGAGCGCTGCCTCCCGCACGGGCCGTGGCTCCGGGTGGCGCTGCCCGGGCGCTGCCATCGCCGTGCCCGGCTCTCCCCGCTCAGCACATGCAATGCCGACTTCCTCCGGCTTCTCGCATGGATTTTTTCCCACCCTGGCTGTGCTCTTTAGTTCAGATCTAAGCGAGCTTTCCGAGCGCGCTGCCTGGATGTCTTTATTAAAACACACAGTTTAAGGAGGGGGCTGACGGAGAGGGGGGTGGATCGGCTCTGGATTCACTCTGCAGCCAAAACCATGGGAATCTTCTGCTCCACAACTGTTCCCAGCCGCCGACAGCTGCGCGGTACAGCCAGCAGGACACGGGGTCACCTCTCTGGCCGTGACTAATTCATCGCCGAGGGCAGCCCCTCTGCTCGCTCCCCCGGGGCCGTGTCCCCTCGGGTGTGAAGGCAGGTGGGCAGACAGGGACATGTCCCCGAGGGGCTGGTGGCCCGGCTGCTGGAGAGGCTGTGCTGGGATTCCCTGTGGCTCCCGGAGCAGCCCAGCTCTGTGAGAGGGATGAAAAGCCGGCGGGCTGCTCATGAGACCGACTCCTGAAGAGGAGCTTTCCCTTGGGAAACTTTGAGCCCTGGGTCAAGTTTTGTTCTCAGATACCTGGAGGCTGAGAAAATCCCAGCAGGCAGGACTGACAGTGCCGAAATTGGAGCCTCTGGGGGTGGCCATGCCTGCCATGGGAGTGCAGCACGCAGGGCTGTGCTGTCCCTGGGAGCAGGGAGTGATCCCGGGTCTGGCAGAGACCTCCGGCCTCGCCTTCCTGCACGGGCTGCCAGGAGCTGTCAGGGACTGCAGTGCTGACAAAAGCAGCTTTTCCTTGCACCAGGAGCTGCTTCCCCATCACAACAACCCTGCTGACAGCCCAGAGGCCTCAGACACAGCTCTGAACTTCTCCTTGTGATGGACCAGCCCTGGCCAGAGCTCCCTGACCTCCTGCCCCCTCAACCCACCCTGCTCTTGGGCTTGGCCATCCTGCCCTCCCGCTCTCGTGTCTGGAGGAGCACAGGGGAGCAGCTGCCTGCCCTGCCCTGCCCAGCAGCAGCTGCAGCAGGCCCTGCTCTTGCTGGGGAAGTGCTGATTTCTGCCGTGCTGGCTGCACATCCCCCTGTGAGCCACTGGCTGCTGGAAGGCACTGCCCAAGCCAGCCACATGCTTCATGATGTCAATCGCAGTTCAGGGTTAATTATTCATGAGAAAATTTCATAATGTGCTGTTAAGTGGGCTGCAGGATATTTTGGTTAAATGAAGGGAACCTGAAAGCTCCCTCTGTAGGGTGCTGCTCCCTGGGCCTCGCTGAGAGCAAAGGTTCAAGCAGAGCTCAGGTGCCATGGCCTCTGCCATGGCCTGCAATTATTGGAGCCACGGCAGTGTGGAGATCAATCCAACGGCTCAGCTTCATGTTTCCAGTAGGAAAATTCCCAGTCAAGTGTTTTCCAAGAAGACTTGGACTGATGGAAGTTTCCCTGCCCACGGCAGGGGGTTGGAGCAAGATGAGCTCTGAATTCCCTCCCCACCCAAACCATTCTGTGACTCTGTGACTTCAAAGCAGGTTCTGTGGAGTCCCCCTGAGCCTGCAGAGAGCCCAGGAGAGGCTGTGCAGGTCATGGAATCACAGGATCATCCAGGTGGACCCCTCTAGGATCACTGAATTCATCTGTTAACAGTCCAGTTCACTCCCAGGCTCTTTTCTTCCTCATTCTTGAAATCATTTAGGTTGGAAAAGACCTTTCAGATCATCAAATCTAACCCAGCTCTAAAGAAACCTCCTTCACCGGGTCAGTCTCACCATCCTGCAAACATGGCATGCCTTGGAGCCTTGGCTGAAGGAGTGGAGGGGCAGCTCCACAGCTCCCACAGCTCCACATCTCCCACAGCTCCCCCAGCTCCCACAGCTCCCCCAGCTCCCACAGCTCCCACAGCTCCCACAGCTCCCACAGCTCCCACAGCTCCCACAGCTCCCACAGCTCCCACAGCTCCCACAGCTCCCACAGCTCCCACAGCTCCCACAGCTCCCACAGCTCCCACAGCTCCCACAGCTCCCCCAGCTCCCACATCCATCACCCCTTGATGCTGGGACCTTCCTGAGGTGTCCTGGTGACCCAGGGCTGCAGTCACAGGGGACTTTGGGTCCTGTCTTGCTGTTCAGAAGAACTGGATCTGGTTTGTGAAGCAGGAACCCCCCCTCCCACACTGCTTTTCCTGGGATGGCTGCAGGAACCCGCAGGGATCTTGGCATGCCCTGGATTCCTTTTGAAGCCTTGTCAGAGGGGCTAACTGACGCAGCTGGACTGGCTTTGGAGCCTTTCCTGAGTCTCCCCTTTGGCCACGCTGCCTCTTCCCATCCTGCCACCACGTGTCACCGAGGGATCACAGTGACCTGGCTCTGTGCTACCCGTGAGTGAGGAACCTCTCCCTCCCCTGGCTGGTGGATCAGTGAATGACCTTTCCAGAACAACTTTCACTCCTACATTTTTTGCCAATCTTGCTGTTCCCTTGCTCCTTCTGCTGCCAGGAAAATGCTGGCTGGGAAAAGTTTGGCCCTACACCATGAGATGAGGTGGGAACATCTGCAGGAGACTCAGGGCATGGACTACACCATGAGATGAGGTGGGAACATCTGCAGGAGACTCAGGGCACGGAGTCTCTGGGATTGGGGATGGACTTGCCCATGGAGCTGGGGTCCCTGCCCCACAGTTGTGGCCTCCAGGCCCACCTTCCCCACTTCTTGCTGTGCCATTTGTGACTGTTAAAAGTGTCTGACACAGCTGAGCACTCAACTGCCCAAAGACCAAAGTTTCTGGGAATAACAACCCTGGAAGCATGGCCAGGGTCATCCTAGGATGAGACCTCAGGCTTTAAACAGCAGAGGGTAGATACAAGGAAGGATTAGATTTCAGATTAGATATATGGAAAAATTTCTTCCCTGTGGGGGTGCTGAGGACCTGCACAGGGTGCCCAGAGCAGCTGTGGCTGCCTCTGGATCCCTGGAAGTGTCCAGGGCCAGGTTGGACATTGGGGCTTGGAGCAGCCTGCGACAGAGGAAAAGTCCCAAGAATGGGGGACTCTGTCCCCCAGTTCTAGCTGGAATGAGATAAGCTTTAAGGTCCCTTCTCACCCAAATTGTTGTGGGAGTTTATGAAAGGAGAGAAATGAAATCATGAAATTATATGAAATGATGAAATTTTATGAAAGTGATGCAGTGATACCACCCTGGGACAGTGCTGGGGGCTGTGACAGGGGGAGAGGGGAGGTCCCCCTGTAAGGGACCGGTGGGAAGGAAGCCTCTTGCCTGCCCTTTTCTGGGCCCTGTCACACGCAGGGGTTGGTGGCTGAGCACAGCCTGCAGTGCATCCTACTCCTGCTGCATGGGGCTGGAGCCAGGCAGCCCCTTGGACACGGTCACCAGCAGAGAGGATCCAATGCAAAGCTGCTCTGGGCATCTCTCCAGGGGTGGATGTGTGGAGGAGAGGGAATCTGCCCAGGAGCTGTGTCCTGCTCCCAGCACAGCCTTGCACTCCAGTTAAAACACACCTGGAAAGGCACAGGGAGCACAGGAACCCTCTCAGAGGGGAGCAGGAGGGGGCTGAGCAGCAGTGACTGGGCACTTGGCAGGCAATGAAATGCAGTTTGCAGGGAATGAAATGCAGTTTGCCTCCATGCCAAGCCTTGATGGCTTCATTCTGCCTCTCAGGGCTCTGAAGCCCTGCTGCCTGGAGCCAGCTCCTTGCAGGGCTGGCAGGGAGGGATGGGGGCAGGCGAGGAGGAGGCCTCCTGCAAGCCCCTCCAAATATTTAACTCGGTGGAAACTCTGCCCTTCAGAGCTCTCAGCTCTGCTGTGGGGTATCCTGGCGATGGATGTTACCTG
Source organism: Nesospiza acunhae (assembly GCA_013398715.1). Lineage (NCBI taxonomy): Eukaryota > Metazoa > Chordata > Aves > Passeriformes > Thraupidae > Nesospiza > Nesospiza acunhae. Next base: position 67,466 of record VZSU01000387.1, on the reverse strand, counting down.
CCCTTGGTGCTCCCAGCCCTGCTGCAAAATCACAGTGCTGCCTCCAGGATAAATGTTCATGGAAGTAAGAAAGCATCCAGCAAGTGTTTCCATCCAGGCACCTTCCATGGATAAATCTCCTCCTCACCCCCTGACTCAGTGCGGGAGGATCCAGTCCTGGCAATATTTTGGCAGCTCCAAGGACAGCACAGCCCTGCCCAACACCTCCTCTCACCACATGCAGCTCCAGGCCTCTCCTGGCTCCTTCCCTGGAGGATATCTCACTCTGGGAGAGGAGCTTGGATCGTGGGCAGAGGCAGAGCAGAAACTGCCCGATTTTGAGTTGGGCTGAGAGCAGCAAATTGCAACTGCTCCAGCAGCAGCCCCTGACCAGTTCCCACCCCACCCATGGAAGGGATCACATTCCCACTCCCAGCCTCAGCTCAGAGGTGTCAGCCCCTTCTCATTTTGGAGGGCTCTTGACTTTCTTTCTCTTTTTTTTTTTTTTCCCTTTTTCCTCCAGCTTTTCTCTTCCTCCTTTTTTCTTTTTCTCTCTTTTCTTTTTCTTTCCCCCCCGCCCCCGCCTCCCTGTGCAGCCTCTGTTCTTCATCCATTATTTAGGCTTTTCTGACTGTAACAGCAACATTCGCCTTGTATACCTTGTGTGGGGTTTAAAATATAGATAAAAGCAGAAGGTCAGACTTGAAACACAGATTCTGACGGTTGCTGCTGACTTTGTCTGGAAGCTACAAAATCTGGAGCTTTCTGTGCCCAGGAATGGTTTCAGTACAATTGGGTTTTTGGGGGTTTAGGGTTTGGTTTTTTTTTTTTTTTGTCTGGTTGATATTCCTGCAAACTGTCCTGGTGTTTGATGCTTTCATCCAGCCTTTCAGTTTCTAAATGTTCTGGGGCCTGGCTGGCTTCAGGACAGGGGAGCTGGAGCCATGGAATTCCTGCTTGGAGGTCCAATCTTGACCCAGCACAGCAAATACCTGCTGCTCTCCTGTCTGGGGTGAGCTGGGAGGGGAGGAGGTGCCTCCATCCACATCCAGCAGGCTCTAATTGGCACCTCTGGTCAGCAGAGCCAGGGACTTCCAATTATGAATAAATGCCCTGCTTCTTTTATGTTGCTTTCTTCAGCCGTCAGAGAGATTGGATTTTGAGGACAAATGTTTGTGGGAAATAAATTTCAAAGTCAATGTGGGAGTGGTCCCAGGAAACATGAAACACTTCACTGTGTGTTTGAACGGGCAGCGGGGCAGGGAGGGCGTCCCTCCAGCCAGGAGACAAACTGGACAGGGGGGAATCATCATCCCTGGAGGGCTCTCAAAGCCGTGTGCATGTGGCTCTTGGGGAAACGGGTCAGTGGTGGCCTTGGCAGCGCTGGGGGAATGGTTGGGCTTGGTGGTGTTTAAGGTTCCTCCAAGCCCAGCTGTTCTGTGATTCCCTGAGAAGGGGCAGCAGGGGATGGTGATGCTCAAAGATCATTTTTTGTGTCACTGAGACCCCTGTGGGCAGAGAAAGGCACCGGAGAGGAGCTGGGGATGCTCCAAGGGGTGGCTGGAGGGGCATTACAAACTGGGGCACTGGTGCAGAAATGCCAGCCCTGCCAGGCAGCGTTCACCAGGCACAGGGCAGGACAGTGACACCCCGGGCTTTTCCTGCTGCGAGGTCACTGGGGAATGTTCTCTCCCTGCACAGGGCATTTTCAGAGACCAGAGGCTTTGGCTCACTCTAAACCAGACCCAAGACTCTTCCAGTCCCCACCTGTAACAGGAGCTCTCAAGAGCTGTCTGCAGAACTGAGACCTGCACATTTTGCTATCAGAGAATCCCAGCCTGGTTTGGGTTGGAAGGGTCCATAAAGACCCCCTGGTGCCAATCCCCTGCCGTGGCCAGGGACGCTGCTGTCCCCACCATGGTCAGGGGGCTTCAGCAGCCAGCTGGGATCTGCAGCTCAGCACAGGTTTCAGCCTGTTGGGTGCCAGCAGCCACTGATCCAGGAGGATATTCCAGTGGCAGCTGCTGTTCAGGAGGCTCCGTAGCCCAGCTGGCACTCCCTAAATAACCTTTCTTCACTCTAGCCCAAGGCAAAATACATCTGTCAGGTGAGGAATAGGAAGACAGAAGGAAATTATTCCCTGTGAGGGTGGGCAGGCCCTGGCACAGGGTGCCCAGAGCAGCTGTGGCTGCCCCTGGATCCCTGGTTGTGCCCAAGGCCAGGCTGGACACTGGGGCTGGAGAAGCCTGGGACAGTGGGAGGTGTCCCTGCCATGGCAGGGGTGGCACTGGATGGGCTGTGAGGTCCTTTCCACCCCAAACCATCCTATCACCCCATTATTCTCTTCCAGTTTCCCTGCAGGCACTGTCCTTACCCAAACAGGATTTGGAAGGATGCAGGGAAAGGCTGCAGCCTTCCTGTCTCAACTCCATCCCTCAGGTCTCTCCAAAAGCCAGACTGGGCAGTAGATCCAGGCAGGGATCTGTAGGTGCTGAGTGGTTACAGCAGCTCTGGCAGGGGCTGGGATGGCTCATGAATGATCCCATGGCCAAGGAATTGAACTCTTCCAGGTTTCCCAACACGGAGCGTTTCCTTCCCTGTGCCTACAGCTGCAGCTCATGAGACACGGGTGTCACACTGAGCAGGAGGAAAAGATGCCCAGATATGGTATTTCCAGGAGCAACAGGAAAAAAGTGACACTATGAAGGGAATCACCAAGAGCAGCAACTCCTCGTGCTCAGGCATCTCTGGATTAGGGGATCCCAGCAGCACACAGGGATTGAAATTGGCCTGTTGTGGTTTCTGGGGCCTTGAAGAAGAACATTTCAAGGGAAGTGGTGGAGTCCCCATCCTTGGAGGTGTCCACGGAAGGCCTGGACGTGGCACTCAGTGCTCTGGGCTGGGGACAAGGTGGGCATTGGGCACAGCTTGGACTCGATGATCCTGGGGGACTTTCCCAACCTCAGGGATTCTGGGATCCTGTGACTGAGGAGCATCTCCAAAGTTCTGGAGGTGACATCTTTACATCCATCCACAGGCTGACCAAGCCAGGTCCACAACCTGCTCTTCCCATGATGTTAAACATCCAAAGGAAAGAAAGAAACAGGACTTTCAGGAAGTCCAGGAATCGTGACACTGCTCATCAGAACTGGATGAGTTGACATCATTAAACTCAGGAGGTTTTGAGATAGGACTGTGGGACTCTTTATATTTTAATAAATGTCTCCCTTCCAATCCTAGTGAATTTCTGGCCTTGTTGGCAGGCTGGCATGGGATAATTATCCATTTTTAAAGTGTCTCTTTCCATTGATGTTCAGGACATTTGGGAATCCCTTTCCATTGCAATTCTCTGAGCGTTCTCCCTGTGACACCTGCAGCTCGGTGACAGCCCCTGCTTAAACAGCAAAATACAAAAATTCCTGAATATTCTACTGCTCTCCATGAGGCAGATGGGACCTGCAAGTGCTTGGTGCTCTGGGAGGGGAATTTTTAGGGAGAGGACTTTCCTGTGGCTTTGGTGGCCAAAGTCCAATGTCACAGGTCCAGCTCGTGAATTCCCAGTGCTCCTGGTCCCACAGATCCCCTGCTCCTGGGGGGCTGAAGCCGCCCCACTTTGTCAAGATCCTGTGCTTGCAATAATCCCTCCGAAGCCCGAGAGTTACGTCTGTTTTCTTCCACCAGTTCTGTCCATTCCGCCTTTGGCAAACATCGATTTTCCACAATTCCCCGCAGCCCTCATAAAGCAGCTGCCAAAACGGCTCCCTCGCGGGCCACTTCTTTTATTTGTCGAACAAAGAATCATCAGCATTGTCTCCAGAGCTCTCCGGCCAGTGGAGCCTGGGATTAGGATGCCGAGCTCCCTCTCCTGGCTGCCGGATCAAAAGGAATTGCTGAAAAGTCCCGCGCGCCTGAAAGTCGGGATCGCGGGACTCCGGCTGAAGGAGGAAAAGTCCTTCCATCTGCTTTGCAGATTTTCAGGATCCATCACTTTTCCTCTGCATGAAATATGCTGGGAAAACGTTCAGGTGCAGCAGTTTCGGGAGAAGGATGAATTTGTCTGTGGGCTAAACTTGCTTTTGCTCCTCTCCTTTTTGTCTCATCTGTCACTGTCAGGGAACAGATCCCAGTGGGAAAATCGCTCCGAGGGTCTCTGCAGGAAAGCCACGGTTGTGTCCCTCCAGTTATCCATGAAATGTTACTCCAGGGAGGGGGAGAGTGTGGGAAGGACATGCCCAAGGCAGGAGGGAAGAGGTTGGGATGAAGGGTGGCGATCCCTGGAGCACGGGAAGCCCCATAACGCGATCCCGATGGAGCCTAAAGGGCTGCTCTGCAGAGAGGGGGCAGCAGGAGCAGCGGGATCTGCTGGGAGACAGCAAGCAGCTCTCGGGGCTCACAGCAGGAAAACTGGGAGCTCAAACCTTCCAGATCTTCACCTCAAGTGTGTCAGTATGGGTGGCAAGCGTGGCTTAATTCCAAAAACCCCATCAAATGCCTCCAAGTGACATTTTTCACTTTCAGATCAAGGCTCCCTTCCTCTCTCCTTTGCATGATGTGCTGGCCCAGCACCTGCTGCAGTCTGGGAATTCTGGTTGTGGTCTGCAGCTGGGATCCTGCAGGAATTTGGATTGGAAAGCTCAGAGCTCCGCACCCATGGGAGGCTGAAAGCACCGATGGATTTTGAAATGGAATAATGAGTTGTGTGCGTGTCCTGTTGCACACTTTGGGAGCCAATGGGCACCACAAATCCAATTTGGAGACGTCAAGAAGCCCTGGAAAACTTTTAGTCTCCCCACAATGCAATTATGTGACTCTCTGAGCTGCTTATGGTCTAAGGAGAGGATGGTACAGGCTGTCCTTGGGAATTATGGAACCAATGGATCAGCGAATGCTTTGGTTTGGGAGGAACCCTAAGGACCATCTCACCCCACCTCTGCCATGGGCAGGAGCACCTTCCACTGTCCCAGCTTGCTTCCAGCCCCACATCCAACCCAGCCTTGGACATATCCAGGGATGGGGAATCAACTCCCTGGGCAATGCATGGATTTGGCCAACCCAAATCCCACATTCCCCATGGGCTATGTTCCAGCCACATCTCCTGTCCCTCCTCCAGGCCCAGGCAAAATCAAGGAGCAAGGAAGAGCTCCAAGAATGAATCACCCTGACTCCAAAAATGAGTTTCCCTGGGAGGTGTTTAGGAAGGTTCTGTTGGGACATTCCTTCCATCCATCCATCCATCATCCATCCATCCATCCATCCATCCATCCATCCATCCATCCATCCATCCATCCATCCATCCATCCATCCATCCATCCATCCATCCATCCATCCATCCATCCATCCATCCATCCATCCATCCATCCATCCATCCATCCATCCATCCATCCAGACCCCCTCCCATCACTGACTACGAGAGCAATTCTGGCCTGGCCAGAGGGTGCTCAGGGCTCTGCACCAAAGTCCACAGGAGGAGGGAAGACGCTGAAAGCCTCTGAGCATCAGCTCAAACCTTTTGTTTTGTTGAAGCCACTTCACTCCTCAGCCCTGTTCTCGAGGAGGTCCTGGCAGAACGGGGGCAGGAACAGGCAGGTGACAAAGGTGGCTGGAGGTACACGAGGCTCTCTTGCCTAAGGCAATTCAGGTGCCATCACTTCTTCAGAGTTTTAGTAACTCTGAGGAATATTTGGGCCAGAAATCCTCCCACTTCTCCTCTGCAGCTGCCCAAACCCTGCACCTCTCTCCCTGTTCCTTCTCCCTGTGACAACTCACCTGTGCTCACATGTTTTACCCCCTGGAACCCATCTGAACCCAGCTCAGGGGATTTAGGGACAGAAAGGGCCCCGTGAGGAGATGTGAGCTGGAAGGAGGTTTGGGAGGGGGTTTGTGCTGGTCCTGGAGCTGGGCTCAGGCCTGGCAGACCATCCTCACTTCCTCTGCCTCCGAGACAGATCCAGGCCAGGTGGGAGATACTGATCCCATAGAAACGCAGAATATCCTGAGGTGGGAGGAATCAGAGCTGTGGAGTCCAACCCCTGACCCTGCAGAGCTCCAGGAGCCTCTCACAGGTGCCTTTCATGGCTGAGTCCTGCCTGAATGAGCCTTGCTCTGACAAGATGGAAAAGGAGCTTCAGAGCGGGGCTCTGGCTCGGCTCAAAGGAGGAGAAGCTTCAGTGTGAGAGGGAAACAAAGCTCAGCAACAAGGTCACCTCCACTGCCTCGGGCGATCAGGGATGACAAAAGTTTCCGTGTAGCACAGCAGCAGAAGATAAAAGCCATCCCTGGAGGGGAGGA
>VZSU01000387.1:34640-47588 GCA_013398715.1 Nesospiza acunhae | reverse complement strand
AAAGAGTGGAGAGAGCCCCAGGGGCGGCTGCCACCCCTCAGGTGCCATCTCCAGATGAGTTCCCTGCCCAGAGAGCAGCTTGTCAGAGGGACATGTGGAGCTTGGGGACAGCAACATTGATGGGGAGGAGGGTGGAGGGATGGATGAATGGATGGATGGATGGATGGATGGATGGATGGATGGATGGATGATGGATGGAGGAATCCATGGATGGATGGATGGATGGATGATGGATGAATGGAGAAAGAGCTGAGCTGTGTCTCCACCCAGCAGTGTGTGGGTGGTGAGGAGAAGGAGGATGAGCTACAGCTCCTTGGTGGTTTATCCAAGAAGAACAGTGTCTCCTGTGCAAAGTGGTGTCTAAGAAGAAGTCCAAAGGCCATTGTGGTGTGGTAGGGCTTGGGATCCATCCAAGGGTCCATGCAGAAGCCAACTGGAACTTCCTCCTGCCCAGGAGAAACGCAGCTCTGTGTCCTCAGCTTGCTTGGCCCCCGGCTCTGTCACCTTTCCCATGTGTTGGCCTTGTCCAAATCCTCAAGTCAGGCAATTTTTACCCCAAATAATGGATTTTTCTCCACTGACAGGAAGCGGAGCTGGTTCTGGATGTCAGCAGAAAAGCATTTTATGTGTGGAATTCGGACCTTGCCCTAAACCTGCTCTGAAGGCCTCGTGGGCTACGCTCTGAGTGGTGACAGCACCGAGGACACAAAGTGCTGCCCAGCTCTGATCCCGCTGAAGGCTGACCTCAGTGCCCAACATTCCCACTGTCCCACTCTTGCACATGGTGAGGACGCCCAGGAGGCAGGAGAGGGGCTGCTGAGCCCATGGAAGCCACTGAAATGCAAGCACATCCTGCCCTGGAGCAGCTGTGTAAGCTCCTTTTGGGAAGGATTTTCCTAATGCAGGGGGATTAGGTCAGGAGCTCTCCTCCACTGCACTGCTTTGCTCGGGATGTTGGACAAGCAAATCAATCAGCCTCAATCCAGCCCTGAGGAGGGGATAAATGCTCCTTGCCTTTATCAGGGAGACTGGGAAACTGAGGCACAGAGGGATTTAAGTGGCTTTAAAGGAAAAAAAGAGGAAATCAAAAAGATAATCCCAGAGCAAGGCAGGCACAGGGAGAGGGAGGGAATATGAAGCTCCCATTTTTGAGCCATCAGCTCCCAAGATGTTCCTCTGGTGGTGGAGTGTCCCTGGTTCTGTCACTGCTGCAGAGCACTCAGTGTGGGATGAGAGAGGGTCCAGCCTCAGCATCCCCTCGGGAATGGGCTGAGCCAGAGGGCTCCTGGCCAAGGACACACAGGCGGGAATGACAGACAGACAGATGGACAGAGCTGAACTCCAGGCAGGGATGGGGAGAGGGGGGAGAAGACAAGGTTTTGTTGAGACAGTGGCTGCACCCTCAGGACTGAGAGCTCATCCATATTTCAAACACCAGTTAGACAAACAAAACAAGAACCAGAGAGCCAAGCAAGGAGCCCGTTTGTCATATCAAAAGGGGTTTCAGTGGTACCTTCCTTGCCCTCCTGTCCCCTTGAAGTTTGTAGCTGGGGGGGAGAAGGGACAGCTCCCTCTCCAGCCGAACGGCTCCGTGCCACAGCCGAGCCGGGCTGTGTGTAATTAACCCCGGAGCCAATCCCCCAGTGGGGGCTGCCAGGCAGATCAAAGAACTCACACATCTTTGTCTGCAGCCAAGGGGAGCTGGGAGGAAAGCAGAGCAGGGGTGGGAGAGAGCCAGGGAGCCGCGTGTGTGCTCCTAATTGATAAAAAGGGAAGAGCATCTTCCTCTGAGAGATCTCCAGCCCCATCAAAATGCAGCAGGAGAAGAAGAAGGGGAAAGAAAAAGGCTTTGCTTTCCCTTGCAGGAACCAAAATCCAGCTGCTTCCAGCAGGACAGGTGGTCAATGCCCCGGGCAGGGTTGGGGGGACAGGGCACCTCTGGGGTGGGGGGCACATGACCAGCGTCAAGGGCTCTCCAGGGTTTGCCATGGGAGCCCTTGGCAAGGTGAGGCATTCCAGGAGCACCCAGAGGGCTGAGGGAGCCCTCTGCCTCACCTTGACCTGCAGCACCAGGAGAAAGAAGGGTGAAACCAGCGCATCCCACGCCTGCCCTGACCCAGCACATCCCAAACCTGACCCAGCACATCCCAAACCTGACCCAGCACATCCCACACCTCTGATCCAGCACATCCCACACCTGCCCTGACCCAGCACATCCCAAACCTGACCCAGCACATCCCACACCTGCCCTGACCCAGCACATCCCAAACCTGACCCAGCACATCCCACCTCTGGCCTCCAGCACATCCCACACCTGACCTCCAGCACGAGCCCTGGTCCATCTGTTAGTCACCAGCCCATGCTTTTTGGAGAGTGGTCCAGACAGGTGAGCAGACCATGGATGAGCACCTGGCTGGAGCTCATACTGCTGGTGGAGACAGGAGGAGTCACCAGGTGTGACAGATGTGCCAGGAGATGATGGAAGGAAAGCATCATGAGGGGCAGGGGGGGTTTTACAGGTGGTTAAAGGGAATTGAGGTGAGAAATGGCCAAACTCCACAGACAGCCAAAGGGAAGGAAGGGCTGAGGACATCTTGGGTCTGACAGTGACTCCAACCTCTTGTTCTGAGCATGGCACAGGTATCTCACCTGCTTCTCAGGATGGCCAGGTGACTTCACCCACTGGGACAGGTCAGAATCCTGGTGTCACCAAGCATCTTCCCAATCGATTCCAACACTGAGGCTGCAGGACAGAGCCCTTCCCTGAGGCCTCCCACAGCTCCATTCACCCAAAACTGAGATGTCTGAGCCCAAGCATCCCTTTGTCCCATGGAGAGGGACAGCAGTGCTGCCCAGAGCTGATTCACTCACCCTGGACTGAAGCGAGAGACAGATGGGAAACACCTGCCAAAAGGGTTGTTCTTCCAGGAATTGCAACAAAAGCCTGGATTTCCCAGGAACTGGGAGACACCCCAGGCTTTTCTGCCCCTCAGACCATAGGGTTGCCCCTGAGCAGTCCCACAGTTAGAGTTTGGCTGAAGCACAATTTCAATAAATTGCACATTCCCTGATCCACAGGACTCAGTGGGGTTGGTCCTGTCCTGACAAAATGCCAAAGGCTCCATCCACAGCAGGGTGTGAGGGTGGAAATGCAGGAATCTCGTGATGGCCCCTCCTCACTGTTCTGCAGCCACCCCAGGGCAGAGCACATCCTCACCCCAATCTCCCCAATCACCCCTCACATCCTTATTTACACTTGGTTTTTGCTGCCTCACTGAGGAGCTCTCTTGGTTTGGAAAGCCAGGTGCTTCCTAAGGAAGGCAGGAGCCTCCCCTGAAATGGAGAATGTAAACCCTCCCCACCCCTCCAAATTGCTATAAATTTTAAATTAAGGGGCTCTCAGGCAAAAATATGGGAGCAGGAATAACAGTTCTTTAATAGGGAAAATGAAAAAAAAAATAAGAGGATAAAATAAACAATGCAGTACACAGAACAACACTGCCAGAGTCAGAACCCAACCTGACACCCTGTGGGTCAGGGTGTTGGTGGCAGTCCCATTGGAAATGTGGCTGCAGCCCTCCTGCAGTGTCAGGGATGGTTCTGCTGGAGCAGGGGCGTCCTGTAGAGAAGGATGTATTCTTCCTCTGAAGATCCAGTGGAAGGAGAGGCAGCTGCTGTTCCTCTGGGGGATCCAGTGGAGAAGCCGTGCTGGTGTCTCAGAACCCCTGGATTATATCTGGGTAGCAATGCTTGGCTCCTCCCTCTGGGCTCACATCTCCCAGTGGGATGTTATAGTTCTTATCAGCCATGCAGTGACATTCAATAGCTGTTATCAGCAGGTGTCCCCTCCCGAGGGAGGAGTGAATGTGGTCACTCAAAGAGAGAGATAAGGCAAACTGCCCACTTGACAAATGATAATCTGCCATACAGATTGTAATTGAAAACATCTTGCCTTGCAATCTGGAACAGGAGCCCAGCCACCTGATTTGGTTAAATTTTAAGTTGTTATTTTTAAAATAAACAAAAGAATAGGAGCAAAAATTTAAATTATTTACCAGAATTCAAATTGGGGTGAGCATCATTCCAGCATCAAGTGGCTCCAAGCAAGGAGGAGTTTATGGTTTGGTTGGTGGTGGTTTCCAGGGCAGGAGTCTCATTGCAGGAAGCTCTTGGTTTGTTTTTAATCCGAGAAGACACAAATAGAAAGGCAAACATTCTGGGGATGAGGTGATGGGACATTTGGATTGTGGGTGTGAGTGAGAAGGGAGAAAATGGGACTTGTTTGTAGATATTCAGCTCTAGAAACAGCCAAAGGGGCTTCAAAGGGATGGGGCAGCCTGATACAAGAGGAGATTAAAACTGGGCAAAGGTCAGTGGGGAATTCCCACTGCTGGGCTGTCCCAGCCAACAGTGAGGAATGGGATGGCCACACACCCCAGCCCTGTGCTCTGGAAGTCCTGCAGCCTTTGCCACGTGGGTCAGAAAAGAAATGGAAAAGAAAGAATTGAAACCCAAACAGAAGCCCAAAATGGCTGGTTTGGAAGGGACCTTAAAGCTCATCCCATCCCAGCCCTGCCATGGCAGGGACACCTCCCACTGTCCCAGGCTGCTCCAAGCCACAGGTCCAGCCTGGCCTTGGCTAATTCCAGGGATGGGGAATGGCACTCAGGGGTTTGGTGTCACCCAGGAGCTCACGTCAGCTGGTTGGGATTAGACAAGTTCAAACTCCCAACTTGGTCAGGAAGAAAAGGCATTTCCTGGATCAGAGTCTGGGCTTGGGGATAGTGCAGCTTTTCCAGTGTGATCCCTGTCCCTGCCGAGGGAAAACCAGGAAACAGCATCCAGTTCTTGGTTAAAATAAGTAATTTATTCCTTGTAGTTTCTGGACAGAAACCTCTGGGGTAACAGACATCCCTGGTTGGGGTTTTTGTAACTCCCCAAGCCCTGACAGGGAAAAACCAGATTCCCAGGAGGAAAAGGCAGAGCAGTTGGATATTTCACCTGGTTTCACCTGGTCCTGGTGGTTTTCCCTCTCCTGTTGTTGGGATCCCAGCTCCTCCTCAGTTACACTGCAGTAAAATCAGCCTCTCCCAACCCTGACCTTTCCCCAGGCAGGATTTGCAGGGGATCCATTTAAAATTATATTAATGAAACAACTTTGACTTAATTAAAGCCAATTATTGACACACCTGTATCCTCACTCACTGACCAGTGTCAAATGATTGGATTTCCTCCCTCACCACCTGACAGAGCACGGATTGCTGATATTTCCTGGATTTCTGGAAATCACTGTGCTGCTCATGGCAGGCAGCCAGGCTTGTGGAGAGCCAGAGGCTCCATGGGTCTGTCAGGGTGGAATTCCTGTCTGTGAGGGTGGGCAGGCCCTGGCACAGGTGCCCAGAGCCGCTGTGGGTGTCCCTGGATCCCTGGAAGTGTCCAAGGCCAGGCTGGATGGGGTTTGGAGCAGCCTGGGATGGTGGAAGGTGTTCCTGCCCATGGCAAGGAAGGAGATGAGCTTTAAAGTCTCTTCCAAGCCAACCATCCTGGAATTCCATGATCTGTGATTCCATCAATAAGATCAAAACTTGCTCCTCTTCCTTCTCCAAAGACGTTGCTTGTGGCTCCCTCAGGAGAAGCCATGAGAGCAAACTGTGACACCAGCACTGAGCTGCCAGGCTGGCAGAACTCCTGGTGGGAAAAGGACAATGTCCCCAGTCCAGTGGCACAGCAGGGCTGTCACTGGAGCAGAGGAGGAGGAAGCTTGGTGTCCCAGCCCGGTGTCACAGTTGGTGTCACAGCCTAGTGTCCCAACCCGGTGTCACAGCCTGGTGTCATGGCCCAGTGTCATGGCCCAGTGTCACAGTTGGTGTCCCAGCCCGGTGTCATGGCCCAGTGTCACAGTTGGTGTCCCAGCCCGGTGTCACAGTTGGTGTCACAGCCTGGTGTCCCAGGCCGGTGTCACAGTTGGTGTCCCAGCCCGGTGTCCCAGGCCGGTGTCACAGTTGGTGTCACAGCCTGGTGTCCCAACCCGGTGTCACAGTTGGTGTCACAGTTGGTGTCCCAGCCCAGTGTCACAGTTGGTGTCCCAGCCCGGTGTCCCAGCCCGGTGTCACAGTTGGTGTCACAGCCTGGTGTCCCAGGCCGGTGTCACAGTTGGTGTCCCAGCCCGGTGTCGCAGGCCGGTGTCACAGTTGGTGTCCCAGCCCAGTGTCACAGTTGGTGTCCCAGGCCGGTGTCCCAGGCCGGTGTCACAGTTGGTGTCCCAGCCTGGTGTCCCAGGCCGGTGTCACAGTTGGTGTCCCAGCCTGGTGTCCCAGCCCGGTGTCACAGTTGGTGTCCCAGCCCAGTGTCACAGTTGGTGTCCCAGGCCGGTGTCCCAGGCCGGTGTCACAGTTGGTGTCCCAGCCTGGTGTCCCAGGCCGGTGTCACAGTTGGTGTCCCAGCCTGGTGTCCCAGGCCGGTGTCACAGTTGGTGTCCCAGCCTGGTGTCCCAGCCCGGTGTCACAGTTGGTGTCCCAGCCCGGTGTCGCAGGCCGGTGTCACGGCAGCACGGGCGGGTGTGGCCCCTCCTGTGGCGAGGGAGCGTTGCTATCAGAATCAATACCTCGGGCTCTCAGTGATCTGAGCAGGGAGCTGAGCTCCCCTCACCGCTGGGAGTGCTTGGGGCAGTCCCTCCCTGATGCTTGGCTGCCAGGCCTGGCACTCGGAGCTGGCCTTGGTGGAAAAGCTCCTCTGCTGCTCTCAAACATTCCCTGGTGCCGTGGCCAGGGAGGTTAAACCGGGGCTTTCTGTCAGGCTTGGCCTGGGGCTTCTCTCCATGAAGGTCTCCAAGAACCCTGATTCAAGGAGTTCTGATAAAATCTGGGCACGAGGATTCCAAACCGAGACCTACCTGCTCCCTCTGGGGCTGTAGCTCACCCCAGGCAGGAGGAAAACCTCCTGAGCAGAATTTTGGGTTTTTTTCCACAGCCACTGAACAGTCTTCAAGGGAATCAATGGCATTATAGACAGGGAACCTGAACAAAAGGTCTCAGGATGCAATCAAAAGGAAGGGTGAGGAATCTGAGCGAGGTCATGGTTGATTAGAGGAGTTTTGATGCTGTTTAGACCCAGCTCACCTGCCCTGACACCAAATATTTCTGTGGCTTTGAGGCACATGGGTGAAACTCTCTTATATTATTTATTCCATCAGATTTCTCCCGCACATCTCCAAAGACCATCTCCAATTTTCCAGGAACAGCTGTGTCACAGTGTAGAAGAGTTCCAAACTAAAATCCCAAACTCAGATCCCTCCCCAGGCCAGGGCCTGCTGCTCAAGCCTGGTTTTGCTATTGAGCAGCCCCAATAAACCTGAGCTCTAAGAAAATGTCTCTCAATCTGAGTTCAAAAGAAAAGAGAGAACTCCAAAAAAGCTCTTGACTTTAAATGAATCAATGGAATCAGTCAATAGTCTAAGGAACTCTTCAGACTCGAGCCTGAAGCCCCAGTGCCAGGCTGTGCAGGATCTGGGATGCAGCTGGGCACCAGCCCTGAGCTGAGCTGGGCACAGGGGTGGGCAAGGGGGGAGATCCCGAAGCACAGATCTTTAGCTGGCTGTGGTTTAGGTTTGATCCCGCTTCACAACAAAGAATGAACTTCCTGAGGTCATCAGCATGGAATTCACCAGAATTCCATTGAATTAGGAAGTCCTTCCTCTACAGAAGATGTGGACAAATCCCACCTCAACCAGCATTTGGGTTTTATGCTGAGCCCTCTTCAGGAACTGATGACTGAGCTCTGCCTAAAGAATCCATATGGGATGGGGGGACAATCTGAAGGGAGAAACCAACAAAGCCCCTGATTTCCACGGAGAAGTGGAGAACAGAGCTGAGAGTAAATTCCAGCCAACTCTCTGAGCACAGTCTCCCTTCTCCAGAGGAGCTGGTCACTTCCCCTACAGCCGTGCTCAGAAATCTGCTCTTATCAATAGCTGAATATGCTCAGGGCAGCATTTAAATGCCTCGCATCGGTGTCCCTGTCCCCTGTACCATGTCACCAGGTCACCTCCTGCACATGTTAATGACCCCCAGGGTGAGGGGCTGCTTTCTGCAGCCTCACCCACACTCCTCTTTATTCAGTCCCTGTGCATGCCCCAGGTTTGCGCCCTTGTCACTTATTTTATTCTGAATCCAAACACTGCCACACAATGCACTTGACCTTCGCCCTGCAGGGAACGCTCCTGGGACGAAGGAAGAATTCACTCTTTATTCCTTTCTAATCTGAGCTGTTCCTCCACCATCCTGGACAAATCCCCGCTTACACAATGGAAATCCAGGCGTCTGCTCTCCCCAGACTGGGGCTCTGCACAGGGTTCCTCCTCCTGCCTTCGCCCACCTCAGCTTTCAGGAGCTGCATCTGTCCTGAGTGACCCTGGTCCCAGCGGGGCAGCAGCTCCAGGAGGGGTGGCTGGGATGGGCTCTGTGCTCCTGCCAGGCTGGGTGGGTACAACAGGAATCCACCAGGGCAGGGAGAATCCCAGAGCCATGGAATGGTTTGGGTTGGAAGGACCTCACAGCCCATCTCCCACCCCCTGCCATGGCAGGGACACCTCCCACTGTCCCAGGCTGCTCCCAGCCCCAATGTCCAGCCTGGCCTTGGGCACTGCCAGGGATCCAGGGGCAGCCACAGCGGCTCTGGGCACTGTGCCAGGGCCTGCCCACCCTCACAGGGAACAATTCCCAATTCCCAATATCCCATCCATCCCTGCCCTCTGGCAGTGGGAGCCATTCCTGTGTCCTGTCCCTCCATCCCTTGTACAAAGTCTCTCTCCATTTTCTTGGAGCTCTTTAAGCCCCTGG
Source organism: Nesospiza acunhae (assembly GCA_013398715.1). Lineage (NCBI taxonomy): Eukaryota > Metazoa > Chordata > Aves > Passeriformes > Thraupidae > Nesospiza > Nesospiza acunhae. The sequence continues at coordinate 38,751 of VZSU01000387.1, read as the reverse complement.
AAGGCCATGATAAGGTCACCCCAAAGCTTCTTGTTTGCAAGAGGTCAAGCACTGAGCTTCTTCTGAGGATGTTTATAGGGAGCTCCTCTGTCTGCTGGGACTCACCCTTCTCCACACCGGACGGGTGGCAATGTCCCAAACACCACACCTGGGCCATTCCACCTGCACCAAACCAGCTGATGGAGAGCCTCACATTCCCTGACTGCTTAACTGCCCATCCTCTGCATGGGACACCCCATGGGAGACTCATCCACAGCCAAAACACTTAACTGCTGAAAGCCAGGCCCCTTTTCCCAGAGAACCCAGGAGCAGCCTTCTTCAGCTCCAAGCATTTATTCATCCCCTTTTCTCTTTTTCCTTCCTGTTGTGTTAACAGAGCATCTAATGTGACTAAATAGGACAACCTGCTCTCCCATCCCCATGAAAAATAAATTATGTGCTTTCCCTCGACTCCCTCCCCCCTCCTGCTGGTGCTTTTCCCACCAGGCAACTCTGGGACCTGGTGTCCCTTGGGCAGAGCTCATGGAGGGGCTGGGGAACCTCCCCAGCCGTGGTGGGACCCATCAGCTGGAGCCAGGGCAGTGGTGGAGGCAGAGTTTGGGGGAGCAGAGAAGGGTGGGGAGGAGGAGGAGGAGGAGGAAGGGGTGTGTGTGCATGTGGGGGTGGAATCTGTGTGCAGAAAGCAGCCAAGTGGCAGCTTACCCTGTGAAATATTAATCATCCCTGCTTCTGCAATTTCGGCAATGCGTTCAGGCCCACCACTGCTGAATATTTCATTAACACCACTCACTTCCCACTGCACTTCTCCCACTTTTCTCTCTCCCATAGACCCCTCTCCCATTGCTGCCCGGCCACGAGCTCCGTGCTCATCCCCATCCTGGACATGCCAGAGCCCAGCCCAGCCCTGCTCCAGCCACTGTCCGCCCGCGGTGGGGAGAGAGCAGAGGCCGTTCTGAGGAAGGAAGATCATCAACTCCACTGGGAGCAGAATATAAGTGTGCATCAACAAGTCCCCTGCTGAATAATCCATGAGGCAGGGCAGGGCAGAAATGCTGACTCTGGGCTGGGAGCTTTTTAAACCACGGAGTCTCTGGTTCTTCATCCCTGACTTGCTCAGTGGGAGCACTTTGGGAGTGCAGTCAAACGTGCCAGGGTGAGCGTTGTTGGGGCTGAGCAATTTTCACCTCAGGTTCCCAATTGCAGCTTTTCCTGCCTGCTTCCAGCCAGGATGGAAGGAGCCACGAGGAGTGGGGTGGAACCAGCCATGGCAGGAGCTGGGGCTGGAGGAAGACCTTGGAGGACATGAGGATCTGCCAGGAGACCAAAGCGAGGCGCGGTGTTGGTGCTGTGATCCACGCCTGGGCTGCCTCCTGTTAACACCCACAGTGAAAGTCCACCTCTCCCATCCCAAACCCTCCTTTGCCATCCCTTCTTCTGTTCCACTTTTTCTCTCCCCTCCACTCCCAGCCTTGCTCTTTCTCCTGTCCATATAAGCTTACACCAAGCCAATGTTTGAGGAAGCTGAGGAGGCTCAGGCTGACCATGGATGCTGCACTTCTGAACAAGAGATCCAGGTTAAAGGTTTGTGGGATCCCAGTGGATTGTGAGGAGCTGGAGGAAACAATGGGATCAGATCAGCCCTGGATGCCAGGCTGCTCTGGAGTCAGATCCTCTCTCCTCATCGTGCACCTCCCTCCCTGGGGGAGATTTCTTGTGCTGATAGGGAGACCTGAGGAGCTGTGGACTCACAGCCTCTCGCTCCAAGAGGAGATGGACGTGGGGGGAAAGAATCCTACAGGAAAGATGGAGACTTTACAGGAGCATGGAGTGACAGGACAAGGCAGAGTGGCTGCAGCAGGGCAGGGTTGGATGGGAGCTGTGTGCTGTGAGTTCTGACATCATCTCTGGTTCTCTGCAACCTGCAGAAAGACACACAGGTTCCTCTTCCCACACACAAAGTGAAAAATCCCAGCTGGGCTTCAGTGCTGTTATCTGAGAATGAAAAATTGGGATTTTGATCAGTAACAGAGGGAATGCCTCCAGCCAAGGGCCCGTTTGGAGCAAGGCAGGGTTTGCTCTGCAAATCTCACTGGAGGACCAAGACATTCCTTTTGTGCAATACATGAAATAAAATGTGTGCTGGAGAAGCCACTTGAAAATATTGAATGAGATAACTTTGTCTGATTAATGTAGTGTGCTTCCTTCCCCCTTTTTATTAAAAATTCACAAGGCTTCCCAGCCCTTCTCTCAATTAAGCAACTTGTTTGTCAGGATTATTTGTAACCCATTTTCACAAACATTTGATGAATTATATGCAAACATCTCACTAATGTATTAACAAGGCTGAGGTTTTAATTACACAACACTCAGGGAAAGTGGGCTAAAGGCTCCTCCAGTGGAGTTAATTGTGTTTTCTGCTGTGTCTGGGCATTGCAGGGGGAATTTTCCTCTGGGGGAAATCCCATTACAATGGCAACACCCCTGCCCAGGCTCCCAGCTGGAGCCCCATGGAATTCATCCACTTCCAGAGCTTCCCTTCCCTCTGCTAAAGGCTGCGGTTTCACCCAGACTCTGGTAATGAGGAGCTGGGAGTTGATAAAATTGGTTTTCCATCAGTCCTTGGTCATTGTTTGTCACATGGAGATGAGATTTTTAAGGGACTTCTGACAAAACAGGAGAAGGGCCATGCTTGATCCCCCTCTTGGCATTTCCAGCTTAGGAGGGTGTGGAATGTTTCATGGAATGGGTTGGGTTGGGAAAGCCTATCCAAGTCTTTAGAATATTGCACTCCCCAAAATAAGTTAGAAATCCCTGAAAGTCCACCTTATTATTAATTAAATATTAGCTGTGGTCGAATATTTGTGATGGAATTATTTGTTCAATACAATTTCTTTCTCTTTTGTTCAGAGCTGTACATACACATTGCTTGTGACTTCTGATGACATGTTTTGACACATTCTGATATGACAGAATGGACAACTGTGCTCTTTTTTTAACTTTATTTTCAAGCCTCTGATTTTATTTTCTGTTCTTTTCATTCCCAAATTGGGAGATTTGCAGTGTTTGAGACCCTTATTTCAGCCAAGCAATAATTTAAGATGTTTCTTCTAAAATCAGCTTCTCCTCTAATTAGTCCTGAGATCTTTTATTTTTTTCCTTTTCCAGAAATATTAGAACATCAAACTCCTTCATTAGGCCACTGAATGGCACGGCCTTTGATTAATAAAATAGACTGAATTGCTAATTAGCCATTCATCACTGGGCCATTTACTTTGTGACACAGGAGCAATAATGGGTCTTGCAGGACTCGTGAATGTCACTTGTCCCTCTCTCAGATTTATCTCAGTGCACAGGTGCTCAGTTCAATGGCAACTGGGGGAGCAGGAACCAAATGGCTCTTTGGACGAAATTAAAAAGAAATTAATTGTTTCAAGACTTGAATTCCACGGACAAGGAAGTCATAGAGTTGTGGAATCACGGAATGGTTTGGCTTGGAAGTGATCTTAAAGCCCATCCAGCCCCACCCCTGCCATGGCAGGGACACCTCCCACTGTCCCAGGTGCTCCCAGCCCCAGTGTCCAGCCTGGCCTTGGGCACTGCCAGGGATCCAGGGGCAGCCACAGCTGCTCTGGGCACCCTGAGCCAGGGCCTGCCCACCCTCCCAGCCAGGAATTCCATCCCAAATCCCATCTAACCCCTCTTTAACTCCTAACTACCACCTTCTCTAAACCTGGCCTCCCACTCCCCTTGAATGAACCCAAAGTGCTGTTTCAAAATGCCTGAATTTCCCTGGGAAGGGATATTGAGTTCTGACCATGCTGGTGGTGACAGCACCAGTTCCACCAGCACGGGGATGGCTCTGGGAGTGCCCATCCTATTCCATGAGATGGGGAGGGGCAGGGCTGGTCCCTCCATCTCCCACATCCCTGCCCAGGGTGAGCTGCGCCTCCCTTCCCGCTCCCCAGCCTGCCTGGGGTGGCCGGTGAATACAAATCAAGGCAGCAGTGTTAATATTCTCATTACATTGAAATCCAACGGCCTTTTTTAATATTCAGAATCAAAGGCACCTCACCACCAGTAGATTCTTTTCTAATTTCTTTTTAAAATGGAG
>VZSU01000387.1:0-34580 GCA_013398715.1 Nesospiza acunhae | reverse complement strand
TATATAAATATTTTCTTTTTTAAATTATTTTAAGCCAGGCTAAACCACCAGGGAAGGGCCATGTCTATAAACAGATGCCACTCACAGAGGGGCTGGGAGGCCTTCCCATCATTAGATGATGCTGAACTTTGAACCTGTGATTTGGAGGCTGCTTTTTCCGGAGAGGAGGAGGAGGAGGAGGCAGCCGGGATGAGGCCGGGGCGGAGGGAGCTTGACGGGGCCTCTCTGGTGAATTGCTGCTCTGCCCAGCCCAGGAACGCTCAGCACTTCAAATCCTCTCCAGTCACTTTGAAGCTCCTCTCTCTTAATCTCTCTCTCTCTCTTTCTCTCCCTCTCTCCGCCTTTTCCCCCCCTCACATCGATGAATCATTCATGTCTTTTTTTTTCTTCCCCCCCCACCTCAGAGGTTCCTTTAGGGGAAAAAAAAAAAGGGAAAAGAAGAAAAAAAAAAGGAGAAAAAAAAACTTCTCCACACAAAGCCCTGCCTGTGTTTATGTTCTTATTGCTTATTATCACCAATGTAGAACAAATTACTGACATGATGCTGCCGAGGCTCCGGCGGCCCTCGGAGGGAGGCTCCTGATGGAGCTTCCAGGCTTGTTTTAAATGGAAATGCTCCGTGGGGCTCTGCATTCCATGGAAATGTGCCAGGAAGAGTTTGCAGGAGCAGGGAAGGAGCCTGGACAGGCGCTGGAGCTGCCAGAGGAACGGCAGGGTCTGCACACGCGGTGGAGCAGCCGGCGACGGTGGGACCATGGGCGGGTGGGAAATGGGGTTTTGATGGGACCACAGAAGATTTCAGGTTGGAAAAGCCCCCCAAGACCATCCAGTCCAACTGTTCTCCCAGTGCTGGTGACGGTGGAACCACAGACAGGTGGGAAAGTGGGTTTTTGATGGGATCACAGAACATTTCAGGTTGGAAAAGCCCCCCAAGACCATCCAGTCCAACTGTTCTCCCAACGCTGCCAAAGCCACCAGTAACCCCTGTCCCCGTGCCACATCCACAGGTCTGCTATTGCCCCAGGGATGGGGAGTCTACACTGCCCAGGGCAGCTGTGCCAGGGCTGGTCATGAACACCTTTCCATGCTTCCCACAGCTCTTCCCATGAAAATCTTTTCCCTAATACCCTAAATCCAATCTAAACCTCCCCTGGCACAACTTGAAGCCATTTTCTCTTGTCCTACAGGAAGGGTTTGACAGTCTCTGGGAAAGCTCTTGAGAGTCGCCAACGATCCTGAAAATGGGATATTTGGGCTTTTGGAACACATTTCTGCTCCCAAACCAGCCCCGGAATGGGTCAATCCCTCGTTTGTGGTTGCACCCCATTCACTCCTGGTCCCTCAGAGTGAGGATGGCTGGTCCTGCTGTCCCTGGTCTGGGCCACCCCAGGTGCTGCTGCACCAGGCTGTCCCCACCCTCCCAGGAAGGAATTCCTTCCCCAGCTTTGTAGGGGTGGCTCCACACCCCCAGCTGTGGGGAAGGGCAGAGCCTGCGGCTGTATCCACGTCCAGGTCAGGAATTAGGGGCTGCACTGCACTTAGAAGGAAATTCCATGGGGGTACCCAGCTTTTCCCAGCTCCTGGGAGGCCTGGGGAGATTGATGTGGGGTTAATGCCATTGGAAGGGGGCTGAAATGATGGAGGGTTGTGCAACACTCATTTCCCCCCGACACCTGGACTTGGCAGCAATTAAGTCCTGATGCATTTAAGCATCCAGCAAACTTCAGGAATTCAGGCTCTGGAGCTCGGGAAGGTTCATAGATATTTGCTTAATGATGTCTCAGAAGGGGAGAAAGAGCTTTTGCTGTCACCATGTGCCTCCCAGTCACTCGGAGGATCCCAAAGGGCTGCTTGGTGCAATCCCATTTCCAGACTGCAGCCCAGTCCAGGGTTTAAGTGGTTTATCCATCCTGACACGGGGAATCCCTGGATAGGCTGGACCTGCACCCCCACCTCTTGGTCACATTTCTAGACCACATCCTGGGAGATGCCAGAAGCAGCCGTGCAGTTACCCAGGCAGGAATCTTCCAGACCTCCTGCAAATCCCAAGGCTGGAACTTTGGATGTGATCCCAGCTTGCCCAGCCCAAGCAGGAACTCCTGTAGTCCCTCTTCCTGCTCACACCACAAAGCAAAATCCTTCTTCCAGCGAGCAGAGCCAGCCCTGAGGTTTTATTAGATGAGATATGACCTATTTAATATGTAAAAAATAAACAGCTTTGCTATTAATAATAAATATTTAGGGCTCATTCCAGCTGTTCTTGTGGAGCTCTGTGATAGAGTGTTTACCATGGATTTGGGTCCTCAGGAAAGTGTTTTCACAGATGCAATGCTCTGTAAACCCCCTGGGTCTCTATTATTATTAATTATATTATTAATATTATTGTTATTATTATTGTTGCCGTTGTTATTGTCATTATTTTTACATATCACCTAATTATTTTCCCAATAAATTTAGGGCAATAAGGGTTATCAGGAAGCACATGAAGGGCACCCACTTCCCCTTCCAGGTGTGCTGGGTCATTTCTCTCCATCCCTGGCTGATTTTAACCCCAAATTCCAACTACAAGCTCCAAGTTCACCACCCAGGGAAGCTGATATGGGATGGATGGGGGTGACTTGCCTGGCAGCAGGTTTAATTAAACCTGCTTTAATTAGACACTGCCTTCCCACTCCCCAAAGAGGCTGGCTGGGAGTTGTCATGGGATGTGAGGATCACAAGAAAAGGACCCACATTTGGAGCAGAGATCCAGAATTCCCACTGCTGGAGACATAAAAACATGGAAGCATTTTCTCTAAACACTTTTCTTTCACTCTTCTCTACATGGCTGTGATCCACAGTGGGAATGGGAGACCTGCAGGTCCGTCAGGGACATCCAGCAGGGATGCAGCAGGAAAGGGGAGAGGCTGCAGGGAGAGAGGGATGGAGGGAGGGAGGCAGGAATGGCCAGACAGCTCCAGGGCACCAGCCAGTTCCAGCCACAGACGGAGCCACGTGGCAGTAGGGACAACAAAATGCTGTTTGTCCTCACCCCAAAATCAGTAGGAGAGAGTTTTTCCCAAGAGATTGCAAGGAAAGGTGTGTTTGGGTACAGTGTTGCCAACATTAGGGAATTATCACCTCTCCCAGCCCTTTGCCCTCCCAGTCTTTAGCCTAGAAGTGAATTTTGTGACAATGCAATTAAGAAAAACAAATTTTCTTAGACTTCCCTCTCTACAACGGAGCCAGGCACACACCTCCACCTCTTTTTTGGGAGAAAAGGTGATGCTCTGGGAGGGTGGCACTGTGGGAATCTCACCTTGGGAGGGAAAACTGGGCTGGAGGGGAAAACACACAAGGGTTAAACCCCAGACTTTAGGGGAGGCTCCTAAGATTTCCCTGCTTTCTGCACAGAGCTGGGAAATACATGAAGGGCTTGTGGGAGAGCATCAGATCTTCCCAGGCTATTGATTCCTGACCTTCATTCCACAGCCCTCTCCTGGCTTATTAGCCCCAGAGCAGGCTAAGCTGAGCTGGTTCTGTGATCTTCACTGACCAGGCTAAAGGAAAATTCCCCTTCCCAGCCCTAAAACCGAGCCTAATGGGCCACCTGTCCCCTCCTGGAAGCATCAGGAGCTCATTAGGGCCTGGCAAGGGCAGCAGCATCCGTGGGCTCCCCAGACTGGGAGCAGCTTCCCCCTGAGCACCTGCAGCCAGGCACGAGTTTGGGTCAAGGTTAAAGATGGGCTTTGGAGCTTAAACTCCAAGTTCAGGTGCAGACGGGCTCTGTGAGGCTGCTCTGCTTTCCAGAAGCACAGGCTGGGGTCAAACCCCACAAACACCCAGGGGCACTGGTGACCCCAAGCTCTGGCATCAGCTGGAAGAGGAGCAGGAGCCACAACCCTGCAGTGTACAGGTTCATTTAAATTCAGGTAGAACCAGACCAGACTGCTGGATTTTTTGACAATTTGGTCAAAAAAAAAAAAGAGAGAAGCAATTAGGCTGAAAGGATCTTTGGGGTATGAAAGGGGAACAACATTGTTTTAGATAAATTTGAGCTGTGTTTTCCAGCTTGAACTTCCAGGTAAACAACAGAACCCACCCGCCCTTTTCCCAGGAAGTTCATTTCCACCCTTCCTGTCTCAGTTTCCCCACCCACCGCACAGAGTTTCCCCTGGGTGTTCTTTTGCTCTGAGACCTTAACAAACACCTTGAGGCTCTCACTATGAGTTTTCAGTCGGTGCCTTTGGGGCTCCAGCTCCGTCTTGCCCAGCTGGGGACATCACCATGGGCTCCAGCCTTCCTCACCCCCACTGCCCGGCTGGAAAAGTGCCCTTCTTGCCTGGAGTGTGCCAGAGGCAGGGAGTGGGGAAGAGGATCAGTCCAAGGCGGCCACATCCCACCAGGACATGGAGGGCAGAGGGTCCCCTGTCCCACTCGGGTCAGACCTTTTGCTCCATTGGCCAGCTGTGCCATCCCTGGAAAATCCCTGGGGCATTCATCAATCCCTGGAGCATGTTCTGAGCCTGCATGGCCAAGAGGAAGATTTTCCTCAATCCTTTTAAACCCGCACCCACGCGACCGATGCAGGTGAACCGAAACACTTCTGGATCAGGAGAAACTCTGGTCCTCTCCCTCCATCCAGGGCTCTCTCCTTCCCTTCCCCACAGCTTTCAATTATTTAATTTCCCCTCCCCCTGGCAGCATCTGAAAGCCAAGTGCCTTAAATACAAATCACCTCCAATCATTACGAGCAGGACCTTTCAGTCCCGCTCAGAGCAGCGGGCCCGGAGTAATGAGCTCTGCTGAGAGTTTGCTGCGTTTCACCTCCTGCAGATGGAAAGGATGGGACTGGGGCAGGGGGAGGGAAGCGGGAAGGAGGCCAGATCCTGCTGGGGAGGGGAAATATTTGCCACTCCCATTTTCCTCCCTCTGCAGGAGCAAGTTCAGGCCCTCGGGAACCTCGGGCTCCTGAGCTGGGGTCAGGTGCACAAACCGGGAGGTGGCAGCTGGAAATGGAAGCCCTGAGGTGCTCAAACATCCTTCTGGCGGGGTCCCACCCGGGATTGTGCCCCCAGCAGACCCTGAGCAATCCCTCGTTCCCAGGAGCTGTCCTTCCCTTCCTTCACTCAGCTCCATCCCTTGAAGGGATTGTCACGGACCCCAGGGTGCCTCTCCCAAGTCTCCATCCTCAGTCCCTCTGGTGCAGGCACCAGCTCTCCACGTCCATCCTGCCTTGCCACCCTGGAATGCTCTTTGCAGGTGGGTGTCCCTCCCTGCAGGACCCCAGGGCACTGAGGGGCAGGACCCAGGGGTGTCACCCTGGGGGTTACCAAGGCCTTGCACCCGCAATTAGGATGCTCCAGACTCAGGTCCTGGAGGCATCAAATGACTCCTGGAGTGCCTGGAAAGAGCAGCACAGGAACACCAGCAGGGACCTCCCTGCCATGACAGCTGCCCTCAGCTCCTGGGGGCTCCCAGGGCACCAGCAGGACCAGGTGAAAGCCTTCACTGCCCCTTCTCCTTGAGCAGCCGCATCCAGGCAGCTGCTGAGCTCTCCCCAAAGTCCACCCTGGTCCCTGGAATCAGCACCCAGAGCTTTCCTCCTGCTCCAGCAGCGCCATGGAGATCCCACACAAGGACCAACACACCCCCCACACCCTCAGGCCAGACCCCATCCCCTGGGACAGCCAGACCCAGCCAGGGCTGCCCTGCCCTCCCTCCCTGCCTGGGAAAAGGTGTGGAAGGAGGGGATGGAGCAGGGAGGGAACGAGAGCACAGCCTCGCGCCGCAGACTTCAAAGTCCTCGTCAGCAGGAGCCTTCGGAACAGTTTAAGTACAAAATGAATTGTTTTAATATTTAATCAGCCTATAATAGGCCCGGGGATCCCAGTGGAGATGGCTTGCAGCTGAAAGGATGTCCAGAGTGAGTATCCCCCCTCCAGAAGGGACAGTGGTCCTGCAGGAGCCCTGAGACACAGGGAGGGACAATCCCCTCCCTGCTGCTGCCCTGGGTGTCACACAACACCTGGGACCCACTCACCTGCCCAGTGCCGAGGGCTTGGAGAGCCACAGCCATCAATCCTCACCCCACAGAAGGATGATTTCATTCTCTGACGAGCTCAGAATAAATTCCAGCCTGCTCCCGCCCACTCTGTAACACTCATCCCAAAGAGTCAGCACCCCCCAGCCCCTGCTCTCCCCCTTGCAGTGGGACTGTGGGGACAACCAGCCACGGGGAGGGCACAGTCCCAAGTGCTGGCACTGCCTGGGCTGGGGAGAAGCCCTTGGGAATTGGGAATTGGGGTTCCTGGATATGCAGGGAACAAACCAGGTTTGGCTCAGCTCAGCCTTTCCCCTGCAGCATCCCTGCTCAGCTCCACAGGTCAGGAGCTGGGGGCTCAGACCCCAAAGCCACTTCCTCATGATCCTGGGGCACATCTCAGCCCCAGTCCCACTCACACCTTGGGCATGGGGTGATGATTTTAAACTAAAAGAGGGCCAGATTATATTAAATATGAGGAAAAAATATTCTTACTATGAGGGTGGGCAGGCCCTGGCACAGAGCAGCTGTGGCTGCCCCTGGATCCCTGGCAGTGCCCAAGGCCAGGCTGGACACTGGGGCTTGGAGCAGTCTGGGACAGTGGGAGGTGTCCCTGCCATGGAACGAGATGATTTCTAATGTCATTCCCAACCCAAACCATTCCACCAGTCTCTGCTGCCAAGCCCAGCAGGAGGATGTTGGGAGGAGGGAAGGAGCTGCCCTGGGGTGGCTGATGGCTTTGGGGCCTTTTTCCTTGGCACTGGGGCAGCTTACCCCCCTCCCCTGGGAACGGGGATCCCTGTGGGATTGCCAGGCTCTGCGGGCAGGGCAATCAGGGAGCAGCCAAGGGCAGCAGCTCCAGAGGCACCAGAGATGCCCCAGTGGCTCCACAGCCCCTGTGGCTCCAGGGGGGTTTACCCCCAGGACAGACTGTGCCTGTCCCGTTCTCCTGTGAAAGGGGAGTTAGGAATGATTCTTTTTGATCCATTGCTCGGATGAAAATAGACACAAACATGGCAATATTATATCTGAGAACTGCGTATTGATAAAAAAGGGAAAGCACTCCTGCTAAAGGGGGATGGGAAAAAAGAGCAGAGAGGGGAAAAAGACACAGAGAAAGAAACAGCAGGCAGGGACAGGTTCCCAGAAGAAGCCTGTCTGTCTGTCTGTCTGTCTGTCTGTCAGCCTGGCCTGGCACACGGAGCATGCCCTGAACTGCAGTGTGTCCGCATGGCTCTGTGCTGGGCTGGGCACCATTGCCAAACAGCAGCAGCCTGCTGTTCCTCCCATCAGGAAAATCCACAAACCAGAGGTTTATGTCCAAAAAAGGACACAGTGGAGTCCTGCAACTTTATTGGGCAAAGGGAGAGTCCACCGGGGCACACACCCGTGGGGTTTTCTCTCTCTGGGTTTCGGGCTCAGCCTCCTTTTATCCTGAGCTCCCGGCCACTTGTTGCCCTCTTCCTTCCCCCACTGGGAGGTACCAGGAAGGTGCAGCCTTCCCAAGCTGCCTACCCCATATTCTCCCCTTGAACCTGCTGTTTCACCCCAAAGTTCAGAAGCGCAGACCCTTGACTCTATCAGGAGCCAAACTGTGCGGGCTCTGCAACAAACCTGCCGCCCAAAGCTCGTAGAGACATTCAGACCCATTCCAAAGGTTAGCAGCCATCCCTTCACCCACCCAGCTGTCTGCAGGACACGAGCTCACATCTTCCCTCAGGTGCAGACAGGGACACGGGGCCACAGGGAGGAGAACAGGAGGGGTGAAGGGGCTGAGCAGACCCCACAGGGGAGCCCTGCTCTGTCACAGACATCTCTTTAGGAAAATCTTTTCTTTAGGATTTGTCCTTCTGAGAAGTTGTGGCCTCAGAAACAGATGTGAACAATGGTTATCTGCTGCTGTGGAATGCAACAGGTCCGTCTGGATTGGCCCATCTTGGATGTTTATAGTTAGTGGCCAATCCAGCCTTGTTATCATTCTTGTCTATTCTATTCTTAGCTTAGCTTAGCCTTCTGAGGAAACCTTTCCTTTATTTTTCTTTTTAGTATATTTATAATGTAATATATACATATGATAAAATAATAAATCAAGCTTTCTAAATATGGACGCAGATCTACGTCTCTCCCTTCATCCTGAAAACCCCGGTGACCACTGTCACACTGCTCCCTCCCAGGTGCCCAGAGACAAACAGCTCCAGCCATGGGCTGTGTGTGTGTGCGCTGAGGCTGCTCCCACACCTGGTTTCTGCTCCCACACCCAGCTTCCGGCTGGCTTTTATTGGCAGGTGTTTCCAGAGGGCTTTTCTTGGTGGGCTTTTTTGGGAGGGTGTTTTTGGTGGGCTTTTTTTAGCAGGTGTTTTTGGCGGGCCTTTTTTTTTTTTTTTTTTTTTTTGGCGCTCATTTTTTGGCACACATTTTTGGTAGACATTTTTTGGCAGGAATTTTTGGTGGGCTTTTTGGTGCACACTTTTGGCGGACTTTTTTTGGTGCACATTTTTGGCGGACTTTTTTGGGCAGGAATTTTTGGTGGGTTTTTTGTGTGCTTTTTTAGCAGACTTTTTTTTGGCAGGAATTTTTGGCACACTTTTTTAGCAGACTTTTTTTTGGCAGGAATTTTTGGCACACTTTTTTAGCAGACTTTTTTTTGGCAGGAATTTTTGGTGGTCTTTTTGGCGCACATTTTCGGTGGACTTTTTTGGCAGGAATTTTTGGCACACTTTTTTAGCAGATTCTTTTTTGGTGGGAATTTTTGGCGAGCTTTTTGGTGTGCTTTTTTAGCAGACTTTTTTTTGGCAGGAATTTTTGGTGGGCTTTTTGGTGCACATTTTTGGCAGGAATTTTTGGCACACTTTTTTAGCAGACTTTTTTTTTTTGGCAGGAATTTTTGATGGGCTTTTTTGGCGGGCACCCAGGATTTGCATCACCAACATGTGGTGGGTGCCGCTCACAGCCTGATCCTGGAGGATTTCTCTGCCCTGGCTGGCTGCCGGGTGAAGCCTTCCCGGCGACAGCCCCTATATAAACATAATATATGTTGAGGCATAAATAAAAATAAGATTGGTCCCTCTCAGTGCCCCAAACTGCAGCAGGATAAACCAACGCCTGCATTTCACAGCCTTTGCCAGAAGGGCAAACCCCTTTAAACCCCCCCAAAAGCCCTTCCCCAGGGTGAGGTGTCCCCCTGTGCTGCTTTTGGGGGGAAATCTCCAGAGTTACCCCACTGTGGGGCAGCCTGGCTCAGCCCAGCCTGTCAGGAGGATGCTCTGAGAAGGATCCTGGGGAAAAATAAATCAGCTTAAAATCATTATCCATCAGGGTTGTGCTTCCATTAGAGAACCTCTGCCCAGAAGCTGCCGGAGCCTCCCGGGTCTCAGGTTACCGCAGTTGAGCTCTCAGGACCCCGCTGGATGCAATAAATAACCCGGTGGGTGCTGTGGGGTGGGATTGGGACCATTAAATGTGCCCAGTTATTTTCACAGGGATTCTTCGAGGAAGAAGGAGGGGAAGAGAAGAAAAGATCGGAGCTCTCCACTGCTGGCAGGGGCGGAGTGGAGCGAGGCCTTCATCGCCTTCCTACCAGCACCATCTTCTGGCCAACAGCAGCCCCTCGGCCCGAGGCTGCAGTCCTGGAATCACGGAATGTTTTAGGTTGGGAAAAAACTTCAAAATCAGAGTCCAACCATTCCCCCAGCGGTGCCAAAGGCACCACTGCCCCATGTCCCCCAGTGTCACATGCACGCGGCTTTGAAAGCACTCCAGGGGATCCCTCAGTTTATCCATGGCAAGGGCAGGGTTGGGATTGACTCTTCCCTTTGGAGCTGCTGGCCAGCCCCTGCTCTGGGTTTGGGGCAGGACCTGCAGCATTTCTGTCTCTGCAGCCCTGGCCGTGCCTGGTCCTGCTTTGGAGAGTCCAGGGAATTGTCTTGGCACTCCAGCAGAAATGAAGGAAGGGATGTGATCCATCCCGCCTGAGACAGGCTGGGGGCACTGGGAATGAGCTGCAGGTGGGATTGGATGGCTCACCTTGGCAAGAGTACAGGGAAAGGAAGGAATTCCTCCCTGTGAGGCTGGGGAGACCCTGGCACTGCCCAGAGCAGCTGTGGCTGCCCCTGGATCTCTGGAAGTGTCCAAGGCCAGGCTGGACGAGGCTTGGAGCAGCCTGGGATGATGGAATGGGATGAGCTTTAAGGTCACTTCTAATCCAAACCATTCTAAAAATCCTCAATGCCTAAAGAAAGGGAATAAATGGACACAAACGATGTACAAACCCTGTTGCTGTGTGATGGTTTGGCGGTTTGGGACAGATCCTACACCCAGCTCTCCAAAAGGCCAGCCCAGATGGTTGTCAGAGCACCCCACAGCCCCACTGTCCCCCCAGCCTGCTGCCACCACCCCGAGCTCAGACCCAGCAGTGAATTTCTCCCTGCCCAGCAGCAGCAATCCCAAAGTTTCCAAGGAGGGGCAGAGGAGGAGGGCAGGAGGAGCTGAGCTGCTGCCCCAGCTCCCCGGGGAGCCCCAGGAAGGGCCGGGAGCTGCAGCCGGGTCAGGCCGTGCCAATGGCCCCGATGTCCCACGGGCTGAGGCTGTGACAGCCCGGACACTGTTCATGTCCCGGGGAGTGAATTCCACACGGGCCCTTCTTCTGCACAGTTCAGTGACACATCAAAGCCCAGATAAGCCTTGCAGACCATTGCACTCTCCAGGGGAGCTTGGGGTGATTTATCTCCCTCCAGCTCTGGCCTCTGCATTTCTGGCCCATCACGTGGCCGTGGCCCATGGAGACGCTTCTGCCCCTGCCACTGCTCCTTTTCTCTGCTCCTGCTTCTTTTCTCTGCTGCTGCTCCTTTTCTCTGCCCCTGCTCCTTTTCTCTCTGCTGCCCCTCCTTGGCCCCAGGTCTTCCATGTGTGCCCAACTGCTCCTAGAAGTGCAACAACATGTTCAGCATTCCCACTGGACACTGTGCCCACGGCATCTGTGCTCCTTACCCCCGCTTGGCACTCATGGACTTGTTCCAGGCGGTGACACCAAGAAATTAAACTGCAATTCCTGTAATAAATTCCAAACCTGCCCCAACTGGGCTCATGTTGGTGGTTCAGCTCTCACAGGTGACAGAACTGTCCCCTCTCAGAGGCAGGGCCAGGTCCCACCAAGCACTGGCAGCTCCCACCAGCTCTGTTGGAAGTAGGGTCATGGAATCATGGAATAATTTGGGTTGGAAGAGACCTCAAAGCCCATCCAGTGCCACCCCTGCCATGGCAGGGACACCTCCCACTGTCCCAGGCTGCTCCCAGCCCCAGTGTCCAGCCTGGCCTTGGGCACTGCCAGGGATTCATGGGAAGCCACAGCTGCTCTGGGCACCCTGTGCCAGGGCCTGCCCACCCTGCCAGGGAACAATTCCCTCCCAATATCCCACCTAACCCTGTTCTCATTCAGCTTAAGGCATTCCCCTTGTCCTATCCCTCCATGCCCTCAGGGGAAATCCCTCTCCAGCCTCCTGGAGGTGAAATCACAGGGCCAGTCCTTGATTTCACCTGCACCAGTATTTGAGGTAAGAGGAAAAACAGGAGCTGATCCAGCAAAGAGAGCACATAACATTTTCCCCCATTAACTGGGACAGATTCCTGTTCCATACAGGACAATCCCAAGCATCTGGAGTGATATTGCAGATGCTGGCCCTGCTTGAGCAGGGAGGTTGGGCCAGAGGAACCACTGTGGTCCCTTCCAACCTGACCCCATTCCATGCTCCTGCTGTAGCTGCCAGGAGGGTGCAGGTTTCTTCAGGCCTGTGCTCCCAAACCACCTTCCAGACCCTCACACAGCCCTGCAGCATCCTTGCCATGACCAGCTGGAGTCTTCCCTGGCCCACTGGAAGCCTGGTGCCAGCTCAGTGCCATTGGGATGATGGGCAAAGAGATTCCCAAAATCCAACAGCACAGAGCTGGGATCCCAGCACTGCCCCTCTCTGTGTCACAGGAGTGAGCTGCAATCCCGGCAGGATTTGAGCCTGGCATTGCTGGAGATGTCTCCTTTAGCCCTGGGGGTGCTGGCAGAGGGGCTCCTGGGCAGGGAGCTCTTTCTCAGCCTCTCTGTGCTTGGGGCAGGAGGTTAATTAAGTAGCAGGGTAATGAGGAGCCATTAAATCTGCCCGCACCATGCTGTCAGCGTAACAAGGACGGCTCAGGAAGGTTAAAGCTGGGATTCTCCTTTTCCCTTTGCCTTCAATTAACCTTTCCATGTTTTTGCAACACTCCAGGCCCCAGAGACGGGGTCTGGGTGTTCTGGTAATTAGCAGAACACAGAAACAAACTTTTCTTTGAAGTCACCAGCAGGAGCCTCTTGGCTTCCAGCTTTAAATAAACAGGAGGATGCAGCTTTGCCTTTAAACCCTGTCCCATCCTGTTTGGGTGGGAGGACTGGGGTTCATTTGGAGTTGTTATTCCACTTTTGCTCTCCCCTCCTCAAGTGGGAAGCTCTGGGGCTCATCTCAGCCCCCAGCAGTGAGACATCTCCTTCCACTTCCCTGCTCTTAGGTGGGGCTCCTTCCTCCCCTCCCTTTGACCTTCCAGATGGGTGCTGAGGCTCTCAGGACATCCCAGCTCCCTGAAGGAGGTCCTTCCTTCCTTCCAGGGTGTCCCAGGAGTGTTTTCAGGGTGCTTTCATTGGTGGAGAGACCCCCCAGGAGCCTCCCAGGTCTGGTGGAGGCTTCCCGTGGTGGGGGATGGAGCTGGGTGACCCTCAGGGTCTCTCCCAACCCAAACCATTCTGTGGTGTGGTCAGCAGGTGACAGAGGGCACCAGCTCCTGCCCATGTGCTGCTTTCCCTTCCTGACCCCCAGAGGAGGTCTGGGGGTGACAAATGAGGAGTCTCCACAAGGAAATCCTTGTCCTCATCTGCCCATGGCAGCAGAGCTCCTGTGCAGGAGCCCACAAATCTCCCCAGAAACCAACATTTCATAAAATGGGATATTGGGGGTGTTTTCATAATGAAATCCTCTAAAAAAAATCCATTTCCATTCCCTCTCTGCCTCTCCAGCTTAATTCACAGAGCAGGGAGGGGCTCCCCAAAACCCTGTCCTTAACTGCAGCGTCCAGTCACATGTGGTGCTTGTGACCCAGCGGCCCTGTGGGGACGTGCAACCCTCACAGAGGGCCCAGTGTCCCCTCACAGAGCCCCATTGAGGCTCCTCACATGGCCCAGTCAGCCCTGGCACGCGTGACTGCTGCTGTCCCCAGGCCATCCTTGATTTACAAGGCAACTCCTCTTTCCCATGGTGTTTTCTCCCCTCCGTCAGTGTCACTCCAGCTCCACTCCAGCAGGATGGAAACCCCTCTGAGCCCTCTGTCCCCCCCTGTCACCTGACCCACCCTGGGCTCAGCCCCACACTGTCCCCCCAGCACAGCACATCCCTTCCTGCAGAGGATCCTGAAATTCCCTGGCTCGGGAGGGACCCCAAGGGTTGTGGGTCCAGCCCCTGGCCCTGCCCAGACCCCCAGCAACCCCACCCTGCCCATCCCTGGAGCGATGTTCAAACACTCCTGGAGCTCTTGCAACTTCGGGGCTGTGCCCATTCCTGGGGAGCCTGGGCAGTGCCAGCACCCTCTGGGGCAGAACCTTTCCTGATCTCCCACCTAACCCTGCCCTGGCACAGCTCCAGCCCTTCCCTAATTCCTGTTCCTGCTCATGGGGAGCAGAGACTGGAGCTGCCCCTCAGGAGGAGGTTCCAGACCCTGATGAGGTCTGACCTCAGCCTCCTCTTCTCAAGTCACCTCAGCCACAGCTCCTGGGCTGCCCCTCCATCCTTCACCACCTCTTAGGCCTCCTTGGGATGCTGTCCAGCACATTTCTGAAGGGAGATTTGCCCGCTCTGGTTGGAATGCTCCTCCCCATCAGGAGGCAGGATGGAAGATTAGAGGTTCATGGCAATAAATCCTGGACTGGAACAGCTGAGGGCAGGGAGATCTCCCTGGGGCACTGAGATGGGATGATTCCTGTGCAGGGCTGGATTTTTAGCTGCTGGTTCCTTGCTAAAGCCAGCTCTGCACGTGTGCACTCCGTGCTCTTCCCACCTCTCCTTCCAGGATCCCCTTGAAGCTGCCAGGGAATTAAAGATGGGACACTTCTTGTCTTCCCCAAACGTTTTTGGGGACACTGATCTCAACAGCCAGAGCCTGACCCAGAGACAACTGTCCCAGGCTGTGGTGGGGCTGCCAAATTTCAGGGCTCTCACCTCCAGTAGGAGACATCCCCTGGCAGGATTCCAACGCTCCTATAGCAACTTCCACCTTTCCTTTATTGTCCCTCTGGGGTGGCTGCAATAGGCAGAGCTCTAAAACTCAGCTGGTTCATTCCAAGCCTCCTCCAGGTCCCTGCTGGAGGTGCCACTGCAAAACTCACCAAAAAAGGCTCAGATCCTCTTTAGGCAGTGGGGACTCCCAGGGCCAGGGATTCTCCCTTTTCTTGGATGGCATCCATGTTTTTCTCTTCCCACAGGGTCCAGGCTCAGGGGTGAGTCTGAGCTCAGCAGTGCCCAGCTGTGATTTTGCCACCACCTGTATTAAACTCTGGTTGTTCCTGGCTCATCCCTTAGCTGGCCACCAAGGTGTGGAAGGGATCTGGCAAATCCCAGAGTGAGGGCAGCCTGGAATTCCGGCTGTTTCACCCTCCTTCCCCAGGGATAACCAAAGCCCAGAGCACAGGAAGGATGGGTCCTCTCCCAGATGCCAGGGAGGGGATCCCCACTGGTGTTTTCCTCTCCTTTCTCTCATTCCCAAGGCATTTTTCCTACTGCCAATGCGGCATTTTTCACTTCCCCATTGCCAGCTTTCTCTGGTGAGCATTGAGGCGGTTCCGTGGGCTGAATATGGGGAGTCTCAGCAGTCCTGCCCTCCCCAGAACTCTGAAGCCTCTAAATTCCACGCTGTTTATGCAGCACGTTTCCTGCTGCCTTTCCTCATTCCCGTTTCCTGGAAAGGTCAACAGCACTTGAAGGCGTCAGTGGCTCTTCGAGGAGAGGCCATTAATCTCTCTATAATTATCTGCAATCATTTCAGGAGCAATAACCCGTTTGTCCAAGCTTTTCTCAGAAGCTTGTTAAGCAGAAGGAGGGAATGGAAGGTGGGAGGCATTGGGAAATAATCCAGGGAAAGTCCCACTGAGCTTCTGGCTCAGTGTGGCTGTGGGAGCTCCAGTGCTGCCAAAGCCACCGAGGATCTGCCCCAGCTCTTCAGCCACTGGAGAGATCTGGAGATTTCCCCAGATCTTTGTGGGTTTCACACGAAGTGTCTGGATCCACTCCAGTACTGACAGTGCTTGGATTTACTTCAGTTGAAATTTTTTAGGAAGTTTGGCCCTGAATTCAAAATATTCACAGTTCTGGAGCTGAACTACTTAAATGAAGTAGATTTACCCAAATGAATGAAGATAATAAACAGCATTCAGAAATTAAAAAGCCCAAATCCACTCCCATTTTCTATCAATTAATAACAATATTTCTTACATACATAGGTGTGTGTAAGTAAAGGATTTATTAAAGGTTAGAACAATTACATAGGGCAGGGGAGTTTGCTCAGGTTTAAAGCCCACAGCATTTAGGGTTCAGTCAAAGACCTGCTAAAGAGAAATTAATGTAATAATTACATCCCACTCTGCTGCAGGAGCCAGCAGCCCACATTTAATCAAGCTCATTAGCAAATGGCATCAGTGCTTCCAATGGAGGCAGGTTTGTGGGAGACCTCCCCAAAACACCTCAGAGAAATGCACCTTGTGACACACAAAACCCTGGCAGAAATCCCATTTCTGTGTCCATGGGCCTCGCTCCCATGTCCAGCCTGGCACCAGATCAGCTGTGGAGCAACCTATGGATCCTGAGGAGCCACAGTTCCACACCCAGGGGAGCAGGGACCTTCTCAGGAGCTCAGGGTGAGGAGGGACAATTCCACCAGCACTTTGGGGGAATGCCCTGTCACCTGCAGCCACCAACCGCCTGGAGAGCAGTAATCCCGAGCCTGTGAATACCAGGGAGGTGCCTCCCCTCTGCCTCCGGAGAGCCCTCAGGACTTGTGGGGCTCCTGGAAAACCCCGGAGGGAGCAGCCAGGTGGGAATGGGCTCTGCTCCCAGGGAACAAGAGGCAGGATGGGAGGAACGGCCTCAGGCTGTGCCAGGGGATGTCGGATCATCGGGGGGGCAGGATGGTCGGGACGGACGGAGACGAGAGATCTCTGCAGCCAGGTCATGGAACTTGTGGGTTATTGCAAAGGGCCTGGGGGCAGGGCCCTGCTGGGAGCTGCCAGCCACAGCTCAGAGCAGGCTGAGAGAAGAGAGGGGCAGAGAGGATGAGAGGGTAAGAGAGTAAAAGTATAAGAGAGTAAAAGGGGTAAGAAAGTAAAAGGGGTACCAGGGAGAAGTTCTTTTTACAATACCATAAATCTTCTGTGTTGAATATTCTGATTCTCACTAACCAATCTAGTACAAGATACAAATCCTATAGTATTTCCATACAGCCTGTAAGAATCACTACATTACCATACTGTGCTACATTTTAAACCCTAAAAACTCCTCTTTGGACCCCTTCTGCCAAGCTGGCAGGGTCTGCTCTGACCCTTGGACCTGTCTGCAAGCAGAGGGGGTTGTTGCATCAAAAGGGGATCACCTTCAGCTGGCCACACCATTGTTTTCCAGTTGTTCAGTAACTGAGGTATCTCAAAGCTTGCTTTCATTTCAATCTCGCTTATAGTTTCTATATTCTCAAAATCTTTTGCCAGACAATCATATTTATAAGGCTTTCCTGTTTCATCTTCCCCAACAGGGGAGGCTCAGGTTGGAAACTGGGGAAAGGTTCTTCACCAGAAGTGTTGTCCAGCCTGGCACAGCTGCCCAGGGCAGTGGTGGCATTCCCATCCCTGGAAGTGAGTTAAAACCACACGGATGTGGCAGCTGGGGACAAGGTTTAGTGGCGCTCATGGTGGTGGCTGATGGTCGGACTTGGTGGCCAAAAGGTCTTTTCCACTTCAACAGCTGCATGATTCTGTGATGTTAATCCCTCTTCCCACCAGGCCAGGATCAACATCCTCCCACCGCTGGTTCCACATCTTTGGGACACCGAGCTGTCCCCATTCTCTGTGACTTCCTTAAGGCTCCTGCGCCCCCAGGGACACAGCTCAGCCTCTGATCCTTGTCACCAGGGCCAGCTGCAGACAGCTCGAGGCCCCTCAGAAGCCGCGGTGTGCCCGATGGCCCAGGCAGGGCCACCCCGAGCGGTGACACGGGGACAGGAGGGGCGACGCCGGCAGCAGCAGCAGCGGCAGCAGCGGCCGGCTCTTGTCCCCCGCTTTCCCGTGTCCCTCCGTCTGTCCCGTGTCCCTCCGTCTGTCCCGTGTCCCCCCCGCTGTCCCATGTCCCCTCGCTGTCCCGTGTCCCTCCGTCTGTCCCGTGTCCCCCCGCTGTCCCGTGCCCCCCCCGCTGTCCCTTGTCCCTCCGTCTGTCCCGTGTCCCCCCGCTGTCCCGTGTCCCGCCGCTGTCCCGGCCGGGCTGCAAACGCCCCGTCCCCTCCAACAGCTGCAGAGAACTCGACTCCGCTCGGCCCCGGCTGATAAGAAGTTATGAGCAAAAAAAAACTTCAATTGCGGGGTCAGCGCGGGCTCGTGGGAACAGCGGGGATGTGGCTGCGCTTCCCGAGGCATCCCGTCCTCCGGGAAGGGAGAGTCCCGTGGGGATGAACAATCCCGTCCCGCACCCACAGGGACACCCACCCACCCCGGCTGCGGGGAGGGACGGGCTGCACACCCTGCCCACGCTGCAATAATCCCCGTGCTCCAGCGCTTTGAACGCTCCCGGGCTGGGGGATCCGGCCCGGAGCTGCTGGAGGTTCCCGAGTTCAGTCCAGGGAGAATTTCCTGGAGTTCCTCCTGGGCTGCTGGGGCAGGATGGGCAGCAATAGGGGACAAATGGGGGTTTGCATCCCACTGCTCCCGTGTTTCCCAAGCCACTGGCACATTTTTCCTGGCTCTGAGACTTCAGGCTCAGCTCTCCATAGGATGGGAAAGGGAAGGAGCAGAGGGCAGGGCCGGAACTGGCACCACCTCTTGCTCTCCTCACTCTTCGTGGCTGCACTGCTGGGTTGCTCCAGGAGTTAAAACCGGGCAATATCAGCCTGGAGGGGGGAGGGAGAAGGGGGAATTCAGAGACCAGAACTTGATGTGAATGAAAATATTTGCAGCAGAAAAGCACTGCTGGAAAGATGCCAGAGCTGTTCTCCAGCTCTCCAGACCCCTCTGGCATAAGAGGCAGGGCAAAGGGAATGCTGGCAGCAGGACTTGAGGAGTATGACCAGAAATGCAGGCACCATCTTCTATTTATTTATTTTAAGTGATGCCAGCAGAGGTGTCGGGCTGGGAGGCAGTTCCTGAGCTTTCCACTTCAGCATTCCCAGTGCCCTAGAACTAAATCCAAGCATTCCCAGAGGATGCCTGAGCAGAAATACACCCAGCATTTCAGTCAGATGACACCAGGCCTCCCAAAAGCAGAATTTGCTAGCTGACAACCCTGGAAAAACATCTTCCTGAAGGATTTGTCCCTGCAGGTCCCCAGCAGTCGCTTCTCTGTGATGTTTTACCTGCCTGAATTCCCGAGGGACGGTGTCTGAGCTCTCCTGTTCAGCTCCCAGAGGAGAGGCTGTTTGTGGTGCCTCCAGGGATGCTCCCTCCTGCCAGGCATCCCTGATTTCCCACAGCACCTGGGATAACCCAGACCCACACCTGGGCATGGGCTCCTCCAGCTGAACTGAAACGGGGCCCGGGCCGGGCTGGGGGTCTGGGCTGTGAAGAGCAATTAGTGCCATAATTATTGCCATAATTAGAGTAATTAGAGGGAGGTCTGGGAGGCACCTCCATCCCCTCCTGTGCACATCCCAGGGCACACAGCTGCATTCCCCCTGCCATGGGGTGAGCACCCAGATGTTGGGAGGGGAAAGGAGAACCTCCCAAATGATTCTCCAGATGTTTCGCTGCTCCATGGCCACACCTGTAAATCAGATTCCTCTCAATCTCCTCACCCCAAAGCAGAGCCCAGCTGAGCCTCTGTGGGGCAGCTCCAACGTGTCCCCTGCAGGTCAAACCCTGTGATTCCAGCTGGGAGCAGCAGCCATTCCCCTTCACCAACCCCTGCCTGGCAAAGCTGTTCCCGTGGCTTGGACTACCAAGCCATTGGCACATTCCCACAGCTGGCACAGCCATGAGGGATGGATGCCCTGGGCCGTGGCTCTGCCCAGGCCTCAGGGATCCCTGGAATCTGTCCTGCTTTCCTGCTGGGACACGAAGCACAGGATGTGGTGTGGCTTTGGGGTTTCATTGTCACCATTGATGGGACGCAGCACCAGCCTGGGACCCCCGGGTGTGTCAGGGCCCCTCTGGCTGGGCAAGGCTAGGTTTTCCTGGGGGTCTCCCAGGGCTTGGAGCCATCCTTTGTCCCCAGCAGAACAGAGAGGGCCATTCATGCCCTGTCCCGTGCAGGAACGTGACTGGCCCAGAATAGG
Organism: Nesospiza acunhae; assembly: GCA_013398715.1. NCBI lineage: Eukaryota > Metazoa > Chordata > Aves > Passeriformes > Thraupidae > Nesospiza > Nesospiza acunhae. The sequence goes on along the minus strand of VZSU01000387.1, from coordinate 15,028 downwards.
CTGCAGGACACCCCAGGGGCAAGGAGGAGGGCCCTGCACACCCCAAACTCCTCTGTTCTGGGAAGAGAGCCCAGGAAAAGCTGCAGCTCCTCACAGAGGCCAAAGGGTTAAAGGGTGGTTAATCCATGGATTCTGCCCAGGGCAGAGGAGCCCTTTGAGGGGCTCTCCCTGCTCTGCCTGGGATGGAGAGGGCAGAGGGGACAGGGCCAGGTCACTTCCTGCTGCCCTTCAGAGCCCCCAGCTGGCAATGGACTTGTTTACTCCCAGACCAAAAGTCCAGCCCCAGAGTCCCAGGGTTGCCCCAAGGTGCAGGAATGATCCACTGAGCTCCAGAGTCAGCTCTGGGACACAAAAGGTGGAAACATCTCTGGATGTTGCTGGACAAAATGGGACAAAGCTGAGTGCTCCAGGCAAGGCCAGGGACGGGCTGTGTCCTTCCAGCCCAGCCCAGCAAACCTGGCTTTTCCTGCTGTCCTTCCCACTAAACCTGGCTTTACTTCCATGTCCTGCCTACTAAACCTGGCTCTACTTCTGTGTCCTTTCCACTAAACCCAGCTCAACCTCTCTGTCCTTCCCACTAAACCTGGCTTTTCCTGCTGTCCTTCCCACTAAACCTGGCTCTACCACTGTGTCCTTCCCACTTAACCTGGCATTACCTCCATATTCTTCCCACTAAACCTGGCTTTATTTCCATGTCCTTCCCACTAAACCTGGCTTTTCCTGCATATACAGATGATTTCTGCCCTATTTACAAACCCTGACCACTGAGAAGCGCCAGGCTGCTCCAGTTCTCCTCAGCAACTTTGAGCAAATCTTGAGCTGAGGATCCTGTCGCTCATGGAGCAGACAGTGCCACCCCCTGTGCAGCTTTATTTGTTTATTATTTTCACTCCTTCCCAGAGCTATCCCGTGTTTCTCCCACTTTTCCCTCCTCCATCCCCATCCCGCCCTCAGCCATTGGTCGCAGGGGCTGTGCTGGGGGAGCCCTGGGATGTTCTATAAAACCACCCACGGCAGGAAGGAGCATTTTCCACAGCTCCAGTCCCTCACAAAAGCCAAGTCCAGCATCCAAAGCAGTGCAACTCCCCCAGGACATGCCCAGCAGGGGGAAGGAGCCCTGAGGAGAAGGTAACTCCAAGGAAAGCTTTGATCTTCTGTGCATTAATCTGCAGACAAAATGATTCCTTGTGTCCGGGTGAATTTTTGCAGCCCCCTCTGGGGAAGGTGCTGGAGGCACCACGGTGCCTGGACAAGGTCCAGGATGTGGCAGGAGAGGAGAAATCCAGCACACCTGGGGTGGGAGCTGCTCCTGCTGCCGGGGCAGGCTGGGCTCAGGGCAGGGAGCCCTGGGGGTGGGATGTGCTGCTGTCACCTCTCTCACTCCTCTCCTCCATGCACAGAGGTTGTGCTGCAATATTTACCCACAGAAAAGCCGTGCTTGGTGTCTGCAGAGATGAGTCTGGGGAGGTGGAACTGCTCTGCAAGGGAGGGAGAGGAGGAGGAGGAGGAGGATGGAGGGAGAGGCTGCTGGATGTGAGGATGGGGGTGCTGGGCTCTCCTGGGCTCCCAGGGAAGAGGGATTCCAATGCCACTCATGGCACCTTTCAGGCACAATCAGGCTCTGCAGTTTTCAGTGTGCGTTTCTCTCTGGGAGTCTCTCCCTGATTCCCTGAATCCATGGCAGCATTCCAGTGGCTTCAGCTGCCATTTGGGCTCAGCACAGTTGAAATTCCCACTGGGATGGGTGAAAGCAGTTCTGGATCTGGGGTTTAACTGTGCTGGTGTTGGTTTCCCATCTGAACAAGCTTCTTGATGCTCCCGTGGCTCAGTTTCCCTCAGCTGAGGAAGGGCTGTGCTTCCAAGCACTCCAAGATGGGAAGAGCAAGGAGTAAATGAGCAGTTGGACAGGATGAAAAAGTTTCTCATTGTCTAAATTTTGGGTTTAATAAGATTTGATTGAGTTTAGGGTGAGCTGGGGAGGAAGTAGAGGGTCTGGGCAGGAGCCGTGTCCTGTGATCCTCCCTCACATGAGCTCCTCTGCCAAGCCCCAGGGTTTTTGTGCTTCTACATTTTTCTCTAGCAGAGCTCAGAGGCCAGGCTGGGCTCATGAAACAGCCCCGGGCTGTTGGGGGGCTCTGGGCACGTTCCCTGTCCCAGGGGTGCTCTGGCACTTTCTGCCGGTGCCACCTCTGTCCCCCAGCCACGAGCGGCTGTGCCATCCAAGGTGTCCCTGAGAGCCCTCGGGGAGCTCGGGCAGGAATTCTGAGCGGGGTCTGCCCTCTCCTGAGAGCTGCAATCCCACGGGCACGGTGGGCATGAGAGCTCGGGACACCCCCAGTGGGCACCTGTGCCCGGCATGGCTGGGGGAGTTCAGCGAGGTTGAAATCCCTGCAGCAGGTCAGAGCAGGGGTTTGTGCCCGGGTTTGTGATCCTTTGGGGTATTTTTCCATCTCTCCCTTCCTTTCTCCATCCTTCCCAGCCAGCCCAGGCATTCCCACGAAGGCTGAGCCCTGGGGAGGTACGGCCGTGTCCACAGGAGCTGTGGTCACTCCTGGGGGCTCCTGCCTGGCCTGGCCACCTCCTCCCAGCGTGGGAGCCCTGCTGGGCCCGGGATTCCCCTTGCCATGGGCAGGGAGAGCCCTGCCTTGGCTGTCACTCCCAGTTGTATAGAACTGGGATACGGAACAGTTATAGAACTGGGAGCAGCTCCCGGGGTGCAGCGGGTTTGGGATCAGATCCCAGGTCTGCCTGCAGGAGTCAGAGCAGAACTTGAGCCCCTGCTCTGATCCCAGTCAGGCTCTCTGGTCCCTGGCCCCTGCCTCACTTGTTCCCTGGAGCAGGGAAACCCCAGGGACTCTCACAAAGGCTCCAGCTCCCAGTCCAGCCACAGCAATTTCTTCTTCCTCCAGAGCTGGGAAGTTTCACACTTTGACAAAAGTGTTCCTTATTCACTCCAACCAGGATCCCCCAGATTTATCCCTGTTTGAGGAGCAGGCTGGAGTTTGCTCCTTCTCTGGGCTCATTTCTCAGCCTGGATCTCCCAGAGCCCCTTCCTCAATCCCCCCCTGGGATGGAGCCACCACCACCCCCAGCTCCTCCCGTGGTTGTGGGGCAGCCCCTGGGCTCCTCCTGCCTGGTCAGAGCTGAGCAGAGCTGAGCACTCCGGGGATATTCCCTGGTGCTCCAGCCATGGAGACCTTTCCCTGTGTCAGCAGCCAGGGCTGGAAGGAGCCCAGGGAGAGTTACAGCCCTGGGCAGGGCAGGCAGGGCTGTGGGGAGGAAGGGGCTCAGCTGATGGGGCGAGGAAGGGCAGGAAGGGCAGGGAGGCGCTGTGCTGCTGCACATCGATGGCTGAGAGCTCAGGAGTCAGTGTGGCACTGCTGCAAAAGCCCTGCAGCGTTTTCCCAGCAGGGCTTTGCTGAGCCCTCCTTTTGCAGGGGCAGCCGTGGGACCAGCGGGGCAGGGGGATGTTGGTGAGGCTTCAGTTTCCCCCTGGAATGAGCTGGAAAAGTTCTGCTGGTTCTCTGGAGCCTGAGGTGGGGCTGCAGAGCTGCCCAGATGGGCAGGGATTGATAGAAGTGCCCCAAAACTGCAGCCTCAACCTGTCAGGAACTAAATGCCCCAAAACTAAACCCTACAGCTCCCCGACAGGAGGGAGAGGTCAGGCTCTGCTCCCAGGGAACAGGGATAGGAGTAGAGGGAATGGCCTCAGGATGGGCCAGGGAAGGTCAGGGTGGGTACCAGGAGGAATTTCCCCATGGAAAGGGTGCTCAGGCCTTGGCAGGGGCTGCCCAGGGAGGTTTGGAGTGCCCATCCCTGGAGGTGTGCAAGGAACACCTGGACTCAGCTCTGGGCTGGTGAGGAGGTGGGCATTGGGCACAGCTTGGACTCGATGATCCTAGGGGGCTTTTCCAATGTCAGTGGCTCTGGGATTCTGAGTGAGGAGTGGGATGGGCACAGGAGGGAATGGGGACTGTCCAGGAGCAGCAATGCAGGAGGTGCAGTCCCTGCTCCCACAGTCCCTGAGCACACACAGGTGTCCCAGCCACTGCAGGGCCACGCCAGAGGCACAAGGGACAGTTTGTTCTCCTTCCAATTTGTTCTGCTGGAATGTTTAAATTTAGCAGCACAAACCCCACCCTCAGGGTCAGCAGCTCTGACCTGGTGGGATCTGATCTGGCATCGTTTGTTTGCTGGGATGATGGAGCTCTCCAGCAACTCAAAAATGGAATTGAATCATAAAATAGAATATTTTTGATTTGGTTTGGAAGGGACCCCCAGGGATCAGCCAGCCCAGCCCCTGGCCCTGCACAGACCCCCCAGCAATCCCACCCTGTCCATCCCTGGAGTGCTGTCCAAAGGCTCCTGGAGCTCTGGCAGCCTCGGGGCTGTGCCCATTCCTGGGGAGCCTGGGCAGTGCCAGCACCCTCTGGGGCAGAACCTTTCCTGATCTCCCACCTAACCCTCCCTGGCACAGCTCCAGCTGTTCCCTGGGTCTGTCCCTGCTCACAGCCAGCAGAGATCAGAGTTGCCTCTTGTGAGGAGCTTTCAGACCCCAGTGAGGTCCAACCTCAGCCTACTCCTCTGCAGGCTGGACAACTTTCCTTCTCTCCAGTATCCCATCTCTCCATCCTCTGCTAAACGATTTCTCTCCCTGCTCCCTTTCTCCCCTGGCAGATCCCAGCAGGACCCCAGGACACCCCACAAGCACCATGAGCACTCCTGCAGCCCCCAGCCTCGCTGCCCCCTCCCCAGCAGGACCCATCCCCTTCCCCGCCGCCCTGGCCGTTGTCCTGAGCTGCCTCCTCTCTGGGGCTCACAGCCAGACCCCCGGGGCCGTGCAGGAGAGCCCGGTGCCCCCGTGGGAGCTGGGCCAGGAGCAGCCCCACGGCCTGGTGCAGGCTGTGTCCAACGCGTCGGGCGCCGCCGGGAGCCGTCCCTCGGAGCCGCCGCTGCTGCCCATGTGCGCCCGGCCCGCCGACATCCGCCACGCCTTCAAGTACATCAACACCATCGTGTCCTGCACCATCTTCGTCGTGGGCATCATCGGCAACTCCACGCTGCTGCGCATCATCTACAAGAACAAATGCATGAGGAACGGCCCCAACGTGCTCATCGCCAGCCTGGCCCTGGGCGACCTGCTCTACATCCTCATCGCGCTGCCCATCAACGTCTACAAGGTCAGCTCTGCCTGCCACGGCGGGCATGGGGCTGCTCTGCATCCTCGGGGGCCTGGGAGGAGCTCCTGCCCCAGCTGGGGCTGCCCCTGGATCCCTGGAAGTGCCCAAGGCCAGCCTGGATGGGGCTGGGAGCAGCCTGGGGTGGTGGAGGGTGTCCCTGCCATGGCAGGGGTGGGATGGGATGGGATGGGATGGGATGGGATGGGATGGGCTTTGAGGTGCCCCAGAAACCCTTCTGGGGTTCCATGGTTTGTGTTGCTGCTGAGGCTCAAGGAAAGAGCTGGAATGGGTTCTGGGGTAGCCTCAGGAAGGGCTCCAGGGGTCAGGGGGACAGAAGGGTTGTGAACTCAGCCTCATTCTCCTCTGGAATGAGTGGCCTGGATTTCTCCAGCTGTCAGGACACATCGTCACCACCTCTGCTTGTCCCAGCTGAGTGTGGGGCCACAGAGCCCATCCTGTGTGCTCAGGGGTCAGAGTCTGCAAAAGGCTTAGGACACACAGCTCTGGAGCTGGCCAGGCTGGATTTTGGCTGTGTCAGAGCATGACTTTCATTCTCACTTTGAAAACAATCCAAAGCAGCCTAGTGTGGAGTTTAGAACTCAGATCCATTCAAAACCCCTCAGGGTCTGGAGTCAGGAGCTGGTGTCTGGACCATCCTTCATCTCTGTGTCCAGTTAGGGAAATGAAAGTTTCCCAGCACCAGCAAACCGTGGGAAAGTGCCCCCATTCCCAGTGGTGGGAAGCTCAGGGAGCTCTCCCTGCTCTCTGTGGGCTCCCCACAGCCCATGGGTGCACCCACAGGGAGGAGGCTGGGAGCACATTCCCAAAGCAGCCCGGTAACCTGTGGATCCTCCCCAGCTCCTGGCCAAGGACTGGCCCTTCGGGGTGCAGGTCTGCAAGCTGGTGCCCTTCATCCAGAAAGCCTCCGTGGGCATCACGGTGCTCAGCCTCTGCGCCCTCAGCATCGACAGGTGAGACACAACAGCCACCCCTGCCCTGCCCTGCCTGCCCCACGCCTTGGCTGGACCAGAGGCAGAACCAGGAGCTCATTCCCAGGCCAGTGCCAAGATGGGGACTGACTGCTCTCATGTGGAGCTGCAATCCAGCAGGAACTCTCTGGTGGCAGAGCTGAAATCCTGCTGAGAAAGGCTGAGGGAAGGATCATGGTGTGGGTGGGGTGGTGAAGAAGGGGGGCCAAGGACAGCCCCCATCCCACCCATCCTCTGAGCCCCCGCTTCCCATTCCCACACCTGGGAAGGCTCAGAGGTGGAGGGAAAGGACCTCTGGGGACAATTCTAACCTGCACCTTCTGCTCCCCTCCCTGGCTGCTTTTCTCACTCCCATCTGCTCCTGTCACGTTCCCACACTGGGCAGGTACCGAGCCGTGGCGTCCTGGAGCCGGATCCAGGGCATCGGGATCCCCATGTGGAAGGCCGTGGAAGTGCTGCTGATCTGGGCAGTGGCCGTCGTGCTGGCCGTGCCCGAGGCCATCGCCTTCGACATGGTGGAGCTGAGCTACTGGGAGCAGCACCTGTGGGTGTGCATGCTGGCCTCGGAGCAGAAATCCCGCTTCATGAGGGTACCCGTGCATCCCCATCCCAGCCCCAATCCGACTCCTAACCCCAATTCCAATCCCCATCCCCATCCCAATCCCAACCCCAATCCCAATCTCGCTTCATGAGGGTACCTGTACATCCCAATCCCAACCCTAATCCCAATCCTGCTTCAGGAGGGTACATGTGCATCCCAACCTAAACCCCAATCCCAATCCCAATCCTACTCCTGCTTCATAAGGGTACATGTGCATCCCCATCCCAACCCCAATCCCAATCCCAATCCCAATCCCAATCCCAATCCCAATCCCAATCCTAATCCTGCTTCATGAGGGTATGTGTGCATCCCAACCCCAATCCCAACCCCAATCCTAGTCCCAATCCCAATCCTAACCCCAATCCCAATCCTGCTTCATGAGGGTACCTGTGCATCCCAATCCCAATTCCAACCCTAATCCAAATCCTGCTTCATGAGGGTATGTGTGCCTCCAAATCCCAATCCCAATCCCAATCCCAATCCCAATTCCAATCCAAATCCTGCTTCAGGATGGTATGTGTGCATCCCATCCCCAATCCCAGTCCCAATCCCAATCCCAACCCCAATCCCAATCCCAATCCCAATCTCAATCCCAATCCCGCTTCATGAGGGTACCTGTGCATCCCATCCCCAATCCCAATCCCAATCCCAATCCCAATCCCAATCCCACTCCAGGAAGGTACATGCACCTCCCAAGTTCCCCCCACTGCCCTGGCCCCATTCCCAGCTGCCCTCTCTCCCTTTGCCCCGCAGTTCTACCGGGATGTGAAGGACTGGTGGCTTTTTGGCTTCTATTTCTGCCTGCCCTTGGTGTGCACGGGCATCTTCTACACCCTCATGTCCTGTGAGATGCTGAGCAAGAGGAACGGGATGAGGATCGCTCTGAATGACCACATGAAACGGGTGAGAGCAGCAGGGAGCAATGCTGGCATTCCCGAAGGGGAGGGAGTGCTCTTGGAGGGGGGACACTTCCCACTCCTCTGAAGGACAGGATGAGTTGGCAGAGCCTCACAGAGGATCTTGGCACATTGGTGCAGGGATTACAAGAGGGAAAAGGGCCTTCAACTCCATAATCTCCAGCCTTAAGGATGACCCCAAACCCTTCTGGCTTCATTAGAGCTCTCCTGGTCATTTATCCCAGCCCACACCACACTGGATGTGCCAAATCCCAGACAAGGGGTGCAGGGAAGAGTTCACTGTCCACTCCCACGCTTTGGGAATGATTCCCTGAGGAGCTCCAGCTGGTTGTCACCTTAGCAGTGTGCTGGGTGGACAGAGGAGGCCCCGTGTCCCAGGGAACGCCATCCCAGCAGAGCCACCAGGAGCAGTGGTGGGGAGGGATCTGTCCAGGTGGAGCTGCTGCTGCCCTGCCCCTTTCTGCAGCCTGGACCTGATGCAGGGCTCCAGGAGCAACCTGGGCTAGTGGGAAATGTCCCTGCCCATGGCGGGACAAGATGAGCTTTAAGGTTCCCTCCAATCCAAACCAATCCACGATTCCATGAATTGGGACCTGCTTCCACATGCTCATCCTCCCCCTGCCCCTGTCTGGCAGCGCCGGGAGGTGGCCAAGACCGTGTTCTGCCTGGTGGTGATCTTTGCTCTCTGCTGGCTGCCCCTGCACCTCAGCCGCATCCTCAAGAAGACCATCTACGACCAGACAGACCCCAACCGCTGCGAGCTGCTCAGGTAGGGTCTGGGAACCCAGCACATCCCTCTGCTGTCCAGGATGGCCAGGAGCCCTGCCAGGGGGGCTCAGAGCCCCTGGCACAGAGCCCAAAACACCTGTGGGTTTGATTATGACCCGTGGAGCAAATGACCAACCTTACATGAAGATCAGCAAGTCACAACAGTTTAGGTAGAATAATAGTGAAGTTATCATGGGGTGAAAAAGTAGATTTTGGGGTTATTGGTATGGGGGTTCAGGAGGCAAGATGGAGGGAACTGGGTGTGTCCAGCCTTTCTCCTTCTTCTTCTTGGCCTCCATCTTCTGCTGTGATGGTGGTACTCACAGATTGGTTTAGAGTAGAAGCTCACTGTCTAACACAGGTGATAGGTATTGGGAAGTAATTGTAAACATTGTATATGTAGTTTTTAGTATAAAAACACAACACTGCCCCGGGGGCAGGCAGAGCGCCTGGAACCTCGGCAGGGCAGGAGAAAGAATTTTATAGATAAGACAGAATAAACAACCTTGAGACCGAGAAATGAAGAGCTCTGACTCCTTCTTCGACCGCCAGGCTGGGAAAAGAGACTTTCTAACTTATCTCAGGGTCACTCCGACAAGCTAAAGACAGTAGGGCCCCCAGCAGGGGACACTGGCCTGGGAGCCCCCCTGGCACCAGCACAGGCCCTGCTGGGTGGGACCAGACTGCGGGAGCTGCCTTCCACCTCCTGCTTTCAGTAATTCCTTGCCCGGACTGCACTGCCCTCCTGATGGGCACAGAGAGGGCAGGGGGACATGAGAAGGGTTAAATTAAATGTTGGAATGTCTCTGTGAGGTTGAGGTCTCCTGGGCACAGCAGGGCTGAGGGCTCCTCATTTTCTGCTAGGTGGGAGGTGCCCCTCTTCCTCCCCTTCCTCCCATCAGCCAAAATCCAGCCAGGCCAGGGGCTGCTGCTGTGCTGGGGTTTGGGAACATCAGGAGCATCAGGAGAAATCACAGCTCCTGCTCTTGGCTTCCTCAGGGAATGCTCCATGCAAAGAAAAGTGTTTTTTCTCAGGGAAGGATGGATTTGTGCTCAGCTCTGTTATCAGTCACTGCTCCTCCTCCAGGCCAGGCAGTTTGGAAATTCCCTCTGTTCTCCATGAGCTTCTGACACATCCGTTCTCTCCCTTCCCATCTCAGCTTCCTCCTGGTGATGGATTATTTTGGGATCAACATGGCCTCCCTCAACTCCTGCATCAACCCCGTGGCTCTGTACTTTGTCAGCCGGAAATTCAAGAACTGCTTCCAGGTAGGAATGACCCCCAGGCGCAGGGGCTGATCTAATTCCTCATCCCAAATTTTCCCTGTTAGATACCTCTCTTCTCCAAGTACACCAGAGCTCAGTGCCCTGCTGGGGGAGGCTTTTGCCAGAGCCTTTTGCCAGGATTTAGGACAATCCCAAAAACTCCCTGTCACTCTGAAACAGCAACATCCCCACAAACCATCAGACATGGGGCTGGGGCTGCTGCAGACATTGAACCCAAGATGTTGGGAGATAATTGTCAGGAGTAGTGAAGCCCTGAGAAAGAAAGGGAAGGGGGTGGGATGGGATGGGATGGGATGGGATGGGATGGGATGGGATGGGATGGGATGGGATGGGATGGGAGTTGAACCCACCTGTTGGGATGGAAGCTAAGCATCACCTCTATTTTCTGTCCCCTAATGACAAGAACACACAATTACAAAAAATGCCCCAAATTTCAGTGTCCTCATTTCCCACCTTCACCAGGTGTACCTTGGAAAACCTGCTCCCAGCAGAGCTGCAAGACAGCAAGGCTCAGCAGTTCCCAGGCTGGCTCTGTGCAGGGACACCTGCTGGCACATTATGGGAATATTTCCTCCTCTTTTCCCATATCCCACATGTGTGACCTCTCCCCCTTGTGTCTCCCCAGTCCTGCCTGTGCTGCTGGTGCCAGAGGCCGGCCCTGAGCATCACCCCCACGGATGAGAAGGGCTCTGTTGGGAAGTGGAAAGCCACGGGGCAGGAGCTGGGGCTGGACCGGAGCAGCTCCCGCCTGAGCAACAAGTACAGCTCTTCCTAAACCCATGTCACTGTCCAGGAAAAGGCACAGGGACAGCAGGACCCCTCTGATCCTCCCCCAGGCTCTTCCTGGCTGGGCCTGGATCTGCTTTGCCTTCGTGTCCTCACCCAGCTGGAAGGAGCTGGAGCATTCCCCAGGAGCTGCTCCAAGCCCAGCCCCTGACCCCAGAGGTCCCCTCAGGAGAGGGAAGGGCATTCGTATCCTCACAGGATTTTTCATTTCCTCACAGGAAAACCAAGGGACTTCTGGCCATTGCCTCGGGGTGGAACGTGGGGCGGGGGGATGCGTGTGGGAAGGGAAGGAATGTTGGGGTGGTCACTCTGTGGGGTGAGGAGGAGAGGGAGAGTGACAATTCCCAGCTGTAAAAGCCAAGCAAAGCCTGGATAAATCCCTGTGAGGCACAGAGATGTCCTTGTGGTCATGTGGAGGTGGGAAAGGCAGTGGAGAAGGTCCAATCTCAGCTGGAAGAGCCACTAGAGCAAAGTAAAATATGGGAAAGGGCTCTCTCGAATTTATTTTTGGCAACAATTCATCCCCCAGGTCATCTGCCAGCAATTCTCAAGGCCAGGTTGGACAGGGCTTGGAGCACCCTGGGATAGGGGAAGGAGACCCTGCCCATGGCAGGGGTGGGAGGAGAGGGAGTGGAGGTCCCTCCCAACACAAACCAGTCGGTGACTGCAATCCATGTGATTCCATGTGACTGAGAATCCATGTGATTCCATTCTAACGTTCTTGCCAGAACTTCCAGAAAAACTACATAAAAAAGATGTATTTATCAGGTTTTTGATGATTCTTTGCTGGTTTTTCCACATCTCTCTTCTCCCTCACTCTCTTTTCCTTCTTTGCCCCTTCTACCTTGTCATAGAAAAAAATGGAGAGAGGAAAAGGGGAGAAGAGACGAGACCTGCAATTAAAACATTCTCCAGGTGTTGGGGTGGGCTTTTAGCGTAACTTTCACTGAAATGTAAATGTTTTACAAATAAATCATAAAAGACAAATGGGTTTCAAGGAAAACAGAGACTGAGGATATCAAGACAGCCCATTTTCCCAATCTGTGGATAAAAAATTTCCCCAAATTTGGAAAATTTTCCCAAATTTCCCAATCCGTGGAGCAACCCGTCTCCACGTTCTATGACTTTTCATCCTTGTGCTGAGCAGAACACATCATGAGCTCTGCAGTATCTAAATGAATAAACTTTATTATTAAAGAAAATACATTTTGCAGCAAAGTAATAAAAAAACAACAACAAAAAAACTCGTTTAGACACAGGGAATTCAACACACAGAGGTTACACATCCATGCCATTCCCAAAGGCTACTGCATCTCCTCCTCCTTCTGCGCCCTGAACTCCTTCATGCTCCTCTGAAACAAAAGCAAAGTACAAATGTCACCAACCTGTCCCTGGGGTGGCACAGAGCCACCACCCTGCTGTGCTGGGACTGCTCTGGCCACAGCCTGGAAAGGCTGGGAAGCTCTGACAGAGCTCCAGGTGCTTTTGGAAGTGACTGAGCTTTACAGTCACTCCAAGGGAAAGGGAGCCAGGCCATGCCATGGATCAGGCAGAGCCTGGACAAAAAACCTCCCAGGTTCTCCTGCCAAAGGTGTCTCCAACACAGGCCTCAGCCTCCCACTCTGGGATCAAGGGACAGAACTGACCCTGAGCTCTCCAGGAATGGCCCAAGGGACAGAACTGACCCTGAGCTCTCCAGGAATGGCCCAAGGGACAGAACTGAGCTCTCCAGGAATGGCCCAAGGGATGGAACTGTCCCTGAGCTCTCCAGGAATGGCCCAAGGGACAGAACTGAGCTCTCCAGGAATGGCCCAAGGGACAGAGCTGACCCTGAGCTCCCCAGGAATGGCCCAAGGGACAGAACTGAGCTCTCCAGGAATGGCCCAAGGGACAGAGCTGACCCTGAGCTCCCCAGGAATGGCCCAAGGGACAGAACTGAGCTCTCCAGGAATGGCCCAAGGGATGGAACTGTCCCTGAGCTCTCCAGGAATGGCCCAAGGGACAGAACTGAGCTCTCCAGGAATGGCCCAAGGGACAGAACTGACCCTGAGCTCCCCAGGAATGGCTCAAGGGACAGAACTGAGCTCTCCAGGAATGGCCCAAGGGATGGAACTGTCCCTGAGCTCCCCAGGAATGGCCCAAGGGACAGAACTGAGCTCTCCAAGAATGGCCCAAGGGATGGAACTGTCCCTGAGCTCCCCAGGAATGTCTCACCTCAAAGGTGTTGAGCACGTGCTGGCAAACACCCATCAGGTCATTCAGCCCTTTCCGGAATGGCTCCACAGCAGGAAGGGCCCCTTTGGGAAAAGATGGATTAGGGACATGGGAGGTGGCTTCCCAAGGGCAGTCCTCACCTCCCCAGCGGTGTGCCCCCTCCCCAGCCCCACAGCCTGGGGTGCCAGGGCTGCTCCCAGCCAGCCCAGGTGCCTGGAGCCAGGGATGCTGCTCCCCACTGCAGCTGGAGCAGAATTCTGGGAGCAGCCTCTGAGGCTGAGCAAAGGGGCTCAGCACTGCAGTGCCTGGCAGAGGGCACAGAGAAAGGGCTTTCCTTTATTTAACAGACTCCTGGGAAGCTGGCATGAGCAGGGGGAATTCCATAAGAACAGGGCCCCAGCCATGGAGGGACAGCCCCAGGCTCACCTCTGGTCTGGATCCTGAAGTTGATCTTGCTTTCTGAGGGGTGTGTGATGCAGTAGCCACAGAACTCCACATCAGGGCTGCAGGAGGGCAGAGAGGGAGCAGTGAGGCCCAGGCCAATCCAGGGCAAATCCCAGGGAAGTTGGAGACTCAGGGCATGCCAGGCCTGCTGGGGCTCTGGATGTTTCCAGAGTCACTTAGGGGAGGGATGTGCTGAGGGGAAACTCCCTGTGTGTCCTTGTTCCCTCACACCCATCTCTCTCTGAGCTGAGCTGGAGCTCTGCAGGGCAAAGACACAGCTAGCACCACAACCAGAGCAGTGCCAGGGCACCAGGAGGGACTCTGCAGATCCAAACATGGGATCCTGGATGCTTGCAATTCTCTCTGTAACCAAACCTGCTGCTGCTCTGCTGCTGCCAGAGGCTGAGTGGTCCAGGGCACTGGAGGAGCTCCCAAAATGTTACACGGCTTCTCCCTCCAGCTGAGCTGAGTGCTGGAGCTTTGCCCCCAGCTTTGGCCAGCAGCTTCTTTTGTGTTGTCACAGTCACTTATCAGAGGGACCTTAAAGGCCACCCAGTCCCAGCCCCTGCCATGGGCAGGGACACCTTCCACTGCCCCAGGGTGCTCCAAGCCCCGTCCAGCCTGGCGTGGGACAGTTCCAGGGATGGGAAATCCACAGCCTCTCTGGGCAGCAAACAGAGCCCAGGACCCAGTTACTCCTCCAGCAGCTCAGGAGGGACTGAAAGCCCTGGGCTGAGCTTAACTCGTGTCCTGGGCAGGGGAGGGTGTGGGGGGAGGCTCACGAGAGGCTGGTCAGGCCTTTTAAGGGCTGTTGGTGCTCTCAAGAGTCCTGACACAGCCCAGGGAAAAGGAGGAGCAGCAGGTGGGAGAAGAGCTCCATGTGTGACAGAAAGGCTGGAAGGGTGTGCACAGAGGGGATCTGGGATGGTTTGTCTCATCCCAGGGACAGCTGAGGTGTGGATCAGGAAGGAGAAGGCCAGAGCAGGGCACAGAGATCCCTCAGAGGCCCCACTCACTTCTTCATGACCATGTAGCGCAGGGAGTTGCCCAGGGTGTGATCCTCGTCGTGCAGCACGAACGTGACGCAGTTCCCGTCCGTCCCATCCGCCTGGATCTGTCACCAGTGGGACAGGAGAGAAGCTGTGACCTCCCTGAGGTCGGGGACACCTGAAGGGCGAGGAGCAGCTCCCGTGCTCAGCGTCCCAGAGTAGCTGGGAGGGCTGTAGGCCTCGCTGGGCCACCTATGGTGCTGCTGTGGGACCAAAACACCTTCAGAGAGGAGGGAAAGCTCCAAAATTCCCCCTAATTTTAAACCGGGTTAGTCCTGACCTCCAGCTGCTGCTGTTCAGCACAGGATGACAGGGTGTCCCTTGGAGTCACCCTGACATGATTTGTCCTGATGCCGATGCCACCCCACCACACGAGAGGGTGCCCTACCACTAAGCCAGGCTTGGGAACGACAGAATCATGGAAGCACGGAATCATTTGGGTTGGAAAAGCCCTGCAAGAGCACCAAGTGCAACCATCCCCCAGCACTGCCAAGGACACCCAACCCACGTCCCCAAGTGCCACATCCACACGGCTTTGAAATCCCTCCAGGGACGGGCACTCCACCACCGCCCTGGGCAGCTGTGCCAGGGCCGGCCAGCCCTGTCCATGAAGGAATTTTCCCTAATATCCCATCTAACTCTCCCCTGGCACAAGAGAGGCTGCTTTTCCTCGGGAGCAGGGCCTGCCCCGCGCTCCACCTCACGGAAGGGAGGGAGCGGGGCCCCCGATCCCGACCCTGACCCGACCCCGATCCCACCCCCGGCTCCCGGTGCCCCCTCACGGTTTCCAGCG
>VZSU01000386.1:1125142-1142623 GCA_013398715.1 Nesospiza acunhae | reverse complement strand
TGCAGGAATAAGATGCTATATATATATATATATATATATATATGTATATATATAAAATCAAAGAAAAAACATAATTTTTAAGTACTTCAGAGGCAGCCAAATTATTAATAGTGAAAAATTAAAGGATTCAGATTTTATTTTAGGCTCTTTTGCATTTGTACCGCTTCCATGTCCTCCAAAATAGCATCTCCTTTCTGAGGAAAGCTTAGGAGAGGTTTGGAAGCCATTATTGCAAGTTGAAATGCTTCTGAGTGAAAGCGAGCATGTTTTTATTACAAAAGAATCTTTACTAGGGAAAATGATACAGCATGATCTCTTCCACCACCAATTTTGCATTCCACAAAATTAAAACAGAAGGATGAGGCTACATTAATTGGTAATTTTCCCTCTCAAGGGTTCCTGTCAAGTTCACCATGAAGCTGGGAAGTTGGGGATTTTCTGGTTTTTTTGGTTTTTTTTTTTTTTTTTTTTTTTTTTTTTTGTAGTTAAACTGCAATTTAAAATTGTAACATAACCAGTTAGCTAATTCAGGCTATATTAGTGAATTGTGCCCAATATGGTGTTTGAAAAGCACTGGTATAATGATTGAGTTGCTGCCATTAGTTTGAATCTGTTTTGTTTCAGTCTGGAAGTTTCTCCCATTACCCATGGATGAATGGTGTTGTAGGCAGTACCTGCTACATTCTCTCACATTGCAGCCTATTAAACTGATGGTTACTCCACAGATTTTGTATACAGGATGCTGTTACAGCTCTGCTGAGGCCCTTTGGGTGTATCTTGACAATGCCTGCTTAGGGAGATATTAGACTGTTAAATATTGATGCGATACACTGCAGTAGTTCCTTGGGCACAGTTAGCGTGTGTTATGTGAATTTAGGAATTCTTTATTGACTGATGCAGAAGAATTATTACTTAGCATGGTAGATGCAGTTGTTGATTATACACAGTGCCACCATCATTTATAGGGGGTTAAATCACTCCATTCAGCATGTTATTTTTCCAGTATTCTGAAAGAAATGAACTGATGCAAAGGTTTTTTGCTTTCTAAATGCGCCTATGTCTACTTCCACTTATCACCTCACCCACAGGATCCTGCCACCAATCTTGTGCTGACTCTGCTTTGGCTCCTTTCTGACAGTGTCCTCACTGGCACCTACAGCTCTGTTTGCCCAGTTCTCTTGTGATGGTGCTACTCTGCACTACCCATAGGAGTCCTTGGGTCTATCACTTTTTCTGGTTTTTGACCTAACGAGTTTTCGTTTTTTTTTTTCCCCTGCTAGAAACATCTCATGTGCCTGGTCCTTTTGTTTCTTTCCCTGATTCAGTCTAATTCCTTTCTGTCCTTCTCTGACTTTGGTCTTCCTTAATTACTCCCTATTATCTTTCCAGTTGCTTGTCTGGTACCCCAGGGAAAGACATCATCTCTCCTGTGTCTCTCTACTTTCTGCTTTCTTGAAGTGAGTTGAAGTTGCTCCCCTGACAATCCAGATCCCTTAAGCATCTTATTATGATTATGCATTTGTCGTGGCCTGTTCTTTGTTTCATTCATATCCTACACTGATGACTCTCTTCCCAGCCCCTGAAAAAGGCTGCACAGCTGTATGGGAATGGAAAAGATGTTTTCCTTTTCACACTTGTAATAATAAGGATGAAAGAACAGTGTGCTGCATCTTCACAATAAAACCTGAAAATGAAACACATTTCACATCAGTTTTATTTTTCCTGCTACTCTATTCCCTTTTGAACCTCACCCTTCTTGAAAACCTTGCAGTTAAAATGTTTTAAAAGAACATTTTTATATTGTTTGTAATGACTTAGCCACTTTCTTCCTTCATTCCTCATTTCTTCATAAATCTTACCCTCTTCCTCCTCCAGATCTGGCTGCTCTGGTTGATCCTTGCCACTCATCATCTTAGGTGATGACTGCTGGAGCTCTGAGGGACTCTTGGCAGATCGAGAGCTCTCAGAGCACTGCCTGCAGAAAGGAAAAGATCTGCCCTTTTTAATCTTCAGAAGCTGAGGTTTTAATGTCTTCCCTAGCTTAGTATCTTCTTTGTAGTACCTTACCTAGCTCACATTCAGGGAAATTACTGCAGCTTTCTTCAAGTTTTTGCTACTGTTGCTGGGACATTTCATCTAAGCCCCAGTGATAAATCTTTTCACAATATGTTCTTGATTATCATTATGACACTTTCTTGCCCCATTCTCAGATACTCATGGTAAAAACCACTCTCTTTTGACCTTTGTCTTCCTGTCTGACTTACAATTGATGTCCCGCAAAACTGAGTCTGGTCTGGGTTGAAATATTATCTCACAGTCCTCTGTTGCAATTAATTCCAGAGTAGTTAGGGTTGGAAGGGACCTCTGGAGATCTTTGAGTTCAACCTCACTGCCAAGGCAGGGTGACCTTGAGCAGGTGACACACAAGTCCAAGTGGGTTTTGAATGTCTCCAAAGAGGGAGAAGATTCCATGACCTCCCTGGGCAGCCATTTCCAGTGCTCTGCTACCTTCAACCTAAAGAAGTTCTCCCTCATGTTGAATTGGAACTTGTGTTTTAGTTTATGGTCATTGAAACTTCCTGTGTTTTAGTAAATTCTGTTTTATTACCTTTCTTATTCTAAAATACAGAAATATCAAAATTACCTATTTTTCTGTTTCCAAAAGTGGCTATAGTTTTGAATTCTTTCACAGTGTTTTAGGGAAACAAGTGTTACTGTTAGGATTTTTAATCTCTTAGGGTCACTGAGGCAGTAAATTTTTATTATGCATGAGTGAAATTTAAGGGCAGTTTGTAGTGCTCTGCATGGTCAAGGAAAATGGTTTAGCCAGCATCAGATGGCATTTCAGTCTAACAAGAACTGGCTGTTAATCTCTCAGCAGCTAGCTTTCCAATGAAAACCTTCCCTTTCTGTACAAGATAGAAGTAAGAGTTGACATATCAGAGTTTTTCTCAGGACTGAATTTTCATTTTAAACTTTCCTATAATTCAAATTCTGCCTCCTAGTTTAGTGATCTGTCTGTGAACATACTCCATAAAATGCCCAGTTGGCTTTAAAATAAGCCTGCCATAGATATTGACCCTTGAACTAATTCCCTGGAAAATAAGAGTCAAAAGACTCTCACTTCCCTTTTACTTGTGGTCAAATATCTTCTCCCCTCTACCTTCCTGATCTTTTACCTTCTTACTCTAGCTTCTTATTTTCGTAAGAGATTCAAAATCAATTCCTAATAAAATCAGGGCAAAAATCCCAGGTAAGTGAAACCGTTTAGTATTATCAGAGAAAAAAATCTCAATGAGAAATCCAGCATATGTTTAAAATATTTCTTAGTTTTCATCATTGAGACCGTTCACTATTTCTTGACATTTTGTTTTATGCACTTATTAAGAAAACCTTGCTTCTCTCATTACAACAGTTTCAGAGCAATTAATTTGATTAAATTTCTGCTCTTGGTTTAGGTATCAGTTTGTGAAAATTAGTAGCTGGAAAGCTACTACAGACTAGATAGTTTTCAAAACAATCCTGCTTCCTTTTACAAGCAAAACTGATAAATTGTCAGCCCTACTGACAAAAGTTGAGATACAAGAGAAAAGAGAGAAAAAAAAAAGTTAGGCTTTTCCTTGAGGCTAGGAAAGGAGAATTAGTTCACATCTCTAGAAGAGCATTAGCGTAGGAAACAGCTTGTGTAGGAGTTGCAAGTCATGCTGCTTTCCCTCTTGCCTCTGATGTGTGTGCCCTGGGGTTATGGCCACTTGGGGGATACTTACTGCAGCACAGGCTCTTCCAGAACAGCAAGCAGTCAAAAGGACTCTCACTGAAAACAACCTCCTCATCCAAAATCGAGTTCCTTTCTCTTTTTTGAAAACAAATGAGAGTTAGTATCTCAGCAATTAGCTGATGTGAGTTAGCAGCCAATTGGCGATACTGGCACCTGGAACCTGTCTGCACCTAATAGTACAAGTAAATCTTGGGAAGGTATGTTCCTGTATGGATAGCTTGGCAGATCTGCAAATCCATGCATACCTGAAGAAATGTGGATGAAAGAGCACGGAGAAGATTTGTACCAGTCAGATAAATTAAAAGGCAAGGATTTGTTGTGAGTCTGCTAATTAGAGTGCTGTCTCTTTCATGGTCTACAGGGACATGCACACAAAAACCCCAAAGGCAAAGAGTTTTGGTACAAAAAAATGTTTTTAGTGCTTCTGAAAATATAACCTGAGTTGCTCTAAAATGCTTAAACAGTTTTTATGGCTATCTTAGAGTCATGAATTTGCCATCCACCTTAAAAGCTGTTCAAGTTGCTGAGGGAAGCTAAAATATACGTCAATGGGAAAAGCCTGTGCCTTAATCTTTTCCAAGGCTTTCAGGGCATTTTCTTTTCTTTAGTTCACTCTGCAGCAACATCTGATGTCAATTGTTGAGGAAACCTTAGCCCAAATTTGTTAGCTTGAATTAAATTTGTAGTGAAGGAACAGAGTGTAAAGGACTCTAAGACCAAGGCAAATGTTTTTTAAAGGGTTAGGAATGGTTAGTGTACAAGGACACACTATGAATAAATTATATGGTCAAGGCAGAACACTTCACCTCTCTTTGCCTACCTTTTTTTTTTCCGTTTTATACACATGCACATATATTTACACTTAAAACCTTTGAGTAATTCTAATCAGAATGAAATCCATATACAGTTGAGACCTTCACATATTAAAGTAATGGTTATGCCCAGGAAAATTCCAAATAAATACTTATGGGAAATATAAGCAAACACCTGAAACAAGAAAAAGATTTCCTCTTCAAAGTACTATTTAAAAATTGTTTGGAATAACTAATTTTAAATTGCCACTCTCTTCTTTACTGTACCAAAACAATGTGGGTTTTTTTGGCTTTGAAAATTCATACAGGTAAATATAAAAACAGTAATTTAAGACCTTTTAGTAAATTTATACTTCCTAAGTGTTGGAATAAAATTGTCCTTTTAAGGCAGAGCAGTTTCAAAGACAGCCATGAAGAATTTAAAAGTATGTGATGCTGTCAGTTGTGATAGGAAAGAAATCTGTACAGAGACCAGAAATGAGTGATATCTCTGACATGTCGTAGTTCCCAAAGAGAGGATTGTTAACTTTAAAAACTACATAGCTTTAAACAATGAAGAGAACCAGAGAGTAGTATTTACACTATAAAATAGGAAGTTAATAAAATTTGTATATCTCTTGGGTCTGGTAGAGTTTATGTAGAGTTAAAACCTTGATATTTCATATAAAAAAATATATAAGATTGCTTCTAAATTGCCTGGTTTTTTCCCCTCATACATACAATGAGGACACTGGATGTGGAAGAAGTGGTTGAAAGTCATCCAAAGAGAGAAAAGAAGTTAATTCATAGTCTCTCATAATTCAGGGAGAGTGAAGAAGGGATTAGAGCATTACTGAAGGCAAAGTGTTGAATTTATTTTTTTTATCACTCTCCTTAGAAAGAGATAAGTGATCTCAGTTGAAAGTATTCAAAGACTTTTAATCTAAAAGAAGACATCCAACTTGAATATTAAAATGTGGCAAAGATAAACACCTGAAAGCCAAGTTTTACAACAGACACTCTGACAGGTAATTGTAAATTCTGTATGACAAACACTAGAGTAATTAAACTGTGAATCCACAATTTCACTGAGAATAAACCACCTGGCAAAGGTAGTCTGTGTACTATTCTCAATCTCAAATTGAATAAACTATATCAATAGTTCAATAAATCACAAAGAAAAAAAATAAGGTTGTAGTAAGCCCATTGTCCTCATAGCACCACTTAGGAATATTTTGTATGCAGACATGTACATGGTGGTGGACACATTTTTAATTGCAGTCATAACAAGATTAATGTTCTACAGATAGGAATATTTTTGGAGATCTCAAAAAAATCCTGTATTTGCTTACAGTACTGTTTTTTGCTAGGTGTGACAGCTAGGAAAGAAAAATTAAATTTTATGGTAACATTCATAATGGATGAAAATACAGAGGGAAAGTAAAGTGATGGTGTATTGAAGAGTGACTCACACTAAAAAGCAACAAAACCTTGTCCTAACATTCAAATTCTTGCCTGTGCAGTATGAAAAAGCCTAGAGTCTGCTTCATGCTGTGGGACTTAGCATTTTCAAGCTGCCTTATTCTACAGAGAGGGTCTCTCATCAAACAGCAAAAACCTGGTGGTGCAGGCCTTCCAGAGTGCTCCTGCATTGGTAGTGTGAGGAGGGAGAACTACAGTAAAAAATATCTTCTATGTTGATCTAGCAGGATCTGAGAGGATCTGAGACATACTGAGATTATGTGGGGGGACAGGATGGGACTAGATGACCTGCAGCAATCTCTATGCTATTCCCAGGAGATATGCTGGAAGCATCTTCGTTGTACTTGGGCATCTAATCCAATAATTATAACACAAGTCCCACTTCAAAGCACTGTAAATCTTAGCAGCAGAAACAGCTGGATGTGCAGGGACTGAAAAGTTAAGTGTATACCCAAACCACAGAGTTAAAATGTGGCTGAGAGTATAAGGTAGTGTTTCTTCCAGAAAGATGAGACAAATGGGCAATCTTTCCACCAGCCAGTTTTGTAGCAACACAGAGGAACTCTTCAAGCCAGAAAAACAGTGGTTTACAGAGCCTGTAAAGAAATTAAATGCTGCTTTAGCAAAAATATTTCTTTAAAAACTGAAATTTAATACTCCAAAAGCATCTTTTGCATTGACTGAGGGATTCAATCCAGATGCATAAGCATTACTGATAAGAAACACTGAATATTTTGCTGTCAGGTGTTATCTGGATTTTTGAAAACAAGATCTTAATACAGAAAACAATATGGGGATTACTGTAGAAATGAAGCAGAAACAGAGATTCCCCTCAGTTAATGAGGCACAGTGGTAGCTTGGATCTGCTGGGTGTTCTGCACTGTGAGGAAGGAAAATGCGCAAGCAACTTCTTCACATAGCTGCTCCAAGGTTTAATGACAAGAAGCACACACACACATTCTTTGGAGTTACGTGAATAACCTGTTGCTGGATTTTCGGGTCCTCAGTTCTCCTTCCCTAAAAGAGTAAAAGTTTGATTATTTTAAAGAAAGACAAAGTTGAAGATGTCATAAATTATTTTTCTGCAGACAAGCTGGGAGTGTTGCTGCCTCTGAGCAATAGGAAAAGGAGGCCAGGAATTCTCAGTTATTTTTGAGGAAATTACCTTCTTTCAGCATTTCTGTTTTCCTGCAGTTCTGAATCAGACAAAAATTCAATTTGTCTGTAGGAAAGGAATGAGAACAAGCTGTAATTGCAATTGAGGTACAAATATTTATCCTTTGAGCCCTAAGGCAGTTACAGTGTTTTGACTTTTTTCCATTAGAAATTGCATCTTTCATGTAAAATTTGATTGAAGTCAGGTGCCTTAAAAGATAAGGGTGGGGAAATAAGTCACATAACAGAAAAATGAAAGCAACCTTTTTCTTTCATGTCTAAATGAAATATTTCAAGTTAACCCAAAATACAATTTTCTAGAGTTTTTTCCCCCGTGTTTCTTTCTCCTTACAGTGTTGGTTTTATTTAAACAATTACCTTCTTATCAACCATTTAAAATTCTAATTTAACCTCAAAACCAAAACACATAATGTTATAACAGCCTTAAAATAAAAGTTCAATTTTTCTTTCTTAGTCCACTTCCCAACTTCATTGTTTTTCCTGTTGTGGTGCACTTCAAAAGCTGCAACACCGGAGTTGGATCCAGCTGCACAGACAGTATCATATATACATTTGAATGAAGATGAGCTCTATTTCAAATAGCATACAAGATCCTCTTTAAATTTTACTGTTAAATCAGAGGAGGACAAATATTAGTCACACTAAAGGGTTTTAGTTTAACCTCAACTACATGTTTTGTTCTGAGCCTTGCAAATCCATTGAAATGACAAGAGTGTTCCAGAAGGCTGAAATTCAGCGTGTTATTTTCTGCAGGCTGAAACAAAATGTTTTGATGCTGTCAAAATGTCTTCCCCTCATTATTTTTCTTAAAAACATGAAATTTGTGGAATTTGACCTTAACTATAACAAATGTTAATATTCCCACATTCATATGTAAAGCCTTATTACTCTAGTCACTGAACTGATGCTGTAGTGTAGTTCATGACATCAGCAATAACAGAATAAGAATAGAAAGAAACAACATTACATTTAAAGGGAAAAAAATGAGAGAGAATATGTCAACTGGACAGAGCAAAGGCACGAAGATCTGCTTTCATGGATACCCCTAAGACTGAAGTTGTCCCCCAGTTTCTTACTATACATTGGAGAGCTGGCAGGTGCTACCAACAGCCTCTGCAGGATGTTTCTGAGCCTCCTGCTTCCTGCCAGATCTGGGCAGTTCAGATGCATCATCTTCTGGGGATCCTGGTTGTGCTGGGAAGACCAGGTACAGTGTCCCAGTTATTTGTAATTTTGCTACACTCCTATGTGAGGAGTGCCTTGTTTCCATTCAGCTAACCTACATGTAGGTCAAGTTAAGGAAAACAGTTTAAATTTGTTCAGACTACCTAAAACAGATAATGTGCTATAGTACATGCTTTCTTTCATGCTTTCATTCAAGTTTATTTGTGGGTATCTGTGACTGTCCTAGAGTAGATAATATGGATAACCAAAACTGTGAAAGATTAGATTTTTCTCTTTCTCATTAATTGTCATGCTGTCTTGCTACTGAATGGCCTTGTTATTCAGTGGGGCATACTATTTTCTAGTTTTCCTCTGTTTTCCTCTGAAGCTAGATTGGTGAGGATCTTGTGAACCATAAGAAGAGTTTGAGACAATGCTATGAGCATTTTCTCTTTCCATCTTATGGCACAGGACTACCCAGTGAATGGCAGAAACTTCCTGCTCAGCTGCTAGAGCTGGCCACGACTTTCTTGTTTGCAAGGGACGGGTCTCCAATGCATTTTGAACAACAGGTAGTGGTCCCTAGCCAGAGGCAGGAATTTTACTCTGTAAGCTCTCCAATCTGTTGCTTGCTCAGTTATTCCCCCTTTGGTTTTTCACATCTCTTTTCAAGCACTTCTTTTTTTTGGTGCCAGAAGTCAGTGCAATGCTTTCCTATTTTGAACATGGGTGTCATGAGCTTAATAGGGCAGAAAGATAAGAGTGAATGCAGAATAAATCTTCAGAGCCTACTGAATAGAGAATTTTCCTGAGAGTGATGCTACAGGGAAACATAGGAGTCAATGGTGACAGCATATACTGGAGAAGTTGGATGACAATAAAGAGAAAAGTTAGGGAAAGCTGACCATTTCTCTCTCTCCAGTAATAAATAAAGCAAGAAATAATCAAACATTCTCAATTTTAAAAAGTGTTAATAAATTTTCAAATCAAGTAGTCCATTTAGACTGAACATTGGCAAAGCTGTAGCCCACCTTTGTACCACCTGTAACCAACCTTTCTTTGGATTTAATCAGGCATTGTTGTATACCAATTAAATAATCACTGCAAAGAGAGTAAACTGACTTTAACTGCATAGGGTAAATCCTTTTGCCACTTTCTATGTCCTTAGATTAAAACTAAAAAAAAGCACTAAATGCAGAAAAATTATATCCTTTATACCTTGCTGCAAAATCAATGGAGGATGGGTAGGTTCTCAAGTAGTAAATTAGATGGTACCTCCTCAAATTAGAAACTAGCATCCAAAAATCTATCTTAATGTTTTTCTTTTTCTATCTGTTATTTAGGTAGCAGTTTAAATGTGTTGAAATAGCATTTTTACTCATAATAAGGGCAAAGTTACAGTATGGGAACTGCTAAACAGCAAATATTGTTAATAGGGAAAGCCTGATAAAGCACTGGACTACTTCTTGACTTTTCTTCTTTGTCTGCTTTCAAGCAATAACTTCATCTTCAGCTAATGATTTTACAGAAAGAAATGGAAAAATAAACTCCGGCTCATTTTGCCTGAGAAGGATGATTACAAGGGAGGAGATTATCAGGAAACCTTCCAGAGAGATATGAAATCGTCTTTTGTTTAGTGCAAGGGTTTGTATCATGAAGTCAGTTTTTGATCACTTCTGTTTTTTCTGTCTCTCCTTTTTAGGGCCATCAAGAATCCTGTGGTGCCCCTGGAGTCTGCTATTTTGTGTGTAGTAAAAGATGCAATTAAGCAGTGCATATTCATATCAGCCATCTTTTTGCTGGCTGTTTAGTCCAGCTTATCAGCATGGGATAGATGGTCAATAGAAAGAGTAAATCTTTACTGAAGGTCAGCCTAAGCAGCAACTGATTTTATATCCTTGTAATTGCTCTCTAGAGATATTTTTGTTTTTTGGGTTTTTTTTTCCCACTAACTAAATAGAGATATAAGCAAAAAAAATGGTGGTGTTAAATGCACAATCCTACTTTGTGTGCATGTGTATGGATGAATTCTTGTTTCCACTGAAACCAGCATGGAATTGTATTCTTACTGGTTTTTTCCCAAAAAACGTTCATGCAGCCCTGCTTGTTATGATTGTGTTGCACATGCTGACACGAAGTTCTTTGAGATCTGCTAAATGTTCTTCCACCTAGACAGGAGATAATACCTAATAAACAGCTTGCCAGGGATTTTCAGATTGTTCAGAGCCCAACTGCAGCTGAGGAAAGGACTTTATCAAAAAATGGCAGTTAAAGTGCTTATAAAGCTCCCAGTGTGTATGATATTATACATGGTTAACTTTCACATCAACCTACTAAGCTATAGCTTTCACCCTAACTGAACACTGGAAGAAGCAACCTATCCCCAGGCCATTATGCTGTGAGACAACAGATTCAGAAGGAACAGTTTTGCTAGAAGTGGTGCACTCTGTGGAGATTTGTGGGGGATTTTTGTTTGTTTTCTGTGGTTTTTTTTTTCTTTGTTTTGTGTGATTTTTTCTTTTTTTTCTGGAGAAGAAAGTAGCAATGCTCAATGGAGCTTTTGTGAGGAACACTTCAAGGTGTGTTAACTGAAAACTGAAATTAAGGATAGGCACTCTGAGCTCATGAGAAAGAGTTTGAGGCCAAGGCTTAGTAATGTAAAAAAGGCTCCTCCTGGGTCCGAAGAGACCTGTGGTTTTTTACATGCAGCAGCTGAAACAGATGTTTGGTAGAACATTAAAGGAAAGATCTTTGCAAAGATCTTTCACCTGGAAATTTCTTTATGGCTTGGTAATGACTTTGTAAATGTACCCATTAAGCTACTTTGCTCCATTAAGCTACTTTGCTACAAGCTTCTGTCAATCTGGAGCTTAATAAGGCATACTATTATACAATTTATTTAATGCATTGTGGGGTAAGTAGGCTCAACTCTAGATTAATAATGTGTTCTGATTTAGACGGGTTAATGCTAAGAAGCACAGCCACACTTGGTAATGTAAAACACTATTTTTCCTATGCCCATATAGAAATGTTGATGCTTATTGAACTTTAAAGAATTTTGCTGTGTCATTTGTGTGGACACAGAAATTTTGGAGACAAATTAAAATCTTGCCGGTATTATTTTGGCCTTATATAAAATTTGTGTTGTGCTGAGAAAAAAGCAATTTGCATGGAATTAATGAACAAGAGATACTAATGGAAGGGATGTTTGTAAAATTGAACAAAAATCCCATTTACTAGGAAAATGGTCTGTTCAAAAATTTATTTACTCTTAATAACTCGGTATTGTTGTAGCGTTTCTTCATGACTTTGTGGGACTTGGAATTTTGTTCTGAAAATTACTTCAGAAATATTTTCTAGCATATTAATTTTAATGTCACCCACTTTGCATTTGAGTTTTAGTTATCTATCTAGCAATAGACAGGAAGCCCGGTTTTTGGAACTGATTAAAGCTTCAACTTGCTTTCAGGCCAATCATGACAACTGTTTATTCCGTGGCTTACCTTAACCCCATTGTGATTAGCACTTAATTCCAAAGTGATATGCCTGTGATACAGCACACTCCTTTTGAAACACATAAGTACTGAAATCAGGACAACCTTACAGTATTTAAATTTTTGGCTTTTTTGGCTACCTTTTTTTTCCCCTTTAAATATGATTTCATTCATATGATTAGAATGGCAGCATCTGGTCATGGTAAATTAAGCATGGCATATAAAATGGGAAAGAATTATGTCTTAATTTCATAAGCTTGAGGTTCTTTAATTCCTTCTTAGTCTCCCTAGAGAAATATGGACTATTTCTCTTCACAGGGAATCTTTTAGCTTGCTGATGGCTTTGTTGAAGAGATTCTACAACATATGCTTCTGAAGAGCAGTCAACGTATGTCACTAGATTTTTGAAGGGTAACAAGCTATGTGGAAACAAAGCTGGAGTGAAGAAAAATCCAAAGATTAATGAATTAACAGAAAGAAGTGATGGTAATTTTGGCAGGGTTGTCTTGTAAAAGGTAGCCAATACATTGAATGCTTTTCTTGTGTAAAAAAATGTGAGGGAGAGTCCATCTCATTTTTCCTAAGCATTTTTATGTTTGAATGAAAGTAATCCCTTGGTGCTACAGGAGCTGCCAGATCAACATTTTATTAGCCAGCTTTATTTCTACAAAATAAACCCTCTCAAAGATGGTCCAAGTCTTCTGCTTCAGCTTTCTCCATCTTAAATGCAAAGGAATGAATTCCCTGCAAGCTGGTGCTGATGAGCTATTGCTTACTTTTCTGACAAGGACAGTGTCATCCCTGACAAGTGTCTCAGTTGTGGCCAGGTGAGGGGCTGCTCTTCTGTAACCTGTGGTCTGTTACTGCCTAATTACTGCAGGTGTTCAAACTGCTTTCTTACACCTTAGCTTTTCCTCTTACAGAACACTCTGCTAACCACAACGATAGGAGTTAATCCATTCACTTTCTGTGAGAAATCCATGGGTCCATCTATTGCCAGCTCAGTCAGAAGCTTGTTCCTGAAGTAAAGAGAAATTTGTTTAGTCTATACCCCTGAAACTCTCTACAGGCATTGCCCATCTCTGGTTTTGCAAGCAGCGTGGAGAAGCAGGAGCAGATTAGAAAGGTGATAGATACCTTTGCTACTGAGCTTGAAATGTCCACAATAGTTTTGATTCTAGTTTTGAGCTAGAATGAAAGAAGATTAAAATTACTTTTTCTTAAAGAGAAATTACCCTGTATTTCTTCAGGATAGCAGGTCCCTCATTTTCTCCTCAAAAATCTGTTTTTTGCCTCAGGTGGGTGGATCACTTGGAATGCTTATGCTCAGCCAATAAATTATTCCTGCAGTCCTAAAAACATAGAAGACAAACTGTAAGCAAGGTGTTATGGTTGTCCTTGTGGCTTTCTTTGATATGTTTTTATCAACATTCAGCCACCCAGGTGATGTTTCCTTTTCACTATCATCTCTTAAAGGCATTGTCCTTAACCCATTTTCAGGCATGTGCATCAAGTGGCTCACAATTCTTCTAGGATTCTGAGCTGAGATTTTAAGCAACACAAAATTAAAAGATATTGTCCAATCAATGACTTCAAAATCAGATCAAGACATGGCTGTACAAATCTATTCCTAACATAATGTGAGATGATTTATGAGATTCCTTGCTTAATCTGTATTTTTCAGCTTATAAGAATAGGTAATATTTGCATATGATTTGCAGGGGAAAAAGACCTGTAAAATATTATGACATGTATTTTTTTCTTTGCCTTGCTTTTGTAATTTTTTTTTTTTTTGTGTGTGTGGAAAAAAAAAAGTTTTTTACAGTTTCTGGTAATTTATAGGTTTTTCTTTATCTCTGTTCATATGTGGAATATGTAATGAGTTTTCCTGTATTAAAAAATTCAAATTTATATAAGGAGATAAAGTCAGACAAATCAACCTCCTGTTTTGCTTTTCTTACTACACATGTGAATACCAGAAATGGACAGGATGAGCGAGTTGCTCTTTCCAGTCTTGATTCTTTTACAGAGAGACATGTGGAAATACCCAAATTTGGCCAATTAGTTTTGTTCATGAATGTGAGTAATTGAAAATTTATCATCCACTCTTGTAATTATGGGGTTTTTTACTCTCTATACTCATCCCTGCAAACCTCTTCTCTAAAAAGCTGTTCAGATCTTACTCATCTGAAGATATGTTGTTCCTCACAACAAAGACAACTGGCAATATCCAGCCAAATAATCTAAGAAGCAACATCAGAAAAAAAAAACAAAAACCATGGCCCAGATAACTGACTCATATGAGACCGGCCCAGTGCCTTTTCAGGTCAATAGAAATTTACTTTTTCATTTTCAAAGGACTTTTTATATCCTTTATTGTTTACTGGAAAACAGAGAGAAGAGGTCTTTAGGCACTTTGAAGCCCCTTTTCCTACTGAAGACCACTAAAATAAGAGACATGGTGGGATTCAGTTTCTTAAACACTGTGTTTGATGGAACTGCAGTGGCTTTAAAGCATCCTGCTTGCTCTCCAGCCTCCACTCTGGCAGGGCATGTGCCTCTCCCAGATCCTCGGGCAGGCCTGGGCTTTAGCCACATGGTTCCAGTTATTTCCAAACAGACTTTGTGTTTCAGGGATTGGGTTGTACTCTCACTGTCCGAACTATTACCATTGCCTCTATAGAAGGATGCTATTTTACTTTTTTAGAAAAAAAAGCAAGAAAATAAGGACTGTTCTACCTTTGTGTGTATAACTAGCTTAAATTCAATTTATCCTCCCATGGAAATGCTTTTTTTGTAACCTGAAGACATGTTTGAAATAATTTGCAATTATAGCAGAACATATGTTCCTCCAAATATATGCTGCATGGCACTTTACTGGACTTGGATAGCTCTTATTCTGATTTTGCTGAGACTTCATTTAAATCTAAACCCATGAATAACAATTATTTTCAAACATAATGTCAAATGTTGAATTCTAATAACTTGGCAACCTGCTTGGTTGTAATTGAGAACATTACCATGAGCAGTAAAATTTAAATATTCCTTTTGATATAACCAGGTGGAAGTATCTTACAGTTTTAATGTAAAAAAAAGTGTCATGATTTGTGGCTGATTGACATGTTGATGGCTGCCATTGCAGTCAATGCAAGTGGAAGGCTTTTTTTTTTCTGGCAGAAAATGGTCTGTGCCTTTCAGCACTGAGGTCTGGGTTGCATGTGCGTTCTGCGTACCTGTGACCTTTGTGTAGGGAGGCAGACTCACAGTTGATCCTGTCATGTCAAGAGAAACCAAATTTCCAAATAAATTTTGAACTCTCCGGTGTGAAATAAACAATTTAAAATGACGTACATATATTTCGGTACCTCTTTATCCTGGCTCTGCTGTCAGCTGGATAGACTCCCATCACTTCTGTGCAGCAATGGAAGTTTGAGATTTGTGTCTGTAACGAACAGAAATAAGGAAAGGATTGAAGCTAGACAAGAGGGTTTTAATTTTTATTTTAATGATGAGTTTGGAGCTAGTCTGCCTCCTTTCTAGTATGTCTGGTCTAGTCCTGAGTTATGAGTTTATTGAAGTGCATTTGAAAGTGGAGGTCTGAGAGTACAGTTTATGAAATGTGGTGCATCAGGCGTCGTGGTGGGGACAAGCAGGCTTAACTTGTTGAGCTGCAACTCTTTCTCTTCTTTCCCAATAGTATATCTTTTTGTTTCCTCTGCACTTCATAAACAGAGGTGCAGTAACAAAAGAGAAGATTTTTGCTTTGTGCCTTTGTTCTTTAATCCCTTTTGCCTTCCAGGCAAGGAGAGAGCTGTCTTTATTTTCTGGAAGAAAGTAAAGCTTCCTCATGAACCTAAGAGACAAGATTCATCTGGGTTACAGAATAGAAACTGCCCTGGTTAAAATAGCTGTCAGAGCAGCGTGGAATAGTCTTGTTTTTATTTTCCTGCCGTATTTGAGCAGAAGTGTAGGGTTTGACAGTGTTGTGTTTTTGAGATTTTGTTGGCCTTTTTGAAGCCCGAAGTTAATGGAAAAAAATCACTTGTCCTCTTTCACGGTTCTTTCTTGGCTGTTACCTGGAAAAATTTCAACAGAAATCTGGAAGGAAGTGCATAAGAACTCTTGTAACAAGGTACAGTGAAATCTACCTTTAGTTATACATAAATCTTGCTATTGGCTGTGACCAGCGAGAGAAACCCACTTTGTTTTAGAGTGCTGACTGAATTGAACAACTATAATTGCCTGATCTCATTTAAGAGAACAGTATAAATCTATACTTTACTTCTAATTTACTTTACTTCTACTTTTTAAATATTATTTATAAAGATTCTGCTTTAATGGTAATGAGGCTCTACCTTCCGAGTTCCCAGTTCTCCTACTCTTGTTGTCCCTTGTAAGACCCTACTCTGTTGGTGAAGCAGCAAAATCACTAGGAGCAATAGGACACAAGGAGCTGGGAAATGGTCTTATTCTGATCCCTTAGCTGTCACCTATATTTTCTTGATGGCACAGAGAAGCCAGAGATTGGTTAACTGATGTACCACAGGAGTTCCCCTCTCACCTAAGGGGGTTCCCCAGGACCTATAAATCTCTATGAGTCAGCACCTTCCTGGAAGTGAAACAGGTTGGTGTGGCTTTGAGCATCACTGGAGCAGCATCACTGCTGCTCCCCTTCAGGGTGGGGGAGACAGGCAGAGGTCAGAAGGCAGAAGGCTGCTTTATCCACAGGAGCACAAACTTTGCCTTAAGGCAGATGCTCAGGCCAGTAAAGGCTTTAAGCCCTTATTGAGATGGTGGCCAGAAACCCAGGGCTGGCAGGAATATTACATAAAGCTGTTCTCTTTTCCCTTCTGAACAAAAGAAGCAATGGGGCAAAATAAAGATGTGTTGCACTTCAACAAACACACCCTGAGGCTTGGGAGAATGACTGGTGGCTTTACTATATTTTTTTAATTGTTTTGCTCATCCTCAATTGGCAACAAGATAAGATTATGGAAAATAAAAAATAAATAATTTTTCTAATATAAATATTTATGTGACTGAATTGCAGTGTTTGGTATTTTGGTAAAAAGTATAATTCAAAATTCTAAACACTCCTGCCCCAATGTTAACTGAGACTTGAATTCCATTTCCATAGTGAAAACATATTCAACCTCTATAATTTAATTTTCTATATTATCCAACAGGCAGCAGAGAGTGATTGTTACTATTTAAATTTCAATATTGACAATATTTTCAAACTATCTCTTGGGTCATATTCATGTAGACTTCAAAGCAATCAAAGAAAAATGTGAGAAGGTGTGAAGCAGTCACTCAACAATTTCTTATCCTATGTGTGTAAACTCAAAGCTGTCCTGCCTTAAGGAGAAATCACTCCACAGAAAATAAATATGATTAAGTACATGCCAGAGCAACACAGCAGCTGCAGAACTGAATACATCCAAAGAAATTTAAAATTCATTCCAAGATGTAGTGAACGAACAGAAGGGGCTTTTTCGGGGAGGGCAGGAAATGAGATTGTAGATGACTTGGCTTTACAAACAAATTGCACATAGCTCTCTCTTAACATTAGGCCTAAATTCATATGTGGTTAACA
>VZSU01000386.1:1089669-1122770 GCA_013398715.1 Nesospiza acunhae | reverse complement strand
CTCTTCCACTGATTTGTGTAGTGCCACTATCTGGCACTATCAGGCTGTAGAATCCTTTATTATCCTTGACAGATCTGACAAGGAGTTTAAGATTTGTGCCTATTTTTCCCATCAGAATTAGCATAGTTGCACCAGGCAAAGGGATGCAGGATTTAAGGCAGAGAGAGCAACATAAGGGACAGATCACAGTGCCTGTGGCAATGTAGAGATGTAGGGATGCTGAATGAAAAACAGCTTTTTTCTTTTATCATAGATCACAACAATTTTCACTGAAGTTTATTAATAATTTATTTAGTGCTACCATTTCTGTTTTGGGAGACTGCACTTTTTTTTAAAAATGTGCTTTTTAAAAAATTACTGTCTTTAATGAGATTTCTCTGGGCTGCAAATGACTGAGGCAGGTGTAGGTTCCCAGGCAGGTGAGCACAAATTGAAGTGTCATATGCTTCTCTGTTTTGTGTCAGAGTTGGACTCATTCATGGCCAGGAAATATCTAATTTGAACTGCACTGACTCAAATCTACCTCAAGGTTGTGGGTAGGGGGAAGTGGGGAAATCTACTGAGCAGAATATGCAGGGATTTCTCTCCTTTTAGCATGATAGCTCAGAACAAGAGTATCCTTTCAGTGATGATTTTGGATGAGGATGCTGCTTGAAAGATCATTCTTTTTTTTTTTTTAAGAATTCGAAAGTAGTTGAAAAAGTTATTCACTGGAGAGTTATAGCTTAAAGACTTGAGGCACTTGAAGCTGTCATCCTTAATTACTGGGAAGTAAGAGTTATCAAACATGTTCATCGAGAACATTCAAAGTGAGGATTATATCACTAGAAGGCTGAGGCAGAAGCAAGAAGTTATTTAATTGGTGAGGATTAAAATCAATGTAGGAAGCATTGCAATGGGTACACAGGTCATGGTCTAAACATCACATAATACATTTGACCACACTGCTAAGCTATTAGTCAAATTCTTTATTTCTCAATATTTATATAACCTCAAGGATAATGTGATTTGTTATTAAGCCTTTGATTTTCTATTGATTTGAGAGTAAAATTGCATTACATTTATCTGAATGTTATATCTGTATAAAAGTTGAGAGTAGCTCAATTTTCATATAAAAGCAAAATTAAAAACTTGGTCAGGGAACAGCTCTGGGTTTGAAAAATATCAACAGAGCAGTAACAGCAAAAAATAATTTTTAAGCTGGATCGGTTCCCTCATGACTGTCAGTGCAGTGCCACAATCAGTGATTGCTGGCATTGTGAAAAAGTGATGAAATAAATGAAGGGAGATGAAGGAAAGGGGGAAGGCTTTAAAATCTGCTTCAAACCATGGCTGAATGGACAGAGGTCTTCTTGCCCTACATAGCAGATTAGAGTGAAGGGTGTGTTTTTAACCAGGGGTGGAAATAATTTCAGAAGGACGTTGTTACCCAAAGGAAGCATTGCACACTCTTTGTTGCATTTGATTCCTGCCCCACAAAAGGTGTCTAAGAACATGTCTCAGGAAAATTCCTTGGGATTCTCAGTGAGATGAATGATGATAGCCTGAGTCTGTATTAGAATTGCAGTGAAGATACCTTCTTAGGACTTTCCAAACTATATAGCAAAGCTGGAAGGATTTATTGCATCATTACCTTGGCTAGAGATATTCCCTGCTAAAAGCATATATTGCACATTGAGCAATTTTTCTTTCGGTACTATCAAAGCACTGCTGAAACTGTACCGCAGTGAGGATCTGGACCCCAAATTGAAATTTCTCTACTGTTATAATTTACCATACATTACACTGTCATCTGCTGACCAAATGTATTCATGATACTTGAGAGATTTATTTAAACCATTTCTCCTAAGCCTGTTCTTTCCTATTCCATTGTATTAAAGCAAGCAGCAACAGCTTGACAGCTAGTTGGCTGCCAGTTGTTGCTGGAGAGTAAATCACTCATGGTGACATCAGGGAGATTCCTAGCTATCATCTCTGAGATTTACTCATGTCATTAACAGAGGTGATACATGGCCACTTGAGAGAAGCAGTTTGAAAAGGTGTGTGCACAGGTGGGTAGGTGGAGGGATTAGAGGAGGACTAGAATTAGTTTCAAAACTGATCTACATTTATTCGATATGATTTTGTGCTTGATGGATTGATCCTTTCTGGGGGGCTTATTGCAGCTCTGTGCTGCTTGAAATTCTTCTCTTTTTGATTTCTGTGTTTTATATCTTTAAACATCTAAAACTGTACCTGCTTGCAGTAATGATAACCATATCTTTTCTTCTTAGCAACCTGTCAAAGGCTTGACTTTGGGGCTTGGGTATAAAGTTCACTTAAAGTCATTCATTTAAATACCGCTCCATTAGGTGAAAAGTATGGTGCACAGAGAGTTCCAGCAATCCCATGTATCCACTGTGACTTTTTTTTGAAGGGAGTCTGTATCCTAAAAATAAGGTGAAAATATGGCTCTCATAGCCATACAACTGACTTCACATGATCATATAGTTCATATGGATCCAGGAGTTTGCTTGCACAAAACAGAAAAAAAATCTTATTTCTTTCTTTCACACAAGTCTTTTCCTTAGAATTTAGAATAATTTGGTGATTTTTCACATGACATTCATTATAGTAGCTATAATGAATATTAATACAAATTAGCAACAAAGGTTATATGCTTGCTGTAAATGTATATATTTTTACAGTGTAAGTTAAGATAAACATTTAATTGGCCTTCCAAATGCTAGATGTCCCTATTATTTAGTTCCTGATTTCTTACAAATACAAAGTGCATTGAAAAAAGTCCTTAATCAGCCATAAGAGTGACTTCTTTGAAATAAAAAAGAACGTAAAGTCTCAGATCTCAGGGTCTTTTAATAAACAGATTTTTCCTTTATAGAAATAGGCTTTTCAGCTACTGTGTTTTCTCCTATTTTGAACAGACTTCATGCTGGAAAGCCTCATATCTTATTCCCCAAATACTTGTAACAATTCCAATGTTTATTGATCACAGCAGGGTTCCATAATTGGACTCACTTACTGGGGTTGCAGAAAAAGACCAATAACAGCATATGCAAATTGAGAAAAAGCTTCCCACAGAAGAAGACTGTATCAGACTCCTGACCTCCCAAAGTCAGGGTCTGCATATGCTCTGCAGCTCACACAGAGAAAACACAGGATTGCATGGAGAGAAAAGAAATAACATTGCTTGGTACTATAAAACAGCAACTGTCATCATAAAATAATACTGTTTAACACTTTTTGTCTCCAGAGGTGAGAAAGGGTTTTCTGAATAAGGTGGTAGTCATCCACTGGAAGAGTAACCTTGTGCTGAGATTAGATTAAATTTCCTCCAGAGCCTCTTTGGCGTTGACCGTGTCTAGCTACATAGAGACTGCTTTCTGTATGCTAGGTGTGAACAGTGAGGTGCCCCTGCATAATTATGATCTGATATTAGGTTTCTAGCATATGAAAAATAACTTCACATCAGTATATTTATCTTCATTAGCATACAAATTCAAGAATCTTTTTCTGTCTTTCTTTGTATTAGTGAAGGAAAGGCATATTTTCTGTAATAATCAGAAGCATTTTAATGGATTTTCTTAGATTTGGATGTGATTTTATCTACCATGGTAAATTGTATGCTGATTCTTTTCTTTCTCTTTACAGGTTTCCCAAATTTAACATTCACTAATTTTTCTAAATTAGTTCTCCTAAGAGTAAACCTGATGAGCTTTTGCATTTGCATTGATATAATTATTGGTATAATTGCTATTACTATAGCAAGTTTGACATGTCCAGTTTGGACTTGATTGCACATTACTGAGAAAACTGTATTCCTTTTTTGTCTCTTCCCATGGCTTGATGGGAGTGCCCTGCTACAGGAAAGACTTCAGATGTAGCCTGGTGATGTTTTTCTCCTGCCAAGAGACAAAAGACTTCAGAAGTGCAGGATATTGACAGAGGAAAGCAGCAGAAGTCATGACCAGCACAAGGGTAAGTTATCTTACTTTGCCTTCAGGGTTGCAAAATAAAAAGGAAATTATTTGATAGACAGCTCTGCCTTCCTTTTCCTTCCACTCCCTCTCGGTCTTATCCAGGGAATCTGAGAACTGACATTCCTGCCAATACAAAAATCAGACTCCAAGTAAGCCCTGTTCCCCTTGCCTCATGCTCAAAGGTACTGGAGTGGTAGTACATGAGTGCCCTGCCCAGTCCTCTCTGTGTCATTTATGTCACAAAATGAATGTGATGAGGAAAACTTTTTTTCATTTGGAGACTTGCCGTTAAGGCAGTGAAGTTAGAACACACTCTCTGCCAATCTATTTAAAGCTTTATA
This sequence comes from Nesospiza acunhae, assembly GCA_013398715.1. Lineage (NCBI taxonomy): Eukaryota > Metazoa > Chordata > Aves > Passeriformes > Thraupidae > Nesospiza > Nesospiza acunhae. Next base: position 1,118,449 of record VZSU01000386.1, on the reverse strand, counting down.
AGAAAACTGCAGTCCTCATTGACCTTTTTTCCTGCTCAGCCTGCACATTTTCCTTACCTCAGCAAAGCTGAGAAATACCAATCTCACAAAATCCAAAGTGCTTCATGATAATTTATTGATTCTATCCAAACCTTCATATGAAATAATTTGGGAAGATAGGCCAACTGGCCCAGTCCCCTGCCTCATGTTTTGCCCGTCTTCCCTGGTTTCCAGGAGGTTCTCCCCTCCGTCACCTAGCAGGGAAATTTTGGTGCTTCCTGGCCAGGTGAGCTGATGTGGAGGGAGGAGGCACCACCCTGGCCCCTGCCTGAGCCCCTCTGCCCTGCTGACCCCCAGAATGTGTCCAGAGAGCAGCTGCATATATGGTCTGGATCAGTTGTCCTCTGGGATGCTTAGCTTTCTGCTCTTTTTTCTCAGTGATCTGGATAAAAAAATGGAAAAAACGAGCTCACTATGCTGGATGCCTTCTTGCTGGCTCTGAAACAACACAACGTGTTGAAGATCTGTAATCTTTTTGGCTGATTTTTCTTTTGAAATTCTAATACAAGATGACATTGCTCTTTAAGATTGTTTGTTCCTTTAATAATTTTAGTTTTATTTCCAAATCAACTGGGAATAGATCAAGAAAATTGCATTTAAATTCTTTCTAGATATAGAAGGATGCATATTAAGCTATTACCCCACTGCTTCAAGAAGATTCAAAGAAGTAATGAGTTGTCTTAGCAGGAATAATTAGCTGTGAGAAAGTTAGTTGTGAAAATTGGAGATGATCTTTGTCTTTGATGTGCATCTTCTTCTCCTTGAAACTGAGAAAGGATTTAGCAAATAACCTTTTTTGGTTTTGCTTCACAAAATTCAGAAAAAGACTTTTAGATTGTGTTGAATTGAAAAAATTGCAATTTTTACTTTATTCCTCTATTTACTTTCATTAGGTGAGAGTTTTTCAATTTACTCCTTCCTTCCTGTTGAAGGATTTAGAGGGTAAGTCCTATGAGGAGTGGCTGAGGGAGCTGGGGGTGTTTCGCCTGGAGAAGAGACCTTATTGTTCCCCACAACTCCCTGAAAGGAGTGTGTAGCTAGGTGAGGGTCGGCCTCTTCTTCCAAGCAACCAGTGACAGGACAAAAGGACATAGCCTCAAGCTCTGGCAGGAGAGATTCAGACTGGGCATTAGGATGGATTTCTTGATTGAAGAGATTGTCAGGCAGAATGGGCTGCCCAAGATGGTTGTGGAGCCATTAAACAGGAGAAGGATTTAACCCAAAATGCTAGGTAGCAATTTTCCATCATTTTGATATTTAACTTCCACCATGAGACTCTCCCCTGAATTCAAGACCCCGTCCAAAGAGACTGGCCAAACTTAGCAGGAATCAAGGGGAATCAGGAGGGGAACTCTAAATTCCCACAAGCTGGGTGGGTAATCCTTGCTCTTCCACACGGCTGTAGGACCTGAGGAGTACCACCATCTTTTGCTTCTCTGCATTCAAGGGATTGGTAAGGGCAATCATGCATCTGTTTCCAGAGGGCAGGCCTGTGGGGTGTACTGTAGTGGATTTTCTATACGTCCCAGACTCCATGGTCATTTCTATTAACTCCCACTGAAAGGGCTCAGAAGGCATTTTCCTAATGTTCAACTTTTATGCTCTTCCTTATGTTCACTTCCTACAAATGCCCACTGTGATTTGAGAATATAACCCAACAGTAACAATCTGCACAATCACTGCTCTTATGCCAAATCCTGAAAAAAGGTAATTCCCAGAAGAAAAAAAAAAAGAAATACTATACTGCCTTCTCCTCTATGTTCAGTTTGCCTCATTAACATTGCCACAGCTCTTGGGATAATTAATATGTTGACACTTTTGCACATCATTAATTTGGTGATTCACAGTAGGAGATGTACTCTATAATGGCTTAAAGTATAATTCATTAATCGAGGTCAACCCCTCCCTATAAGCACGGAGATGGCTCCATCACTATCTTAGCTAGCTGCCTAAATAGCAATATGTTGTTCATTTCTAAACTTGTCATAAAACATGACTTATAGCAGGTAAGAAATGCCTTCTATTTATCTTACAGGACATTGTAGAGTGTTTCCCAGCAGAGAAGAGAAAGATCCCTGATTCTCATGCGCTCATGTGGAATTCAAAGCCCAGCCTGTGCCATGCTTCATGGAATGCAACTGGAAAACCAGGCCCTCCACCAGACAAGTGACCTAAAGTTATATGCTGAGTAAGGAGTTTTAATGCTATGAACTGCCAGGGTCATGATGCAAACTGGTGTGATAAATCTGATCGCTCTCTGAAAGTGTTTTTTATCTCCTTAGGATGTGCATGGGGAGACCTAGGAGTTCAGTGATGATGTGAAAACTGTACATGCTAATCAGCAAGTTTCTTGACTATTTCACTTGGAAATAAGCTAGACACTGTGATGGCTGGACTGCCCTTAGCACAGGGATAGCAGTGGTTCAAGTACTCCAGCCCTGAGAGGCTGAAACTTCTGTCTTAGAAGTACCCCAAACTTTGGGCAATAAAGCCAGAGATGAGGCAGCAGGGTACTTTCATGCTGTCTAGTTGAAGGTAGAACACAGTCTGTCCGAAATTGCCAAATAATGAAACTGCTTCTAGAATGAACAAAATGGAGTCTGATTCTGTGGGAAGTTACCAGCTTAGTTTCTGGAAATACTGTTTTGGCCTCTGTTGTGAAGGGAAAAATCAATAAACTGCCTGAAATCCCAGAGTTAAAAAGAAAAATTAATTATGAATGAAAGAGGGGGGAAAACCAAATATTTAAAGAGTTTGCTCTTGCTGTTATAGATCTCCTTGCTTTCCAAGGGTGAAATGATTATGTTTCAGCCAAAAAAGCATATAGGTGACTCAACCCTTTTCTTGGAAGGATTTCATGTCTATGATATGTATTTTCAGATATCATTGTCAGTAATACTGTATAATTTGATGGTACCCTTGATGGGGAGTAGTGTTTTGTCTGTAATGAAGTGTATTATTCATTAGTATTTTATTCCTGATAGTTTGTTTTGTTCTGAGAGACAAGTTCCCACTGTGTATCATTTTCCTTTATTGCTGTTATTATCACGAGATAATCCAGTGTGATTCATGGATTAAATTTGACTTTATTGTTGTAGGTATTAGAGTGATAATTAACTGCAAAAGACATGGAGATCAAACTAATTTAAACTTTAATTAGTTGAACTAGTGTTACCAGTTCTACTTGGCTGTTTTCACAGCTCTAGTGACTATAACTGCAAAGAAAAACTAGCAATTAAAAATATCACAGAAGTATTGCAGTGATCAATAAATATTCCTCTTAAGTTTTATCTGTAATAGGATCCGTGCCTTAGTGAAGCATGTGTAAGATTAATGATTAAACATTGAGTCTCCTGAGCATGAAACTCAGTACAATTAATCTCTTCAATTATTTACAAGAACTTCTTATGAGGATGGGTATGAGCACAGGCTGACTGTGAGTGCACTTGCAGGGCTCCTCTGCATCCCAGGGACTTACCTGACTGATCTGCAGCACAAAGGGGACAAAGGGGCAGAGAAAGGAGAGGACTTCAGGCTGATTTACAAGGATGTGGAACTGAGTCATTGCTGCCCACTTTACAAGTGCTTTGGGAGGCATGGGAGGTGGGTGGGGAAATCTGTTGATGCACAACTACAAACTTTAGTCATCCAGAGCAAACTGCCTGAATCCAAGCTAAGAATCTTGTTTCTGTAAATTGGTCGCTATCATATTAACAAAAAATGATTATTTTTATTTTGGTTTTATTTTCACAAATTCCAATTAAACACTATTCCAAAACATAAATGATTTGGAAATACCTCAGTATTTTCAGTGCAATTTTAAAGCCACTGTCCATCTATTCGTTCTATAACACAAGTTTTATCCTTGGGGCTCCTCTTTCCTCTATGTATTTAAAATGGGTTCTGGAACTGATCTTTCAAAGCATGTATGACACCAAAGATTTATGATTTTTTTTTTTTGCCTGACAACTACACGGAGATACTTTTCCTCTTTCATTGCTTCCAATCTCTAAGGCTGAAGCTCATAGCAGAAGTTCTGTCTGTGTTTCTAATGCTTAGACATTTGATTCTTACACAGTTTATGTCAGCTCTCAGGATTTTTTAGCTCTTTCTCTACACAGCGATGCTCTTCTGAACTTTTAATACTGGTGCACTGCAATTTTGCAGCACTATTTTAAGCACTCTGGTTCTTACAAGAAGAAATGGCTGCATGCCCTTCTTTTCACCTGTCTGGGAAAGACCAAAGGAGGCGAAGGGGATTTATTTCACTGTTAAGTTTACTACATCTCAAATTTACCTACTCTATTATGTGTAACTCTGTAATTGCTGATGCCTTTCTGCCTCTTTTGACAGTGTTGCATTTGTCTTAAAGCAGAATTTTACACTTTGTTGGCAGGAGTGATTTGTTAATCCAGAAGGTTTCACTGGTGCGATGGGATTGCATTCACAGTTTCAACTTTGAGCTGAGAATGGTAAACATTCACACTAGCAAGAGGATAGTATGTGCGAGAACTCACATGTTTTCTCCTTGCAAATTGTGCCACAAGAAAGAGCAGCTGACTTCTGCCATAGGCCAAATGCAGCCTGTACAAACAGTTCAGTGGTCTGATGGCTGGTTCCTTTCCACCCTCTTTCCTCAGTGGCCCCTGGCAGCACAACCCAATGCACCAGCCTCCCCCTGATCACACTGCAAATGAACCATTTAGAGATGAACTTCCAGCTCATTAGATAACTGCACATCATGAAAGGCTGTCAGGAGTGCCTGTTGGCTCTGGGACAAGCACACATGTGGCCAAAAATTGAAAATATACAGCGCTGTGTTCTTCTTGAATGCTCCTATGAGAGGATGTGAGGCATAACTTGGCCAAAAGTTTCAGCACCTCTATGCTGCTACCAAAGAAATTTGAAGAAAGATGACTAAAAGGGAAAAATAGAGATGTCATCAGTCTTACTCTTTTCAATTTTTTTAAATTAAAAGGGGAAACATCCATCCTATGTGGGATTATAACAGTCTGGCTTTTCTGTTCTATGGATTGCTCTTAGGAAAAGTAAGATTTACAGCAAATCTTTTCTAATAATGTTTGTTTAACATCTGGATTTGTAATGGAAGAACTGCAATGGCAGCAGGCTAACAAACAAGGCAAATATTGATTGCAAATGTCAAAAGGCAGGAGAATACAGCAGGAGTAGGTGTCAAGTTCTGCTGGGGATGCTATGACAAGTCTGAAGCCCTTGTGGTCAGATCAATGCTATTCAAATGAAAATGCAATGCTATGGAATTGCAATACTCCTCATCCTATCACAACCGACCCTGCTGAAAATCCTGTCCCCATTTTCCATAGCTCCTTTTAAGTACTGAAAAGCCTCAATATGGCTTCCCTGGAGCCTCTTCTTCTCCCAGCTGATCAACCCTAACTCTTCCAGACTTCAATGACTGGAGAAATGTTCTGTCCAGCTGTTAATTTTTGTGCCTCTCCTCTGGGCCTGCTCCAACAGGTCCCTGCCTTCCTTCTGCTGTGAACCCGCAGCTGGACACAGTTCTCCAGGTAGAGAGTATCTATGCAAACAGCGAAGACTGTCACAGGCATGACCATGATGTGGAGGTTAGGGCTTTCAAACACGGTGAGAGAGCAGCTCTTTCTAGCAGAGACTGAGACTTTTTAAGTTTGATTCTCTCTGTGCACTTGGGAAGCCATTACTCAGGACTTGGAGGGATGCCAGATTCACAGCAGCTGCACAACACAGACAGACAATGCACACAGCACAGTTGCATTTGTGGTTTTTTGTCCCTGCAATCCTGGAGATCTAGATCCATATTCCCTGAGAGTGAAATATCGCACAACAAAGGAAAACAATGTTTTTAACAACAACAACAAAAAATCATGTGTAATCATCATTAGGATGTTTATGGGTCCTAATCAACAGAGAGATATTCTCATCTCTGCTGACATGAACTGAACAATTTTCACTGGTGCAAGTGAAATCAGAATCCAGTAGAGCATTTCTGTGAGAGATCTTGAGAGTTCATTACTTTGGGATATGTATTATTTTTCCCTTTTATGGACCAAATTGCCAAGCCTTCTTCATGCAAGTAATTTACCTGCCTACACTGAGTGCACAGGAATTGGCTGTGCCTGCCTTATGCGCTGTTAATGTTTGTATAGGTGCCTACATGGCCAGCAATTCTCTTCCAAAATGTACTGCCAGGGAGACAGCCCAGTCATTTTTTAGCAATATAGGTTAATTACCAAACATAACCGGTCAAAAGATGTTTCATCCTCTTTGATTACTTAATATCTTTGTTCTTTAACTTTCATTCTGTCCTGTTATTCCACGTTCTGGGTAGGGAAGTGGAGGAACTCATGCACAGAAGCACAGATGGCAATTATCAAGATTGGTGCAATGTGCAAAATCTGCAGTTAAAAGCCAGTTCTTGTTATTCCTTGCAGCCACTATTAGAGATGCCTGCTGGTACTCCACTTAGTTTTCTCTTGGGAAAGGTGCGTCTGCATTCCCTCCCACAGGATTTAATAATGAAGATTTGAGGCTCTGAAAACTTCACATGCCTTATAGATGGGTACTGCTAGCAAAAGCACTCAGTCTGTGGTGATACTGGTGATACTTGCCATTTATTTACTGTAAAATGGCAAAAGTGCTGCCACAAATCAAAACTGCTGGAAGACCCAACAGTAATCACGTAGTCTTGTCCTTTGTATCTTTCTGTGAGCCTCCTCTTGGGTCACTTGATACTTGAACATTTTATTGTGTGGAGTACAGATAGTTGCCAACAATTCTCAAACAAAACAACTGTAAACAGAGACTAGTTTTGTGCTGGCATTTTTCAGAACGCATCATATTTTGATAGCAGCTATTACTGTTATGCATGAGGGATGCAATAAATTGACTCTTCATAGATCTGTGAAATAATTCCCCACTGGATTTCCAGTCATTTGTTGTTGTACAAGCTTCTATCTGGCTTTGGTTCAGTGAAGCAATATCAGTTTAGAGTTGCTGTATCTCCTACCTGCTTAAGGCCTTTAAAAATTAAATTTTTGTAGGGAAGTGATTAAATTATTACTAAGAAATAGCCACCAGGTTGAAAGAGGGATAATCAGGTACTACTATCCTGATGGCACCACTATAGCTCAGAAAGATTCTCTATCACTGAAGTAGGGAAGGGTTGAAGTTTGACAATTATTTTCTGTCATAAGGCAAGATAACCAAGGTGATATAAAAAGAAATTGAAACTGATTTGATGTTAGGGAATTCACAATCATTTTTCAAAATCATTTAGCAACAGACTTCAGAAAATTTTCAGTCATTCTCCATAAGCATTTTAGTTTGAACCAAAAATGCATTTCAGACATAATCCTACGTTTCCCCCCATTTGTGGTATTTTGTCTCACATCAAAGAATAGTTTCACAGTCTGAAAGTTAGATTTCTTCTAATTAAACTAAAATAAAAGTGTCCCAATAATGAGTTTCAGCCAGTAGAGACAGATTAAAACTAATCACAAGTAATTCCCTTGCCTCAGAAATGTGTGAAGAATAGACAACAGGATCTTAGAGATTTGACACTGACTTCTTTCTGCCTTTAGATCTTCTCTTACTGGGCTGTGAGACTTGTTGGTGTTAATATGATTTGTCCTTTTAATGCTTACTAAGCTTCGTTTGGTTTCTCCTTTCTTTCAAATCTGCCAATATGTAAAAACTTTCAGACGAGTTACACATTATTTTTTCCAGTCTTCTGCTTTCCAGACAGATGCCAGCTCTATCCATTTTTCTCACTGGAAGCAAGGACCTATGAAAATACCAGACATAAAACACACACAGGGGGGTGAATTTAAAGTTTAACCAACTCATTCCACCTGTCTGTCTCCCTGTCACTGAAAAATGTCTAATTGAACACGGGTGCTTAGTTGAGCAGCAATGACCTCCAAACCTCTTCAGCACTGGCTGTGCATGGTGAGGCGTGCAAAATCCAGGCACTACCACCCACCCCATTAGTGACATTCACATGACAGTGCTTACTCCTCTGTGGAGCTCTTTCTTTAGAATTAATATTTCCTAGTTTTCACAGCTGGTCACCTCCTTGGAACATTAAAATCTAGTGGGACTCTTATACCCTCTCTGTGACTTACAGAAATCCCTTAGAACTGGGAAGGAAATATCAGGGGTGGATTGTGGTTTGAAAATCTGAGCTTGTATCCAGCTGTCATTTGAGTGCGTAATAAAGGTGTTAGTATAATATCCGTCAAAAAGCAGCTAATTAGTTAACAGTGGAATAATAAGCATAAAAGCCTTTCTCCAAAAGGCTAAATGCAGTTTTGAATAACTATTGACAAAAAGAAACTTTACAAATTTTGTTGAGTTTTGCTCCTCCTCTCAGTTAAGTGGCCTCCATATTTGTCAATGAGTGATGTAGGATTGCCATCAAGGGTATTAACAAAAGTAATTTTAACATGAACTTATAAAAGTGAGACTAGACAAAGCTCCATGGCAAGGTTCTGTAATTTACTGCATGGGTGAAACACACAAAGGAAAATTCAGTAATAACTGATTCAGAGTGAATTACACAGAGACTGAAGATGCAAAAGGGTAACTCAACTCCTGTTGAGTTATAAGGCTGAGAGCAGACTGCCTTATTTTCTAAACTTCAGATAGAGTTTAGGTCAAGCTAGGTCTAATCTTAGTCTCAGACTTGGAAAAGAGCTTATATCTAATGGAAGAAATGTATGAATTTCATTAGTGTTGATTTAGCATGTTATTAGAGGATCTTAGCCTCAGATAAGGAATCTCAAAACTGGAGAATTGTGACACCAGTGAGGGAGATCACTACCATGCATCCACACTACTGCTCAGAAAGCTTAAAGAAGGCTCAATTATTGACAGCTGTTCATATTTTTGGGATAAAGTGCTTGGCTAATAATTAAATTGCATGGGAAGGGTATACATTAGCCTCTGTTTACTGACAATTTTCTTTGTGAGTCTTAGAAAAAGAATCTGCTATTTATGTGCTGGTCACACAGTGTTCCAGGCTCATACACACTGATGCTCACTGGGTTAATTTGTGGGATTTCTGGAGGAGTTCTTGGCCTGACTATGCCTCAGGCCTTTGCCTCCTTTGGAGTATGTACCAAACTATGGCTATTTTGATTAAGGGGATCAAGCACATCCACTACACTCACTTAGTTTGAATCATATTAGTTCTGTTCACATATTCTCTCAGAATCTGTCCTACAGTTTTTAACAATAAATGTAAAATAAAGTCAACTACCGCCCCCCCCCCCACTCTTAAGCTCCTCCAAGCACGATGGATTTGAATATTCAAATCAGCCCAGAAGTTCTCAATAGTGCCTCCTTTTTTACTGACAGGCTGAATGAGGAAAAAAACCCATGTACAGAAACTTGGCTGGCAGGTAATGCTGAAGCTGATCTAAAAGTTCTACTAATAAGGCTCAAGAGAGGGAGAGGCAGGGAACCAGGAGGTTTGGATTAAAGCAGGCATATGATACACAGACACCTCTGTGTATGTGGGGGAAGATTCTCAGCTGCTCAGCCCACACCCTGGAGCTCAGCATTCAGCAATTCCTTATATAATGTTTAAAACTAGATTTTCAAGGAAGTTGGAAGTGGCACTGAGTGAAGGTGTCACTTTCCTAATAAAGAAACACAAACTTGCATTTGGTGAGCTGGGGTTCATTTCACCAAGTTTTTAGGGTAGGCAAAGGGGAAGAAAACTAGCTTATGAAAACTTTTTTGAAAACTAATGTTTCAAATTTGAAGTTAATAAGTTTTCAAATGTTTGATTTGAAATGAAGATTGTACCTTTGAGAATTAATTTAATTATTTTTAAGGTCAAAACAAACCCAAAATGCTTGGGTGTTTTTACAGGTAGCTGAAAAATGTTAAATTTCTCATTGATTAAAAACACATTTAGGCTCAAAATGCTCTTTGATATCCAGCACTGTGCTCTTTGGAAAGCCTGATAAGAGCAAGGCAACTTGTCTTTGAGTGCCTATTTCAGAATATTCTTCTCTCTTCTCAAAGAGTGTATAAAGGCCTTTTTATAAACTAAAAACAACAACAACAAAAACCCTAAAAGAAACAAACAAACAAAAAAAACCTCCAAAAAAAAAGCTCAAAAAAACCCACCAAAAACTTGCAAAGAAAGCCTGGAATGCAGAGTGAACTTATGCAGAATGCTCCTGTCCAGCAGGACTTGTGCACATTGAGAGATAAGGATATAGCAGTGATGGATACTGAATGTGGGTCTCTATTCCAAAAGGAGAGTGAATTTCTGGTAAATCCTGTTCTACTCGGACTTGAAACCGTTTCCTTCCCTGTACATTGTGGGGCTAGGAAGTCTTGCCTGGGTCTTTGCTGATTCCTGACAGAGGCATAGGTCCTTTTAAACCTGTGTGCCTGGAACAGTCTTGTGCCAGACTCTGTGGTCTCTGAAATAACCACCAGGATGTTTCTATGTTGATGTGCATTATGTTCACATTTTATAATACCCAAGGTTTCCTTGTGTTAAGGAAACCAGAAGCAGTTAATTAAGTTGCCTGCTTGGTTTATATAACACAAATACTGAGTGAATGCCAGAATTGCAAGGTATGATCATAACTGATATTTTTGGATGTGGCATTTGTATTTCCATATTTTTAAAACTTTGTATGTTGGGGAAACTCTCTTTTATTTAAATTTGTGATCTTATTTATAGATAATCTGTCATTAACAAGCCTCTGCTCAGAAAATTAATTCTAGCTAGACCAGAGATGGCAATCTGGAAATCCTTACAGTGTTTGGGTTAATTAATGCGTAATTTAATTTGTTCACATGTTAATAAGCTCTTGAGGATCAATAAATTCTCATTCAGTATAAATAAATTGGATTGGGGAAGCAGTTAATGCTGTAAAAACCATGGTGCCCATATGGGCTGGTTTGTGTACATATTTCACTAGTTAATCACCAGTCAATTTGAAATGAAATGTGCTTCAGTGTCTGAATTAGTTTATTTTCTTTCTGCTGGCTGAGAAACAGAATGGTCTGGTGTGAAAGACTTGGGACACTGCCTAGCAAAAAACTCAGTCTGACTTACCACAGAACCTTTTAGTTCGACCTTAAAATGCAGACTACTGATCAGGTAATGTGCACCTTTCAATCCTCACATCATGTAAATGTCTTTCATTTAAGCTTCTGAAATTTATTCCAATGGTTTGGGTTGAGAATATTTAATCCTCATCATGGATGCCCTGTGCACATTTTCTTTCTTGTCAAGATTTTTAAGACATGCACATTGGTAATGAAGACTGATGGAATACAGAAGACATTTTCATAAGGTGTTACAAACTCTTGAGGAAAAATGTCCCCTGTGAATTTTATTTTTCTCTTAAAAAATATTCACTTATTATTTGAGTGCACTTGAAAGTTGCTGTAATGATAAGTTTTTAGTGCAAGGGGTTTTCAAACAACATCCTGTGTTTGTGACACCTCTCACATAAACAGAATCCCCACCTATAAGAAATATCTCAGAAATCTTATCACAGGATAAATATAACATAGGATTGTTTGTATTGCAATTATCCCAGAAATAGGAAGGAAAATGAATCCTAAAATTATAAAAAGAATGACAGAACCTAGATTCAATCATCCCAGTAGGCCTAGCATGTTCTAAATATTTTAAAATGTGGATTATGAAACTAATGTTATGGAGATAATGAAAAGGTATTGAAAATCATCTGAAGTCACACACCTGAGTCAGCTGATACTTATCTGTTTGTAAATCTTAATAGAATCCAGTGAGCACTTATCTTCCTTTTTATAACTTTATTTGCATTCCTTTCTTTCTATGTACTTCACAGAGCTCCCTCATTCTACAGTCTTTTCCTCTAAAAAATGCTGCTGCTTCTATGGCATTTCTATTCAAAAGCCTATGTACAATGACATTGACACCAAATCACCAATGTACCTATAATTAATATTTTTTTTATATTGTACTATTTGACTGCTAACATCTCTGGTGTTAGGATTGGCAGATTTTGGGTGGATGCATTGCACCGTGATCTTTGATTCATTAAGTCCTGGAAACAGATCTAAGGTCAGATGCCACAATGAGCACCTTGGCTTCTGCACTTCTTTGCACTTGCAAATTGCATGAAAATCAATCACCCTTCAAGACATTAAGAGGTCTTAATGATATTGACAGCTTATCAAGCTGATGTAAATGGCTGCAGCTAAACAGAAGAGATTACAGAGATCCATGCAACTGCGCTCTTTTGCTAGTAAAGAATCTCAGGCACTGGGGTTTTTGCCCCTGCGTTGCATTAGCATGTGTTCCCTCTCTTACAGGGGTTTCTTTCCTCTTCACAATGTAATTGTTAATTTTTCAAGATTTGCACTCTTGAAAATTCAAGCAGATGAACCTCAAGCTCATAACTGGAGGTCACAGTTAAACCAATGTCACAGACTGAACATTTTGGCTTATGTTCAAATAAAAGTGCCTTAAGTCTATTTTATACCTTTACACTTAATTATTAACTTTGTGCCAGTCTAATAGTTATCTTAAAACATTAAACATAGCTGCAAATCATGGGATTAGTATAAAAACCCCAATATGCTGCTAAATTATTATTTTATTCCTCTGTCCATGACAAGGACAGAGGAATGTCGTCTACTGATTTCACTGCCAGGCAGACAGGATCAATAGAAGGTGAAAACATTCTATTCACTTTTGCTTGCCATCCCCAGAATTTCCACATCTATGCTTGTTTCCCTGTTTTGGAACTGGAAGGTGATCAGGGATGTCAGTGGGAGCTGTGTAGTCCCCCTTTAAGGTGCAGGATCTGATGCAGCTGCAGCTAAGGGTGAGAAAGGTCCCCCATTGTGAGGGAGCAGAGGTCAGGTAGGGGGGTCAGACACCTGCAAGGTCTCTTGGGGTGTGTGGGGCATGTAGCCCTTAGCCATGCCTGCTGAGCTGCTGGCAGGCAAAATCATCAGGTGTGATGTGCTACACAGCTGGCAGGTGCCACTATTCCTGTTTGTGGTTTCACGTTTTGGAAACTGGTGAGTGCAACAAAGCCAAATGTTAAGGGTATCTAGGAGGGAATTTCTGACCTTTGATTTTGAGTCAGTCTGTTTTTATTTTTTTATGCCACATTGTCTGGTTTAACTCAAGCCAACAGGACAAATCCTGGCTGTCACAGTTTGAATGATGGGTGATTGTGACCTTTGCTGGAAGAGGGGACCTTGAGGTTTTCCTTTGCCATAAGTGGGTTTGTATTTTAAGGCTTCCCTATTGAAAGGGTTTTTTTAAATGAAGATTATTGTTAAGGAAGAATGCAACTGCATTCTGCCTGCTATTTTACTAACCAATTTCTGTGGGAATCTTTCCTTGCTAATCTCTCTTGCAAATTACAGAGAGAGGAAGAAGAAAGCTTGTATTGATTTCTAGTGTTGGTCAATGAATTTGTGTAAGGAGTCATGTCATGCAGTGGATAAACTAACACTGATCTTTGTAATCAATTGCTCCTTGATTGCTCCCAGGAGATATATGTTTTGATACGAAAAAGGGACTTGTCTTCAATTCAATTATGGTTTGCAAACAAAGTTCAGGATTTATCTGAAGGAGATTGAGAAGGTGATGGGGAAAGTTCATGGCTTACGTTCACTTCAGAGAAAGTTGATTTTATTTGAAATTACCTACTGCCTATCAATGCAAACACTTTCCAATGTGCTGTAATGTAAAGAGCATTGTGCTTTTTCATGCCAGCACACTGCCTATCAATAAAAATAATAATTTTAACAATTAACTAAGTGATTCTATCTAGCCATACTTGCTCTGCTTGGTCTTGATAACCAGAAGCTCAAAAATTATGACTTTAAGTACCTGGAGTGAAGGCACAAGCTGTGAAGTTTGGGGCTGGCTGAATCACACTATTCAACTGCATTGCTTTGAACCGCTTGATTTGTAAATTATTTTAGTTTGAGATTTCTGTAATATCATATTACAGAAATAATATCATATCATGGAAATAAGTTTCTGGTTCCAGCTGATCACTGGAAAATGGTTGTTTAATGCAATACTACTTTACAGATCCCAACAGGTTACCCAAGCCAACAGATGTAAAAAAGCAAATTTCAGTTAATGTCTATTCAAGTTGGAAAATCTCTTGTGCCTGCTTTTACATTCAATGAAGAAAAGGAATTCTTACATATGAGGCTAAGAATTTATATAACAGGAATCTAAATATTCTAATCAAATAACTATTGTTAATGCAGATCCAAGCAGAAAAAAAGAATGTTACTGCACAGAAAAGGTCTCAACAATAAAAAGTAAGTGAAAATACTTATGCATATTTCCGTATACTGTTTCCCAGATGTTAAGTTCCTCATGTGTTCTAAGGTTGATGGTGGGGTGTCTTTGAAAGAGTACAGTGGGAAATCAGCATCCTGAACCCTTTGCCAAGAGGAAGATGGTGTTAAAGTAAATGCTTTCCTCATCTTCATTCTAGGATCTGATGGGGGTAATTTTTATATTTTTTCTTGCAGGTTTTTGCATCCTATTATTTCTTCATTGCTCTGAAATTCCAGGTCACTCAGTACTCTATATGGTGAGTTTGGTAGGTGCTGTTCTCTTACAAAGAATGGCTTTTACAGCTAAACCAAGCAGCAGTGAAGCCACAGAACTTGGCAGGCACAGAGTGGGACAAGCAGCAAACTTCAAGGATAACGCCAGGCAAACCTGAGGCATGAGCCGCATTGTATGGCTTTGTGACATAGCGGCATTTAGTGACAATAAGGACATGGCTTAGTATTTGACTTGACAGTGCTGTGTTAATGGTTGGACTTGATGATCTTGGAGGTCTTTTAACTTTTACAATTCTATGATTCTATGATTACTGAGCTGAAGGGCTGTGGTACCTCCTGTGGGGGGTGGGTCACTAGAAAAAACAGTAGCATCTACATTTATGAGGGCAGGGCAGTCAATGACTGATCCAGGATGAATATCCCAGATTGGACTATATCTTAATGTTTTCAACTGTGAAATAGAAGTTTTTTCCTTGAATAATTGTGGCCTTGATGCTGTCAATGTTTTGTGTAGATAATAGTGTATTTTGTCCTCAAAGAATGTGACACACTGGCATCAACAGAATGATATGTCTTCCCTTTGTAAATTTTTGTAAATATAGAGAATTCCATAGGGACACCTTGTACAATATTTCTGCTATAGTACACAAATTTAGCTATTAGCCATAAAATTTTCAAATTGGTAAATCCACTTATTATCAAGATTTACCAAATGTTAACAATTTACCAAATGTTAACAATTAAGTCAAAGTACTGTGCTGTGCAGATGAAGAAATTTAAGAGTTTAGGGATCTGTGAGAATAATATAGGTAAATTAAACATTTGGAATGGTAGAACATTCTATTTTAAACTCTGATTTTCACAGGATTTGGTGGGATCAGAAAGAAGCATATTTGTGCTGATATAGCCAAGATAACGGTGACAGGAAAGTAACCCCTGGATTATTTCACATGGTGCTGTACCACAATTGCCACTGAAGCATTTAGGAGCAGCCCTTGAACTAGAGCAGCTGCCCTCTGGAGCAGGTCATCTGAACTGGAAGCTATGAAAAATTGGTTAAGGGTAGGCTGATATATTGCATAGGCTTTACTGATACTTTTTGTGCTGTACTTTTGTTCATTCCCCTTGAAGAACCTGGCATGTGTCCTGTTCTCTCTATTGATACATGTATGCATGGATCACAAAATTTCTCATCATTCTTGTTTAATGAAGTTTGGTCATTTTATAGATTCTTTACACATTGCATCACAGATGGTTGGTTTTCAAGGGATATAAAAAAAAAGCATTTTTGACATGGGCCAGATGTGCCAAGAAACAGTGACATTGCAAATATAAAACATATGCTAGCAGGAATTTCTTTTGTTATTTGGGGACCTGGCAGCTGTTAAATTCTAGACAATCCTTGGGGCAAATTGCAAGCGTCCCTCATTTCCTAAAAGACCTCAAATTTAAAAAAAAATGCAAACACTGGTTTTTGGCATTGTTGCACAGGTATGTGTTCCTATTTTGGAACCAAAACCTGTTTGGTTTCTGTCACCCAATAGCCTTTATTTAAAAAAAACAATTAGAATTTCCTGCATGAACATCTGGAAATACAATTTCTATTACTGTATGCTTCTCTAAACAAAGTACTATTTGGTAAAGGATTCTGGTAATTTGGTTTCTTTTAAAATTTCTGATAGACAGAATTTATTTTTTCCTTTCCTGCTGGAAGCTCTCATGTCCAATTTCTTCTTTGACCCTTTTCTTTTTCTTTAGTTTTTTGATGATGTGTCTTTTTTTTTTTTTTTTTTTTCTTCATATTCCACATGCTTCCCGAAGGAGAAGGAAGGGGGTGTTAGGGACATAGAATAATTTGGCATGCTAATAAAAAGTAGGAGCAGGAACTGAGGTCAAATGCCACAGACTTGCAAAAGGCAATAGAGAGTTTTCCCGAGGAAGAAGACTTTTTAAATATATGATAAGGATTTCTTTGTTTAGGAAAGAACAGCTCATGCAAGACTGCCTCTGTTGCTTACAGCATCACTTGTGGAGTTGTACAGTACGGGATGCTTATAGCATAGATGTTCTTAACCACATGGGTTAATTGTGGCTATAGTGGTAGGGGTTTCCAATAAAAAAAGACCAGGTGGTAATGCTTCTCAAAACTTTCATCAGCATGAAAGGGGACTGAATGAGAAAAAAGAATAGTTTATCTGGGAAATACGTGCTTGACCAGATACATCATACAACTTTTTTTTTTTTTTGACTGAAATCCAGGAAGAAGTCCTTCTGTATGAAAGCCTGAATTCCTCCTTTGCACACTAGTGTTTGCCATGTTTGATGCGAAACAGTCAGGCAAATTATCTGAAAATTACTAATACTTGTTAGAAGAAAGATTTTTCTTTACATACTGCACAGTCCAAACCTGTTAATTTTCTATCTTCACTTATAATAATACTCATTGTATTGCAATAAACTCTCTCCTATAAAGATACTATCTTGTAATTAGGTTTTTCTGCAAAAATCTCACTATGTTTAACTAGATATGGGCCAGCTGTATAATATATAAGCTTTTTAGGTATTTCAAGTAAATATGAATCTATCAACTTGAACAAAATATGAGAATATTTTATTTGTCTGCTTTCTTTTTAATTAGCTAACTTAATTTAGAATTGACTATACTAAGCAAAATAATAGTTATTTCAAGGGCAAGATTAACTTAAGCAAAAATGCTACTACTGAATATATTTATGATCTGTGAACTAAATCTTTGTCAAAAAAGCTGGTTCAGTTCAATTTAGAGGTTTGCTACATGTGAAAATAAAAATTTTAAATAAAACCAAAAGATCTCTGGACTTCAGAAAATCTTCAGAGGACATGAAGAAAAGAGTGCATGATATACGAGACAGAAAGTATGGCACTGTGAAAAGTAAGATCAAAGTTAAAATTCTTTCTCCCTCTCTTTTTGAGCCTTGTTCCTAAGCCAGGAAAAATAAAATGTAATTTCCAAAATGCCAAAAATTGAACATAATAAAAGAGATTACTTTTAACCAATGTGAGATTTGAGTGCAGTGGTCAAGAATATAAAGAAAACAAAATATTTATTTTCTTTTCAGAGTTTTCTTCCTAGATTTATTAGTATTAGAACCTAATGCATTTTTATCCTGCCGTCAGGTTTTGACTGTACTGAAATAAATAAAGCTACACTGATCTCATTACTGGAAGACTCTGAGCATTGCTCTCTTTGACTTGGAAAGTGAAAGGTACAGCCATATTTTTCATAAAGTGGATGCTCCTTTCTGAGCATTTTTTTACAATGTAAGATAAATTAACTTTTAAAGTATGAGTTTCTCACCAAAATGTGTACACTGTTGGTTTGAAAATACTGAAGATAATTGAAACCCTTAAACAACAAGATATAAATAGATTTTGCAGATGTCATTCATTTTCAATGCTGGCAGTGACACTGTTTCTCTTTTCTTTTTGCATGTCTTTCCTTTCTCTCTTCTTTCTGTTTTCATTTTAGAGGCAGTATTTCTCCTGTCATTTTTTATCTTCAGTGTGCACCATGCAAAATAGGAGGAAATCTAATTAACCCAGTATTGAAAAAGATTGCTCAAGGGAGAAAAAAAATAACTCATTACTGCTAAGAAGAAATCATGAAGTCCTAAAGATTTTGTAAAGTAAAAGCAAATATTGCAAAGAAGGCATCCAAAACAATGCAACACTGTTCCTCAGCATTCACCTAATGCCAGTCACCTGCATTGCCAATCACATTTATTTTTATAGTAGTATTTATTTTTATCTTTCATAAATAGTATTTTTTATAAATAATATTGCTTTAGATCATCTTATATATTCTATAAAAGTTACATTTTTATATATATATTTGAATTTATAGTCTCAATTTATAGTCTTATTTTTACAGTTTTGAAGAACAGAGAAAGCAGGTCTGATGTCTGGCTTAGCAGACTAGATAACTTAGGAGTTGAACCGTGTCTTGCTTTCTTAGTTCTTCTGATATATGTATCAACTAAGTTGGTGAAGGCTCAGTGAAACCATTGATAGCAATGGAAGACAGGTAGTTGGTTTTGAGTTTCAGATCTATACACAATGCAAATATGGGAGAACTGTCACATTTCTTTCTAATTTCTTGTAAACAAACTTTCAAAAGTTAGATCTGTGAAAGCTGTGTTTATTTATTTTTTTTTTTAATTTTAGGTCTTAATTCAGATCTTCCTTAAAAAACTCAGCAGCCAGCATAGCCTTTTTGGAAAAAAAAAAAAAAAAAAAAAGCAGCTCTGTAATTTTCCAACTTACTTTCTGGTTTTTTTTTTTGTTGTCATACAGGTTTTTTATAACCTATAAGTTAGAAGCAACAGTATTTGTATAAAACCAAACACTTGCAATGAAAGTCACGGGTAAGGGTGAGAGATCTGTACAGTTTTGCAGCCTCTTACCCATCATTGACACAAGCAGATGTCACAGAGACCAGTGCTGGACTTTCTCCCAGTCCAAAATGGGCTTAAGAATCTAAAATAAACATTCTAAGACAGGTCTAAAGTGTACAGACTTATTTCTTTCATAATTCTTCCCCTGTCAAGAGTTCATTGTGTAACATGGTGTTCAAGTTTTTGGAAATTCAAGGTCACAGCAAAGCCTGCAAAAAAGTCCAAGGCTTTATCCTGCTGGTGGTATTATGGTATGTCTTTGCAACCTTTGCAAAGGCTGTGTGGATCAAATAAGTCTAAACATGAGTAAAATAGGTCAAGAAGTAGAAAAAAACCCTTCCATAATTTCTACAGAATTTATATGTGTGTCTTTTCTAGGTATGTATGTTTAAGAATAAACTGAATTAGTGGCAAAAGTCCTTGCAAAGTGTATCATAAAATCCATGGCTGAAAGATTTCTACCGAGTGTTACAGGCTTTAGATGCATATATTTTGAAAGTTGGGAATGAAAATGTTGATTAAGCTTTACTTAGCCTCAGTGCCTTCCAGCCTTATCCCAGTTTCAGGTGGATTGCTGCCTGGGAGGAAGAAGGGGAAGTTGGTTATTTGGGAGTGGTTCAGCTCCTTTTTCCTGTTTGGCTATCTGCTGGTGGCAGAGGTACTGTCAGATGCCTACTGAGGGCAACTGGATTGTCAGTGCAGACACAGGCTTAGCTGGGCTGGGGCAGCCAGAGCAAGTTCAGTGCTCTCTGGGAATCTGGCATTTGCCACCAATTCTTTTCCATGGTCTACCTGCTCACATTTCTGCTGTGGAGATCACGCTAAAATGGGAGCCTGCATACAATTTATCACTTGGTCCAAATAAATGAGTCATATCCCCAGGTTCTGTGTGCTCTCTGCTTTATCTTGCTTTAGATCTGTCCTTGAAGCGTTCCCAATTTCCCAAAAAGCCCTTAGGAAAGCCTAGTGAAAACAGATCCCCTTGGCTTTGCCTCAAGACAGAAACAGTGTGCTGCAGTCTTAGCTGGTGAAAACAACTTACTTTTTTTTTTTTTAACCCAGGGCTTTACTTTTAGAAAGTGCCTTTGCTGTCTCTTCTCCATCCTCTGAGTCTGCTAAGGGTTTCTTTAATTTTTTGCCTCTTTTCCAAACTGGGCATTTTTCTGTTCAAGCAAATCATAACCCAGCTGAGTTGAAAGAAAAAGCAATTTATAGGCTTGAAAGTGGGATTTTCTCCAGTCTCTCAGGTGCTCGCAAAACAGCCAGGAGGTACACTGGTACATGTGGTGAAATAGAAAATGCTCTAATAAATTTAGTTGTGATTACTAAAAAGAAATCCTGTGCTTATGCCTGCAGAGGCATTTTGTTTTCAGAGATAGTTCTTTATTTAAAAAAAAGGAGTTATTTTCTTTGTCTGAAAGAATAGGATTTGCCCAAGTAAGAGGATTTTCTAAAGACTATGTTAATTTATTTGTTTTGACTCAGTGGTGTCATTGTATTGCCTGCCATATTTGCATATTTCTCTTGCGTCCCTTTCAGGGGATTTTGCACAAATTAAAGAGGAGCTATGTGCATGTTTTTATTTTGGAAGTTCTGGGAATGAGAACACTGTATAAATGGGAATTCATTGGAATACAAGTGGATATTGTTATTATATTCTACAGTATGAACTCAGCAAACTGGTGCCACCCACCTGTAATCCTTCTCAGTTAAGGCTGAGACTGCAGAATGAACAAGAACTGGATTTAGCATATCATTAAAAATGAGCTGGGGCAGGGATTTGTGGCCCTGCTTCATTCCACTCATTCAAAACCAAACTACTTCCCCTCTCAAATCTTTATGCAGAAACCCATGAAATGTAGAAATAAAAGCAAGGTTCTAACTCTTAATCTTTTGTGTAGCATATGCTGTAAATGTAACTCTAACTCTGCAGGACTCTGCCTCTGGAGTAATTTTTGAGTTCAGGGAACTGTAGGAGTTTCCCAGCAGTAAGGTGAGACACTCCAGCCATATGGGGCTGGTGTATACTCAGAGATCTTCAGTCTTGAATGTTTTACTTCTGATTTTTTTTATTCAGTAGAAAATGTTCTCTCTCTGGCATGATTTAGGAACTCTGAATACTTTCAATGTACCCCTGGAGTTACTGAAGTTCTCCAGCAACTGTAGGAAAAGCCAGGAGACACCAGAGAGGTAGTGAGAAGTTCATGGCCTTTTTTTTTGTTCTCCCATCTTGTACTGCATGCCCAGGGGATCACCTCCATGTCTGAATATCATTTTAAAATTTCTGTTTACCTGTTGTAATAAGTTACAGATTCCATCCTGTTCCTGATCAAGAAAGATATTTGGCTTCTGATCATTACCTAAGATTTCTGCAAAACAAGGTGCCATATAAACTACAGCATAAAAAGAAAGGAGAAAATGAGTCCCACAGCACTGAGAAATACCTGTTAAATATGTGGATTTTTTCAGTTTTTTTTTTTGTTGTTGTTTTTTTGTTTTGTTTTTTTTTTGTTTGTTTGTTTGGTTTTTGTTTTTTTGTGGGGGGGATGTTGTATTTTTTGGGGGGTTTTTTGTGGGTTGGTTTGGGAGTTTTTTTGTTTGTATTTTTGGTGGTGGATTTTTGTCATTGGTTTTGGGATTTTTTTCAAACTTTGCCTCTGTAACTTGGTGTGTGGTAATGACTATAGGTCATATGTTGCCTTTAATTCATGCAAAATCCATCCCAACAAGCAGTGCTGAAATGCTTATTCCAATTTAAGACTGCTGTTGGTTGCTACTTTCAAGCAGTGGTAGAAATAATTTTCTGTGCACAGGAACACATGAAATTTCTTCTATCAGGTTTCTTTATTTCTTCTCCCTATGTGAAAGAACCATGATGCTAGGGAGGGGGTGATGCCTCATCTCACTTTGCAGCCTCAAGAGCAGTCCTCTTGTGGATCCACAGCCAGCAGCAGCCCCTACCCCAGCCTCTAAATCTCTGCTTCCATAATGCATTGCAGTCACTGAGGGCTTGACTCACATGCTGTGGATATGAATACCATCTTCCTTGAGTGTATGGGAGGGGAATGACTATCCTTCTGGAATTTTAGGGACATAAAAACTATGACAAAATAACTTTAGAATATGGAAGACAAAGCATGGTGACTCACCTAGTCCTGTTTTGTTTTCAGTTAATTGTCATGATTTTCTAATTTCTGGTCATAAATGCTAGTTTCTATCATAAATAAATAACATGAAAACAAGGTATCAGTGAGTCAGAGAGGAAATAAAATAGTTTCTGAATTTACAGGGGTTTATTCTCTCCCTGCTATTAGTCACTATGGTTTTTTGGGATTAGTGTCTTAGTATGGAGTCATTGGTCTGTTCTGACAGTGCTATTTTGATTTGATTTCCATTTTGAGCAGAAGATTAATTTAATATATAGAAAGCTCTGTCTGTTATGTTGTGGCTAATAGCAGAGCTGCCTTTGCATTGTGAGTGGCCATACAATTGGTAGACAGAAGTATCCTTAACTGAGGTTATATTTTGAATACAAATAGGAAGAAAAAAATCCGCCATCTGGTGAGCAGATGTTTACCCTATCCCTAATTGACTGTTAAGGGATGGATTTGGACCAGAATATTATATTTCTGTACATTCCAATCAGTCTTCAGGCTGGTCATATGAGGTGTAGCACAGGAGAGAAAGCTGGACCATCTTCCCACACCAGACAAAGAAGTACCATTGAAGCAGAAAATTATGTCTGTAGAAATGTAGGTAAGAATTTAACTAGTTGTTAAACAATGAAGTGGCAGTAAATATGATATTGGCTTACTCTTTTAAATACAAAGAGACTTAACTACCCTTCCCTATATAAATCAGGAACAATCTTTTGGTATGTAACTGCTTGGGATGGAGGAGGTTGAAACCCACCCAAACTCGAAATCAGACTACAGTACTTTCTCACGACTGTTTCATTTCATGTGTAGGTGCTTATTGTATCAGGTCAAAACACTAAAGCCCATTTTCTGACTTGCCTCCCTCCTCTTTCTAATACACTCCTATATTTCTGTGTCACTAAAGCACTCTGCAGTGAGGAAACTCTTCCACAGATGAGGTCCTGCGCATATGCAAGGAGGCACCTAGAGGTGGGAAGGAATGGGGTCAGAGAGTGTAAGGATGCTGAGATAGTATCTGCATCCTCAGAGGAACTTTATTCCAAATGTACATTAAAGGGAAGAAAATATTTATGGTTTTGTTGATCCTTGAGAAAAATCTGGCATGGTAATGCTGTAAAATCTTTTTAAAGTGGCAATAAATAATAATTATTTTAAATAAACCTTGGAGTCATAAAAATCCCTCCTTGGCCACCTGAAAGCTTCTTTATTACTATTATTTCAGTATAAATAGTAGTGCCTTTCTTAGACCAAAATATATCATACAAATGAGTGCTTTGATCCAAGTCCCCTAGAGGGTAATGAGTGATACATTGTTTATTGTAAGACTCAGGTTAATCCCAGCTTTTTCCAGTTTCTGAAGAGAAATTTAGGTCAATCTCCAATTTTTTTACCTGCAGCTGTTTATAAGTACAAAGAAATACTGGTGCAATCAATGACAGAATGTGTATCAGGTTTTTTAAATCAGATTTTTTTTTTCTAGAAGGTAAGTAGAGACTGTGAAACATTTCAAAGCAGAACAGAGTTGTCCATGAAAAGACAGGGTGTCTGTTCCTCTGCAGCAGAATGATTGATACTGAATAGTGTGCAAAACAGCTACCAGAGAGCAAAGCCCTTCAAGGCTTAAAGCTTTGATAAGCAGAAGCAAAATTGTAACTCTTTAATGTACATATACACTGCAGCACACTCCAGCTGCAGAAACACTATCACCATCAAGATTTTTATCAATACTTATCAAAATACCTCTCTATATATATATATTTAAATATGGCAGCATCAGGTCACAGCTACTCCTGCCATTACTAGTGGCTGTAATTGGTCAACAACTGTATAAAAGGGTGCATGTATTAGAGCAAGTATTACAGTGACCTGGTAGGCATTTCTAGTTTGGTAGAGCATGAGGGCTGCTTGTGATCTGATGGGTGGGAGGTGCCTCTGCATCCTTTTTCCCTCCTCCTAGGCCTGAGATAACTTCTGGACAAAAGTACCGCCTTTACCTTTATCTCAAGTTCCCATTGTGGTGGCTTCATTTACAGTCCAAATTTCAAGCCATATTTGGGGACGTGAGCTTCAGTGGTGGTCACAGCTGCCCTCCGTCCCATAACTTGGATTGATCTTTCTTTCACTGGTGCTATGCACACAAGCAGTTGCTTCTTTATGCAGTTTGCCACAGGGGAATTTTTGTAAGGAGGCATTACACAGTTTGTACTAACCACATCTCTGCCAGGCCTACAGTTAGTAGTGCCATCCTGTTGCCCCATTCTGTGCTGGTCATATTGCAAAGTTCTTCTGGCCTTAAGAGTGTTTGAGATGGGCAGCTGCACTCTTAAAATCCTTACAGGACTGTGTCTCCATGTTGAGAGAAAAGATAACAGCAAACTTGGAGTCATATGCTGGCTGCCAGCACAAACACTTTCAGGATTCAGTTTTCAGATCTCCTGTTTCCTTTTGGCATCTCAGTGCATGAAAGCTTCCAGGAGCTTCTCAGTCCTTAAGATCATTTTCCCTAGGAACATTCTTGACAAATGAAATCCCCAGCATGCTGTCTGTCCATGTGACTGTAAGTCAGTATGGGGAAACAGAATGAAACACGTGCTAAATTGCACCATAATTTTCCAGGCAAAGCTAAATGTTATAATGTATTTTTTTCCCCAAAATATTTATGAATGCTTTACAGCATTCACAGAACTGCAAAGCATCAGCTGTTGACCAACTGAATGTATCATATTACTACTCACATCACACTTCAAAATGACAACTTTAGCCACTTGTATGAAGTTTGCCTACTTTAGACTTCTGTTAAGAAACAGCAAAATTGCAAGTAGAAAAACTGTTCTTCATCCCAGAATGCACACACCTGGAATAGAACACAGAACCCATTCTTTGCCCTTGAAACCAACCAGAATGTTTTGACTATACCTATATCTTTGAAGCATTCAAAACAGAAGGGCTGTATCCAGATAACCTAGTGGAAATGGTCCCTGACTCATCAGAAACCCCAGATTGTCTTCCAGTGGTTATGCAGTGATTATGGACCAAGATGCTGCTATTAATGAACTTGTCCGTTTAGATGTAAAAGCTGTATGCCTCTGAAAATTCAGTTTTCTAGATGAATACAGCCTGAGAATCATATCTGAGTGTATATTGTGTGATGTCATGTGAAAGAGTGACTGTTTGCTGTGGTCTATACATTTTTTTTTCTGGTTTAACTGCTCCTACAAAGGACAGAATAGTTTCCCAGGCTCTTTTCTGGTTGACAGATCCTTCTGGCTAGACTACAACAACACGCAGTATGGTCTTTCTCCACAGTCCTTTAGACAATGATTGGGTAGAGGGACTCTCAACCCCTTTCTCAGAGAGTTTTTGGGGTTCTTGGTAGCTTCTGTGATCTTGGTCTTGCAGGACTGCAGAACCTCAAACCACAAATGCTTGGCCAAGAGGGCACAGAATGAATTTAACACCCACTATTGAC
The DNA here is from genome assembly GCA_013398715.1 of Nesospiza acunhae. Classification (NCBI taxonomy): domain Eukaryota; kingdom Metazoa; phylum Chordata; class Aves; order Passeriformes; family Thraupidae; genus Nesospiza; species Nesospiza acunhae. The sequence goes on along the minus strand of VZSU01000386.1, from coordinate 1,092,761 downwards.
TCCTGAGCTTGGATGCATTCAAGCTGTGACTCGCCAGCACATTACTAGGACAGGGATGATCAGTTTATTGTGTGTTACTGAGGTGCTTCTCCATTCAGACACCTTTAGACAGCTTCTCTTTCAACGTCTGTGGCTCTTTTCTGACTGTTGGATGTTCATCCTGGATGATCTGGAAGATAAACTACAGGCTTCCTTCCCAGCTGGGAACATCTGGGAGACACTATATCCTGAATATCCAGGTATTTAGGTATCTAAGTCTAGACAGATGAATTTCAGGACATGTGCTTGCCTCTGCTTTCTGGGGATCCAGCTTAGTGATGTATAACCACAATGAAGAGTACCTGGCCTCCTTAGCCCTCCCTGCTACTTCCTGTCTGCTCACCAAGAACAGCACCACGTTTCTTGGATCTCAGAATTGTCTTCAACTGAGCCCCTGCCCAGGGCTGACCTGAACTTCAGTTTCCTCTTGCCTAGTGGCTTTAAAACACAGAGGCTGCTCCATACCTTCCAGCAGCTACACCTTCAGCCTTTTGAAACTTGACTATTGCAGCCTCCTCTCTTCTTGCATCCCACATTGCTCACATTTATCTACAACATTGCTAGCTCCCTGCTTTCCCAGTTAAGAATTTTGGCCCTGTCTTCCTTCTCCATGTGCCATTCTTCTTTGTTCATCTTTTGTCCATTCTTTGTTTGCCCATCACACCTCAGAAGCATCTTGTTTTTGCTAGGAGATCATTATTGTCTCTATCTGCTAAATGAACAGGGTAAAGGCAGAGGGACAGAATTAGGCTGCCTGCACTGTTAAACTGTTCAAAAGTCCCATGCACAGCCATGGTGATAAGCAGTCTTCCAGGTAACTCCTGGAATAGTTTGAGAATTAATATAGGAAAAACTATTACTTCTGGGCAGTTTGGATATGGCCATCCTATTTCCAGGACAAGTTTACCATTCCAGGGTGGATGTGGTTATACTGTCCCACCTGGTTTCAGGACCAGAGAAAGGATTCAGGACATCTGTGGAGTGCTTCAGGGTTCCAAAGGTCTTAAAGAGTGGTAGATTTCTGCTGCAGAAAGCTAAAGTGTATAGTGAGAAGTAATTGAGATGTGTAATAAAAATTGTCATTGTAACATGTTTTCTTTTGGGACTCCCACTCCCACTGTGTTACTTAATTACTTCTGCTTAATATCCCTGCTCTAAACAAGCTCTTGGTTCCCCCGAGATTATTTCAGTCACCTTTGCCAAAGTTTAATGGTCCAGGCAGTGATTATACTTTTGTTCTTTAGTAATTACTCTGTAAAGAAAATGAGTCCAGACTTTAAAAATGCATACACATCTGCCTACAAGTTACCTTTTCATGAATAAAGGAAGGATACTTTTCCAAAAGATTCACTAGTGCTATACTCAAAATCCTACTGCTGTTATAATCTCTTCTCAGAGAGCCTCAGAATTGCCTTTCCCATGTGCAATATAATTCATATATTTCACACAGATGCTTCATTTGTCAAATCTGTTTTTGCACATAAAGTATTATTGAATTAAAATTTTGCCTATGAAAGAATGGCTAGATAACTAAGCCTCATGAGAACAAGCCTCCAGAGTGAAAACTTCAAAACCATATTAATATGTAGGAAAGCATCTGAGTGGCAAATTTCGTTATGACTAATTATGGAGTTCAGCCATTTCTCTCTTGGTCATCACTAATTTGCATTAAAAATGTCTTTACAAACACTTGAGTATCAGACACTGCAGAGACCACAGAACTGTAAATACCTAGTGTTTTCCAGAGGGCCTTTGGTTTCAGAGAAATGTAAATGATTGGGTAAAGTTGTCCTTTGGTGGCTAAGGTATCGAGTCATTTACTGCTAAGGACAGAACACTGGGCTGGGATTCAGGAAACTTGGATTTATTTCCAAATCTGTGTCGGCCTGATGGATCACTCTGGGCAGTCACTCCACCACCTTCTGTGCTTTATTTTCTCCTCTGGAAATGCAAGGCTGACCCCGAAACGTATTGATGAAAAGTGAAATATAATAAATGGCCATTTTTATTACTACTCAGAATATGTTGCATAATCCTTTTTATTTTTAATATTTTTGGTATAGATGAGGAATTTTGTTTCTCTTTCAGAAAGTAAATGTGATGCCATAATGAGAACAGCCAGTTTTCTTCTGTTTCTTTTTCTGCTTTAAACAAAGCCTGTGCTTTTGAAGACAAGCCTATGGAATCAATCCTTCATTAGCATGGGTTATTTTATATATGAAAATTTGTAACAATTACTATTTTATTACAGATTTCAGTTACTTTTCCACTCTCTTCAGTCATCTACCTTAGAAGTAGTACTTATATCTAAAGACTGCTTACTGTATTCAAAAAGAAAATACTTATACTATCTATAGCACTAATTAAGCTACAGATGTAAATTTAGAAGGTTATTGATCACTGAAAATGATTTACACTTCTATGGAGAGTAAAGGTGAGATGAATCTGGGAAGTCTGTTGCAGTCTGGGCTCTCTGTATGGTCCATCCGCCTCTTCCTCCTGAGGCTGCAGAAGTGGAAGACAAACTGAACTCTGGATTGTGACTGCTGAACTGAGTCGTGCAAACAATGTGGCAGATACTGCCTCCTTCTCATCTCCTCACAGCATCAAAGGGCTGTTTTCCTTGGAAAGGAAAGATCATCACTTACAACCACTTACTGACCCAGCAATGACAAGTCCAGCACTGAGCCATGTTCCCAAGTTGCACACCTACAAATCTTTTAAATACCTCCAGAGATGATGATTCAACCCCTTCCCTGAGCAGCCTGTTTCAATGCTTGACAACTCTTGGTGAAGAAAATTTTCCTAGTATCCAATGCCTAAGCCTCCTTGAGTGCAACCTGGGGGCAAGGGACTCTGTCAACCAGTTTCCTACACAGGCCAAAGTGTGCCCTACAGAAGTGAACAGTTCTGCTAACTTTTCTTACTTTTCCAAGAATCTCTTACCATTTCATGGTAGCTGTGCCCAAGACAGCCTCCAACTGTCCCATCACCTGCCAGTCCTTCTCTGTCAGATGCAACAGATCCACTTGGACACCTTCCCTGGTTGTGTC
>VZSU01000386.1:1015976-1089656 GCA_013398715.1 Nesospiza acunhae | reverse complement strand
AGGAATGCCCTAGACTGTTTCCTCTCTGCTGTGGGCTATTTCCAGCACACATCTGGTAAGTTCCCCATGAGAAAAAGGACTGGCAATTGTGAGACTTATTGTAGCTTCTTAGAGAGCATTTCATCTGCCTGTTCACCTGGTTGGGAGGTCTGTAACAGACTCTTAACATGACATCTGCCTTATTGGCCTTCCTCTTCTGAGCTTCATCATCCTCATCATAAAGTTCTAGCTTTCTAACCTACACACCACTAACCTGCCTCTTCTTCTTCTTTGCACATTGCTTCTGGAGTGTTTATAGTCATTCATTGCAGAACCCTTAGGGTCTGGATCCTTCAGAGGATCTGTCCCAAAACCTGAGGGCATCTTTTAAAGTGGAACGGATCTACAGACCTCTTGTGGTTACTCCCAGATGGGAGCTGGAAGAGAGGAGAGAATATATTTTTCATGTCCTGGTTCTAACTCATAAAAACTTTGAGGCTCAGGAGAGGAATGTCTCTCATCCAAAAGGCACAAGCTGAAAGTTGTTTGTAGTTTTGAAATGCATTTTTTTTCTGTCCCACTTAGGATCTTTTCCCTTTATTGTCATCACCTTACCCTAGAATGTTTTCTTTCTTAGCCAACAGCAAATCCTTATGGCTTAGGCAGTGGAATGATTGATGGAATTTTTCAGAGAAATGTGTTTCCTATGTTTTTCTGTTTTCCAGATTAGTGTAGGTTCTGCACTGCTCTGAGGGATACAGCTGAGTTTGCCATGGGAAAATCCACAGCCACATATTGGCTTTGTGTGCTGAGATAAAAGTTGCTGAAGTGCAGATTTTGGTGTGTGTTACAGTGGTGTCTAGGGGCCCTTGTTACTGACCCAGGTGCTGTTGTAGTAGATGTTGCAGAGACTCGGCTCTTTTTGTCACCTGTCCTCTCTGACAGCTGTGTAACATCATACAAAATCTTTCCTTCCCTGTGCCAGGCTGAGTGCGTAGGTGGGTGAAGCTTGTTTGGTACCATGCAGGGCTACAGAGGGATCAGCAGGGCCTTGGAACTTCATGGTTGTTTCCATGCATGTGATGTGTGGTTTTGAGTTAGGACTCTTCTAAGAGAGAAGGATAGGAGTTCAGATATGTATCCTTGTACCTCCTGTTTCCTCCTGGCTGTGTCTAAGTAGCTGTGGATTCATCCTTGCCAGCTGAGAAGGCAATGTCTATGTCCTTCCAGGCATGAACTCACAACTCGTGAATCCTCAGAGCACTCAAGTAAGTATTTATATCTTCCAGTAGTTCCTTTACACCCAGGCAATGGCTTAAAGTTATGCTTGTGCTTAAGTGGTCTGCTATCTATTTAGAGTTCCATAAGAGTAATAAGTTGCAATTACTCAGGAAAAAACAAACAAACAAACAAACAAAAAGGACTTTGGAACTCAATAATTTGTGGAAGTCATGGGGTTAGCTGGAAATGTTGGTTATGTTGTGGTTTTTGAAAAAACAGATAACATAGTAGATAAGGAGTGCGGTCTCTTCCCATGGAGGAAATCTGAGGAAAGAAATTTTGGAAACTACTGATCCAAGACTGGCTATCTGGGCCTCATCTCATTGTGAAGGCACAGATATAAGTTTCAGCAGTGACAGAAGAGAGTGCATTTCCCTCAGGTGCTGGCTTCAGGACATTGGCTATTTCCCATTACAGATTGAGCCAGATTTTTCTCAAGATCTGCATATGAGGTATTCGTGTGAGAGAGCTCCATTTCGGTTAGAATAAGCACCACAGAAAATCTTGTAACCCTCCAACAGTGTACTGCAAGTGTCTAGTTAGAAAAACCAAACCAAAGCCACACGAAAAACCAAACTTATATGAAAAGATGTATTTGAAAATTCCATATTTAACTATATTTTTGTGATACCTAGCTATTTGCTCTCTTCCTCTCTTTAACCTTGTTAACATATCTATCAAAAGACACTGAAGACCCTATTGATTGCTCTTTCTAACAGAGTTGTCCATGAAAACAAGACAATCAAGCAGCCTTTAACTCAAACCACTCAAGTTCAAATGAGATGTCTATTGCAGCATATGAGAAAAAAAAAAGTCTTCCTTGACTAATATTTTTACTCTAATAGCTCTGGAAAATTCTACAGGGAGGTATATGTTTCCATAGCATAGTAAAGTCATCAGGCAGTACATATTAGAGCAGATGAAGCACTTCAATGAGTCAGAAGCCAGTTGACATGAAATAAATTCAGTCTGAGGCTAAAGAAAAGGTTTGGCTCTGTTATTGGAGAGTGAAGGTTATTATTATTATCATTTTATCTAAGACCTTTTAAGAACTCAATATATTGTGAGTCACTTTCCCTATTTTGTGTTATTTTCCATTTTCATAGTACCTCCCTTCCTGATATTAGCAAAGCAAGTTCCTAAGTATTGTGAGAAAGGCTGTGCTCCTAATGATAACACTGATGATGTTTTCAGAGTTGGAAGCTTAATGAGGAAATTTGTTATGCAGATTCAGAAGGATCAGATAAGCTTCTACTTCAATGGGATCAAAAGTGGAGTCACATTTTAAGAAAACATTCAATATATGTTTTCAGATTTTTGAGTCTATTTTAGGCACACATGAAGAAAGGCTCAGCTGAGATGAATCATGCTGGGGATCTCTGCCAGTCTACATCTGCTTAATACCTGCTGCTGCAAAGTTCTTCCAGTGCTCTTTAGGTAATAAATTGGCTCAAAAAAAAACTTGGGACTAACTTGGTGGGATGGCTTAAATGATAATATATATGAAGGTGACTTGTAATGTCTGCAGACAAAGATATCTGTTTCTTACTTGGTGTGAAGTAGTTAGAGGGTATAAAGGCAAACCAGAGACGTAAAAGGGATTCATTGACTAGAAATATATCTGAGAAATAAAATTAATGCAATTTTGTACAATTCACAATTCAGTACTTCTTTAATCAAGAATGACATGTTTAATCAAGTAGTGATGGGTACACCTAATGAAGAAGGACTTCAAAACTATGCAATAACTTTGGTATAGCTTTTACTTTATAATAGACAACGTGCCACGAACAATGCACCAAATTCTACTTCCTTTTTTTTTTTTTTCTGTTTACGTTGGGGTTTTTTGGTTTGGTTTTTTTTTTTTTTTCATTACATATAAATGACTGTTTCAGCAGTTTTAAAATCAGAACAGGTAGCATTTGCCTGCAACAAAGATTATAGATTTTCCCCTTTAGTGCTTTAGACTGAATACTTTCAATTCTTCTAGCCATTAATTTCCTCTGTTAATGGGCTTTGCAGCAGATGGACAAGTCTATTATTTAGTGAATATGTTTGATTAGCAGCTAAGTAATTTCTGTCATTTTCTTAACACTTATGATGTCTTCTTTCATTACAATACATATATCCTTAAATCATCTTTCAGTATATGTGCCAGACTTCCTGCTTTTTGTGGTAGCCTATTTGTTTGCATAATAATCTAGTTTATGATGGATACACAGGATTGATAATAAGATGGGTGCCCTGATTTATTGGAGTGTTCTGACTATTTGCATCTCTATGGCTTTCCACGGGCAGCAAATGCAAAACTCCACATGGTCCATGAAGTTTGGCTACATACCCCTGAGCCAAAGAAGGTACTCTTTAATTCTGGCAGTCTGTGATAACTGTGTAATTGTATGTATTAGTAATAACATTTGCTTATATAATAAGCTCTGCTCCATGAGCTGTTATTTATGACTGTGTAGAGTTGTGATAATTCTATGGGGTTTTCACTGTAATTTTTGTCAATTGCATCTTCCTGAGGATAGCAGATGTTTTGATGTCATATCTTACCTGTGAACACACTTTACATTAGTTCCTGCTTTCATTCTGGGCTTCACATTCCAGTGCCTTTACTGAAGCAAAATTCAGGTATACTATTGTGTTGCAGTTGTACCCTGTAAATTTTCACCTTGCTGACACACCAGAAGAAAACACACAGAAAGGAAGTTGAAACTGTTCTCCTTTTAACAGTGACTATGGAATTCTTCCTCCTTTCTGAAAGTACTTTGTGGCCACCTCATGAAAGGTACTATCTGTGTGACAACAATAGGCAGTAAGGTATATAAGGAACATTTCACACATGCTTTGAAATTCTTGAGACATTTTTACAAGCAGTTGTGCACCCAGTTTTTCAAAAGTGTTAAAGACAGAGGGAAGCAAAATAATCCTGTGTAATTCTTTTGTAACAAACGCAGTGTTCTGTACATTATCAAATATATGCTGAAGATTAAGAATAGAATAAACCTAGAGGAAGGGATCAGAGAGGGGACATGGGCATGTGCCTCAGGTGGCTTTTGAAGCTCCTTGTTTGTAGCTCTTGGACAGGAAGGGGTGTTTGAGGCAGGGCTGGGGATAGGGTTGTAGGTGCTTGGAAAAGGGGAGAGCCCTTGGCTCTGGCTGTCCCTTCATTGTCAGAAGGCAGAATTTGTGGTGATTATTCACAATAAGGAGGAACCTGCAGTTTGCATGGTCCCCTTCACATGCTGCTTTCTGTTACACCCATGTCCTTTCCAGTCATAACAAATCCACCCTGTGACCATCAAAGCAGCTCCTACCATGTTTTTCCCCAATATATTTTATAGTATTGTAATTTTTTCTCTCCACCAATGGACTCTGATCTGCTGGTTTTATATTGGACAGAACCTAAAGTGAGATGCAGGGTGATTTAAATCAAAGCAAGCTTCCCTGATGCTCAGGATGCTGCTGCCTTACTGCCAGAGACATTCAGGAGGTTAAGAAGACATTCAATGTAGGAATGTATCTTCTCTTGTGGAACTTAGGAGTTATTTCTATAAATATATTAATTTTCCATAATGGTAACATAACACCTTGGGGAAATGACAGTACACATACATTAGTCCTGCTAACTTGACTGGGCATGTCTAAGGGGAGTAGCTGAGGAATACAACCCAGTCAGTGGACGATCACAGGTATTGGTATGAATCAATATTTTTTATAATGTAACGCCATCGGATTGCATTTTACTGTTAATGAAACGTGTGCAGGTATGTTCGATAGAGTAATAGAAACCCAAATTTTAATTTAGGCCCATTTTAAAAATTGCCATATACTTCTTGTGTTGTTCTCATTTTATTGCTGTGCCCTACTTTTGTCTTTTTATCACATAGATTTATTATCATTCTACACCCACTGTAATCTAAAAAGAGACAAAAATACTGAATCTATGCAAAAAATCTCTCCTTTTTTATTTTTCTACCAGAAAAGCAGGCAATAACTGCAGGAATATTCATCAATTTTGTAACTTCTTTTATAATCTAAAATGTCATCCAAAATTGTTTATTTTCAGAAACATGACGGATTTGGAGAAAAATTCTGGTTTTTTCTTCTCTCAAATGTAAGAAATTGCAAAGTGAAACAGAAAAAAGTTGGTTTTGTTCAGTATAAAAATTAACTGTTAAGTGTCTTAACTACCTGGCAATGCATGTTGCTTTAAGCTAGAAATAATTAAAATGTAGAAGTACTTTTAGCAATTTCATTAAAAATAACATTTTTTAAACAAACAAGTTTTTTAAAGTAACACATATGTATTACTGTAGGCAGGAAATGACAGGGAAAAAGAATTTGTACCAGAGGAAGTTAAAAGACCTGGGCTATATATGTAGTTCTGTTATTAGCAGGTGTAGATTAAGTTTTATTGCAATGTCTCCAGCTGAAACAAACAGGAATATCAAACACACACATAATTTGAAGAGCTTCAAGGTCACAAATAGCAGTGCCTAAATGATTAAAGGATGTTGATATTACTATGCATCTTACAATGTGTGTTCTAGGGTAGGAACAAACAGTGAAATTCTCCTTCCAAATTTCATCTGTTAAAGCCAGATCGAACAGAGGACCAATATTGGGAAAAGACAGGTCTGATCTAGAAACCCAAGTTTTTAGTTAATTCAGTTGCATAAGGTGTTTTGAGACATTTACTTTCCTTCTGACTCAGTCTGAAAACTGGCACATAGTCCTAATTTTTCATTCTCACAGAAAGCTAAATTTGTAAGGTGAATCACGTGATTGAGGAGCAAGTAATTGTTTGTTAGAGACTGTGAATATTTCTTGAGCTAGAGCTGAATGCTTCATATTAGTTAAATGCATTTACCCATGAAAATATCTACAGTGCTTCTGCCTGTCAGAATGGACTGGAAAATACCTTTCCCTCTTCAAGCTCAATAATGTTCCATGGGAAGTGTTAGAAACTACCTGTAATTTCATTTTTCTCCAGTGGGAAGGATTTGCTGAACCTGGTGAAAAGGAAGGCTCAGAAACCACAACAGCAACAAGTTATGATGATGAACAAATATGACACCAAGTTCTCTGTATCTAAACAGAGGTGAGGTAGTACAGAAAGGTAAACCAAAGATGGTAATGGAGAAATAAAAATGGAACAACAACAACAAAAAAATCCCAGCTGCTTTTTATTAAGTCAAAAACCCCCTACCTAGAGCAGTTGAAGCTTTCAAGTGCAGCTTGGAGTTTGGGGACTGACTGGCGGTTTTGTAGGTTTCTTTCTGACTGGAGTAGGTGCCTTCAGATTTAAGTCTTCCCTTTGTTTTTGCTCACAACACAGGAAATGTCTGGTATGTTCAGAGGCAAAATAACAATAGTCATTAAAATGGTGAAAAAATAGAACTATGCTCTAAAAATATGGTTAATGGAAGTGAATGAGCTCTTTATCACAGAGGCCAGATTTTTCTAGCACATTGCTTGTACAAACACTTCTCTATGAAGTTGAATGCCTGACTTGCATTGCTTTTACATTGCACTTTTCAAGATGTCAAAAGGGAAAAATAAAGGGAAATTTTGAAATATGTTATTCTTTAAATGTATAGCAGGGTTCTACTGCCCATAATGAAATTGAATGTCCAAATAAATGTAGGAAGAAAGTAAAGATTGTTACTCTATCTCTTAAAGACATAAAATTAAACTGTTGTTTTGCTAAAGTTTAGGCCTTTACACTGAGAAAATAAAAAGGCCTGTTTTGCTTCAACCCACTTCCAAAAACTTTGAATTGGTTAGCTAATTGGAAATGCTTAAATTAAATGGTATTTCCTCACAGTTCCCAGGGTGTAGTTTGGGAGTGCATTCTTCCCTGTGAGCTGAACTGCTCAGGGGACTATACAGCCCAGAACATAATGAAGAATTCCCCCTTGAATAATGTTGTACTATATGCTCTGAGATGAGCATAAAAATGGAGAGACGAGGTGGGTTGCACTTCAACTCCTGAAAACCATTGTAATTTAACATACTCAAAATGAAATCCTGTGCATCTGCCCTAGACTGCATTGGAAGCTTTCTTTTGCTCAGCATTTTTGAAATTAAAATTTTCAGCATATTAGAAACAAAAATATTGGAATTTTTTATTGTATGCAAACATTTGATATTCTAGATCCTGTCTATGCAAAGAGCAAGTGCTGAAATACAGATCACCTGGACTGGAAATTTGAAATTTGGTTGATGTTAGGTTGGCAAGTAGTCCGAGATATAGTGATCCTGAAGGGGGAGTAAAATGTCTGCTGAAATATGTGTTTATTTATACTTCTCACTGTTGTACAGGGCAAAGGAGACTGTATTCCTCTGGAAAAGGCATTGCTAGCTAAATGATGGGGCTAAATAAGCATTTCTTTAGGCCCATCCACAGAAGGGCAAAAAAAAGTCAAGTTTTCAGTATCAACAATTAGACTGGCAATGAGTATTCCCTGTGATATGAAGGACTTCCCCCAGATCTCTCCTTTGGGTCAACCCTGAGTGGACAAAATCATTTCAGAAATGAAAAATTGGAGCCAGCATCTGAATTAAGTGAATTGGTAACTCCTGTTGGCTACAATCACTGCTAAACTGTGCACTTGCCTTGTTAGAAGACCACAGGATGTGCATTTCAGTATGTCCTGTGTAACCAGGTAGTGCAATACAGATGAACTCTACCGAACACTCTCTAAATATTGAAACAAGCAGAGCCAACAAATGCTGAGTATTGACAGAGTCACAGGCACTACAGGAACCAAGATTATGGCAAACATTTTCTTGCCGCTATAAACTGGAACAATTAAACTGTCAAGAAAATTATCCTTGTTTAAATTGTTCTCAGTAGCACCACTGTATGCTTCAGCAACTTGATTTGTGTTCCATATAACCAAGAAGGAGAGTTCTGATTTATGTGTGAAAAACATATTAATCACATGATGCTTTTTCTGCAAACTTAACTGCTTCCAAAGCATTCTCAGCTTCTTCAGTCTCAAATTATGCACTGAGCCTAAGACCATAATTTCAATGAAGTTATGATAATTTATTTCAGTTAATACTTTGATCCTCTATATTCCATAATCAGAGAAAAAACCCACAGATTTATGGAATTATTTTCTTTCACGTCCTCAATTTCTCATTGCTGAATTTGTGAGTAATTGACTCATAAACCAATCTGAATTAAATTAAATTAAGTGTAATTACTGAGTCCTACCTCTGCATCTGCAGCTCAGAGATTGCTTTAAGGGAACATTCTGCTGTTTTTTTCAGTGTAAATCTACCAGATGCATCATCATCTGTAAATCCCCTTGTTTCTTCACACACATGAGCAAAAGGAATTGGGAGTACTCTGTTGTGATATGTGGCCCTTAAGCCCCCCAGTTCTCCACTATAAGACATGTGCAACCATCTACAGTGTTCACCAGGAAAATTTTTGGAACTTTCTATAACTGACTTAGAACTGCCCAAAATGAGCAGAAGGAATCATCCTGTTTTGGTAAATACAAACTTCAAATGCAATAACTTATTCATTTGGGATAATTACTTTCTTTTTTTCTTCTGTGAGTATAAAAAAATGCTGTAACCAGAAGCTGAATCTTTGATGCAGGCTGAAGTAAATTTTTTTTATGATATGTTCACTGTAAAAAAAAACAAAAAACAAAAAAAAAAAAAAACCACTATAAAAAAAAGATTAGACACCATAAATCTCTGCCAAGCTCTTTTTTCATGAGCTTTATATTCAGTCCTTCACTATTTGGAAAGTTTCGGACTTGATGCTATCTTATTTATTTAAAATATGGCATAAGGCAGACCTAGATTCATTTTACATTGGAAAAATATTCCATAGATTCTGAGAATATCTATAGATTCAGAGACCTTACCATCAGGTAGAGTTAGCCAAATATTCACTCTGTATGGACCTTCTCCAAGCTTCATCCTAATTATTCGGTTTATAATTATCAATATTGAAAGTTTAAATATTTGACTCCAACTCAAATTTTAAAACTAAAATGAAAATAAGATAAATAACTGAATTTAAAAATATGAGGTACTGAAAATGCAATTGCATTTTTTTGTGATTGGATCTTAGATATTCAAGGACTCAAATCAGTTTTTTACGGGTTTTTGCCCTTCGTTACCATGGTAGCTTGTCATACTCTGTGCTGCAGAGTTTTACCTACGCCTGTTTGCGAGCTGGGCTGCACTTGCAAGCATTAACAGAATTTGTATCCTAGTATAAAAACTAGGCTACATTTAAATTACAGTATCATTTGGACTGGCCAAGAGTACCCTATCAAATGATTGCCTTTAAGCCAACAATATTTGTACAATGATGCTGTTAAAATCTACAGCAAAAAAAAGGTTTCATGGCCTTTCTTTAATGGATGAGCTGTTCAGCACAACCATTTATTTGGGTAAAGAGTCTGGCCCCGATGAGCTTCCGAGCTTCAGAACATAATTGCATTATTTACTATGACCCAGCAGTGGGCAAAGCAAGTGAAAAACAAAATTATATCAAAGGAGAACATTTAAACTAGAAGGCAGCCTTTGTATTAGAAGTTACTTTCATTTCCTTTTGCTTAATAATTCTTTTGTGATAGTTATGTACAGAGACAGCCCAATGCACTAAACTCTATGAACTGTAGAAGCTGCACAAATGTTATCACTTGACAAAAACTAATTCCCAGAGAATATCCCATGACAAGATAATTCACATTTCTACTGTTTGAGCCATTTTACTAAAAGGGTGTTTCATATTAAAAAATCATTTTAGTCTTACTCATTTTCAAAAAGCATTTTTTTCAAAGCTCAACAGATAAAGGTTTTATAAACACAAAATAAGAAAAATAAATTTGCTACTTTATAACGCAATAAAGACAGATTATGTTTAGATTTTTGTTAATTCTTCTATTTTTTCTGCTAATCTCAGAACTGTTTTCTCTCTGATGAAAAGGCTATCACAAAGTGTTAAAACAGCATGCCAGAAACAAGCAGCAGAAAGTGAAGCTCTCCTAATTCTACTATCCCTAACCTGCCAAAAACATTGAAATATACTAGAAAAAAAAAAAAAAAGTAGGAATGTTTGTTTTATTTTCTCTTTTGATAACTGTAACAATTGTGTTTTTTATCAAAAATGCAAGCCAGATTTTGGAAAAGCTTAGAAAATATGTGATAGAAGATAGTTTGGAATAAATACAGCATATTCAGAGACTGTACAGGTATTCACACAGACAGGTATGATAAGAAAATGCTTCCTCATTTTCAGAAAGGTTAAACAACTAAATTATACTGAATGCCAATGGCTAATCATATAAATGAGAAAGAACAGCCCAGATTTATTTTACTCTTAGGGCAATATGGCAAAATTTCTTTTGGACACATGGCTATGAAAACACATCATGGGCAAAATAATTTCAGATTAAATAGATGCCAGTGCATTTCTTGAAGATTTTATTGTGTCTGGATTTTCTTTTTTTTTTTTCCTAACAGATGCATGTTGAAAATTTGCACTGGTGTCAGAAGCTCATGGAAGCAGCTATCTCTGGAGGCAGTCATATATCAGCTCATACTTGGTCTGTCCCTGTTAAAGGCTGGGTTTTTGCAGTGTTTAATGACCAAAGAAAGGTCACACAAACGTAAATATGAATAAAAATAATAAGTTTTGTAGGCATAGGTTTTTTGTACTGAATAACATTTACACAAAGGCTGCACCACCTCATTTAGTACCTGTGGTGAAAGGTTCTGAAGAACTGTTTCCCCTTTTCTGGGTTGCATTTTCTTCACAGACATTTGAAATTTTGGATTTATGTGTAACATTTTAGAAGTAAACTTGTCTGAACAGCTTGTTTTCTGGGAATACTGTACTACAGATCTAGATACCATACTAACAATCTCCTCTTTCTAATGCAAGATCACACAGGAACTGTGTTGAAAGGCTCTATAAGAGGTTTATTAATTTGTCTTTATCAAAATAATGACATATAAAGATATTGTCTTTATCAAAATAATGAGATATAATCCATTACTAAATCTCACTCTTGAATGCTAGATGTAAAAGGGTTTTAACTGGGGAACAGTCCAAAGCACCCACAAGTAAGGACTGTCTGGTCTGGTCTTAATCTGGTAAAGTGTGTCCAATAATTTATCTGGTTTGGAACTAAATCTCTGTGAGCAGAATCACTATTGCAACACTCGGTGATTATTTGCAAGGAGTTGGGGTAATCATCATATTTACATAAGATTTTTTGTTGGAGTGCATTTTAAAGTTCATTTATGGTTCTTGGTTGTTGGCTCAAAGTTATGCTGTTTTGTAAGAATTTTATAAGAGTTTTAAGGTTCAGTCTCAGGTTCCCTTCCCCCCTGCGGTTAACGGTCTTATGTTCTCTTGGTTACTCCCGCCTTTTTGTATCAGTTTGTATGTCGATCAGTTAAACCCCTCCTTGTTTTCCTCATTATCTTGATTTCCCCTCCCCTGTTGCTTTGGTAACCCACCTGCCCGTCACCCCCTGTCCCCACCTAAGGTCCAGAAACTTCTACCTTGGGCAGGGGATGATTGGTGCAGGTGGGCTGACCCCTCCCACGTTTTTCTCCCATTGGTTCATGTATTATGTCCATCATCCAATAATGTATTCTGATTTGTCAGTTTCTGTATGTTCCTCCCCTCTCCTTAAGTTCTATACCGAGCCCCGCCTCGGGGCAGTCTGCCGCAGATTTCCTTCTTCCCCTTGCAGTCTACCGCAGTCTACTGCAGGTTTCCCTTCGTCCGCACCTTGTTTTCCCCACTCCAATAAACCCTTCCCCTGTGGTAGACTGTCGCCTCCTTTGCCTTTATTCATCGCACCACATCGCAGAACGTGTTCTCTTCCTTCGCCTGCCTGGGAGCGGCCTTCCCCACCTACGACGTGGGGAGCGCCCCAGTTCCTCCAGCCGCTCGCCCCTTACACTCCCTGCCTGGAGTGTGGGCTTTCTGTGGCCACTTGGCTGGAACCCACAACGCGACTGCTGGCGACGTGTGGTCAAGCTAGCCGGGATCAGACGCGTCTCCGCAGTTGGTGGCGCCCCCACGTCTCCGCAATTTTTGGTTGCTCTCTGAACATTAAAATTCTTGTACAGGTTTTATTTTATCCTCTTCATGAGAATCCCACTCCACCTGGCACTTCTAGCCTGTCTCAGAAAAGCAAATACTTAAAGATTTTTGAAGATGCCCTGTGTTTTGAATTGCCTTTCTTGTGCATACACAGTCTTTTACATGATGACCAAGAGGAAAAGTGATCAAAGACATCTTTACACATACCACATGTGTATGAGCACATTTGAGCGAACTGAGATTCCCAGCAATGCTCCTTCTGATAGCAGAGACAGCATGAAAGACCAAGCATGATGTATATCTTTCTAAGATGCATAAACACTGGGATATGAAACTTGTTAAGTTATTGAAAACTTGATTGGGTGATTGGGGTAGGGGTTGGGTACATATAAAGGCAGGAAACCTAATAACACAAAATTCTTTTAAGTGATACAGAATGTATTTATTACAACAAAATATATTTTATCAAATGTCTGTGATTCTGAGTATAGATCATGGGATTAAGGTTGACAGCATTAAGAAGTATTCATTGTTTTGTTGAAAAATGTGTCTGATATTGGGGAAAATGTGCACCAGGCAGCTTTAAAGTAAATTGAATTCTTCAGAGAAAACACATTTTCTTAGTTTTTTTTAAAATTGAAAACTGATGTAATTTATATTTTAATTTTCTTCTTTTATTTCTCCTTGCTTTTCATAGTAATGTTAATTGTGAAAATAATTCCTTCCTCTATAGATTTGTAGAAAGTATAACAGAGGTAGGATCTAGAAAGACTCTTGGCATGCAGAAGTGCCACTCGCCTCCTCTATGAATATGTTGATGGTGCCCAGAAAGGATAAATGAGGAAAAAAAGGAGCTAATTGCACTTGCTGGTCATAGCAGCCAGATGGCCAGATGTCTGAGTCACTGTTTGCTGTGGACAGTTAATTTGAGTCAGTGACGTGCTGTGCTAGATCTGGGTAGAATTCAAGAGTCTTATTTCCATAGGGGAAAAGGATCTATGACCCCATCTCTTCTGTGTGTGCCAGGGTCCAGTAGAGGAAGAGCTGTGGCTGAGCATTGATGTGGTCTGGTACCCTAAGCAAAAATGGTAAAGAAATAATGATTTTGAGCAGGAACTTATCAGAAACTTGGTGAAGGCTTGCCCACAATATCAAGAGACCCCTGAGCTAAGAAAGACTTCTTCCCTGTGAGAAAGCATGTCTGTGCTGCTTCCTATCTGGTAATGTTCTAATGGTAAGTGTCCCCAAACTTAGCTCCTGGGTTTAAAAGCACAGTTTGTTTAATGTGGAAACAGTGCAAGCAAATCTTCCTGTTTTCAGTTATGCTTGGGCTCCTTCACAATTTATGTCTTTTCTCTGCAGAGCCAGGGCTGGATCCAGCTGCTTCATGGACAAAGCCATTGTATGGCTGGCAGCAAAACCACACTGGAGCTTGCTGGTTCTCCCAGCAGGCTGTGTGTTTCTCTGTTTCAGTAAGTTTAAGATCTTTAAATATTTACTTGGATTTTGCTTTGCTAATAGAAAATGGTGAAGCACTTTGTTTCAAAGAGGCAAAGAAGGCATACAGATGTTTGCCAGATCTTTATGCTTCAGAAATACAGTCAGGCTATAGAGACCTTGATATCCTTGACCCCACTAACTGAAAAATGCTTCAGCTTTTTAGTCTTTGTTCATTATATTAATGTCAAATGTGTCTTCAGTAATCACATTACTATGTGGCAGATGGGGGAATTCAGACATATGGAGTTCAATGATTACTGTGAAGAAAAGAGAAGAATTTTCCTGGTGCAGATGCCACCAAAGACTAAAAAGTACCACAGCACATGCAGAATTATTATGTTCTGTATTTATGGCTGAGTTAGTCTTGGCAAATAGAAAATAATACCTTATTGGGAGCAGACCAAGTCGTGGGACTGGATTCATTGGTATGCTCTGGCTGCTCAGGGCTCCATCAGAGAGTACAGCTGGTTTATGTTGTCAGAGCAACACGACAGTCAGGAGTTACAAGAGAAACTGGGCCAGCTTGGGGGCTTCTATGATTATTACTTTTTAAAATAAAATAAAGAAAAGCAAACATTGCCAAGCATCACAAAGGCGATATTAGCTCTGTAGTTAATTTGATATGACAAACTGACTGTTCAGAGCCTGCTACAGTTACTTAAAACCAAACTACTCTTGAATAAAATTGCTGCAGCAAGTGTGCAGCCACTAGCCATGTGCAGAAATGTCCTTCACCATTTCTCTGCAGCCAGGAGCCTGACGTAAAGCCAGGATTTTCATCCTGGATTTGGTTAGATATTTTCAGTCCACAATTCCTGCCCTTTCTGTGCTGTGTGAGGAAGTTCCCCTGGCATGAGGCAATTCAGATACCAAAGTGCTGTGCCAGTCCCTGAAATTCTGATTTAATGGGTACTGAAAATGAGGCTGGGAAAGGATTGGCTGCTTTGAAAGTACTGATCTCTGTGAAATGTTGAGGTGAAGGTGTCACCTCAGTCACAGCTTCAGTCTCCTGTACCCTTTCCACTTTAAAGGTAATTTGTGATTATTTGTGGTTATTTACAACTGATTATATAAATGAAAGCTTGTGGCAATATTATTGTTATTGTTGTTGCCTTAGGTTTTCTCTTCAGAAATCTCTATTACCTCACCTGCCAGTAGAGATTCTTGTGTGCTTGCTTCAGTTTGCTCCAATTCAAATGACTTCACTTGCAGACATGCTGTGTTTTGGCTGCTTAAAGCAACCTAAGTCATTTTGACAAAAACAGATTATGGACTAATTGCCTCAGAGAGGTTGGTCAGCAGATGTGACTGAGAAATGTCTTCCAATTGAGGTCAGTCAAGAGCTTTAGCATCTTTAACCAGCATATGGGCCAGAGAACTGTGTGTGTGCACTGGCTCATCAAGCCTTCTGGTCATCTGCCCTGTGCCAGCTGCTGGCCTCTGCTTGGGGTTCAAAGCCCTGCTGAAACAGAAATAAAGGCAAACAATCTGGTTTCAATCATCATGCAAAAAATCTTCCTGCAATTATTTTGTAAATCGTCTTCCCTTTGATTTTAATTTATCTCCAGACAGGGAAGACCCAACCAAGACAATATTGCCAAATTTTGCAGAGAAAATTACAATGGATGGTAACTGTATTAGGTCTAGGTGAGCAGAGGAGCCGAGAACTGCTGCAAAGCAAATCCCCAGAACACAAACTTTAGATGACAGTATTACTCAGAGAAGCATTGTCTCTTCTGTGTCAGATACCTGAGTAATAGAAGAGATTTTATGATTTTTTTCCAGTTAGTTGGCTCCTTTTGTTTAGTTCTTAGATTTACAGGAAATACATGCTTAAGAGCCCCACTTTCTCTATACCTGAAAAGTTCAAAGGTCCAATTTTATGATGTACTCAGTACCATGCTGGTTAGCTGAGTCCTACCACGAACATTTAGGAAGAAGTCGCACTCTTAAACTGGCCCTGTAAAGCTGGAAAACAGAGAAAATCTGGTTGTGTCATAGTTGACACTAGGATAACAAAGATACTGATACGGGTTGCTAATTTTATAGGCATGCAGAAAAGAGTATTAAAACCCCTGTTTTATTTTGAGTTTTGCTGATTAGTAAAAACAGAGGGTGAGATGACCTAGTGATGCTTGAGATCGGATCAGCAATTGAGACAAATTCCAGACATGAAAGGACTGCCTGATGCTTAGAAGTCATTAAAGGCTGAAAATTACTCTCTGTGAGAGAGGGCTGCAATGAAACAGTTCTTTGGAAAATAAACAAAAACTTTAGAAATTGCTTTCAGAAATTCTGCTGTAAGGTTGATTGTGCAGCTGCTGGGTTTGTAAACACTTAAGTTGTATGCCGACAGGCAGCAAGGGGCAACTGATCTTCCTTCTAATTCTGTGATGATCAGTGACTCATTAATTGGCTTTGTAATATTAAAATCTGGTGCTTATTTTTACAAAGCAGAATGGAGTTACTGCTGGTATTACTATGTAATGTATGCAGATAAACAAACATTACCTTTTGCGGTATACCATTTGTGAATTATTTTTTGGCATTTTGTGACTCATTATCCTAATAGCAGTGTATGCAAAAAGTCATACCTAAGAGGGGTCCATTTGTTTTGGGTTTTGCTTTCTTTTTTCTTTTGTTTTTTTCCATAGTTTCCATAGAGGGAGGGCTTTACACTAAACCCTGATAAAAATGAGTTTTGTAGTGTGTCTGCTCTTTGATGCATTTCAAAGAAATATCAACAGGAACATTTTACTTGGGGAGAGCAGCTAATGAGCTCTCCTGCAAAAGTGTTGCAGTTCTCAAGAGAGCTGATTAAATGCGAGGCATCACTCTCTTTCAGAAACAGAGAGAGCAGTTGATATACTGCAGGACCTAATGTTATAGGGCATTACTTCCTCTTTCCTGCTGCAAGTTTTTACTTAGTTCCCTTAATAGGTCATGTAGCAAAAACACTTGCCAACTTATCATAAGTTCTACTGAACCGGGAGACCTAGGAATTAGTCTGTGTTGCCTGAAAACAGGGCTGGTAACCTGTAATGGCCAAGCTGACCATCTGGTTGGCAGCCACCTGGCTTCCACACTGTCAGGAATAGTGTTGTGCCTGTCTGTGGAGCCTGGGATGCTGCAGCAAGCTAAACTCTTGTGCTTTGTCTCCTGATAGATGCTGGGGATGGGCTGGGGCAGCAGCTTCAGTCAGTGCATGCACTGGCTGCCTCTCTGTTGCCACATAACAGGTGAACCTCACTGCTCGCCTTATAGTGTGTTCATTTTTATTTCTCTGGAAGTAAATTTCTTCTGGAATCAGGAGAGACAGCACTAATAATAAAATATTTTTCCTTTATCCTTCCCCCTTCTCATTCACTTGTCCTAGCTTCTTCTTTGAAGTGTTACAGTTTGTCCAGGGCCTCTTTGTAACTTAGGGAGGGCATTATATAGAGATCTGCTTATCCTCTTATTTCCCTTAACAATCAGAAATCTTCAAGACTTCCTGACACTCAATTCAAATCTCCATCATAATTACAGTGCCTTCCAAAACTATTAGTTCTCCTGCTGTATTATGTCAGGTTATAATGATATAAGGAGTGTAGATGTCTTTTTGCACAGGAGTTTTATGACCTGTAGAAGGTACAGGAACTAAACTAAGATCTTCATTATCTGCCTCCTTTCTATCAGAACTCTAAAAGACATTGTCGGGAGGGATTCTTTGGGAGGTGTGCCATGATAAATTTGCCACAGTGCAAATTCAGTTCATTTCTCAGCATGTTAGTGCTTTGGACTGGAGCAAAGATCCACCTTGTCTTCCAGAACAGAGGAAAGGGCAGCTAAAAACCCTAAGCCATTTGGCTGAGGGGTCAACCAGATCAGTTTTCTTGGTTGACACTCGTCATCAGCTTATCATTCTATTTCAATGTATAGCACTAATACCTCCTTAAAATAATTAATAATTAACCTAAAAACTTCATCCAATAGCAGAAAGCAATGCAAATAGGTATTTGAGATTCTTTCTTGCTGTGAAACTGCAGTGTTATAGAAACAAGCAAACTGTGCAGCACAGCCAGCTGCTGGTAACCATGTGCAGCTTGTGCTATTGGCACCTAGAAATTGTCTAAACCAACAGCTGCCTAACAGGGCAAAATGGTCATACCTGTGCAGTCAAATACCCCAAACTGATCCTACTTAATTCATATCCATAAACATCCTTAGCCTCTGAAGGATATAATTATCATACCATAAATGGAAATATCATATAATATTGTAATACTATGTCTGAAGCTAGTGTAGACTGTTGAACATGTTTTCCTTCTTTAGAGGTTATATAATTGGCTTGTTTCTATTCAGATGGCATGATGATTGACAGATAGATTGAATGTAGCCAAAATACTTGCACAGTTACTAGATTACAATGAATTCTGTTCACCCACCTTCACTTCAGTTTTGGGTTTGTTTCTCACAAATGTTTAGCTTCTGCAGTTTCTAGAGAAAACGTTTCCAGATAAAACGGATTTCAAAACAATTTTCCTGAAAATGCCCAGCACTTTCCTCCCTGGGTAACCAGACACCACCTGCACACCTTGCTCAGGGCCAATCTGTCAGGGAGGAAGAGGGAGCCCCATGTGTGAAAAGGAGACCCAGGAGCCAAAATGGATGCCAACAGCCAGGCATTGTAATAAAATGTCTATTTACTGTGGGAAAGAAATGCAATAGTTCTCTCTAGCCTGTAAGGCAAAGAGAAAGAGGGTGTAATTGTACAACAGTGACTTTACTGTCTATAAACCTGTGCAGCTGGGTAAAGTTCCAGATGTGATCAATCCATACTGTAAAGATGTAAAAGATAACCAAATGAAAATATTTTTGATGCTGTCACATTGTGAGTGGAGGAAAAAGCCAACTAAAGAGTACCTTCATGTATTCCTGGTGCATTATTACTCACCTCTTGTCTTGCTTGCAGGAATTGAGTCAGTTATCTCTGCTTGTAAGCATATTTCCACAGTTTTTAAGTTAAGCCTAAAGAAATCCAAAATGTTTTTAAGGTGAAATTAATAAAAAAAAAAACTAAATTATAAAAAAGTGTGATAGAGATATTACTACATATTTCTATTTCTTTTCTGGTTTTCATCTGTGCTTTGACAAGCAGAGCTGACATTTAAAAGCAGCAATGGCCAATCCCATTTCCTTGAAAATCAATCCTCTGAGTCCTCTTGCAGTAACATGAATTCAGGAGAGGGTTTTAATTTCTGTAAAGCCCAGAAGGGCTTCTATGTTTAATTTAAATGGATAAATGGCAGGATTTAAAGTTTTTATTGCTTTTAGTACACCAAGTTCTGATTAGACATTATAAATTGTCTGTGAAACCATGGTTAGATGTTTGCACATAAATTTAAATATGCTTCTATTTTCTCCTCAGAGTTGTTTGTCACTTTCCTCTCAAATTCCCTGTTGAAGTAAATTTTTACTTCATACAGAGAGAATGATTGAAAGCATATATTACACATTTCATTTTATGTATTTTATAAATATATATTTTAAGAGGAAGAAAGCCTAGCCATTCTTTCACTAGCTCAAATGGTGGCACTTTTTCTTTCAAAAGTAGCTGGCAGCCCTCCAGGCACTAAATGGCTGAGTCCTTTGGGATGTCTTGGTCCATGACTGCTTTAGGGAGAATCTGACTAAATAAATTATTTTGCCAAAAGTGAAACATGCAGTTCCCATTGCAAAAGTTTGTCAGACCTATAGCAGGCTCAATATACAGCCCAAGTGGCAGTGGATTGAAAAAAGAAGAGGTTTAGACTGGACCAGGAAAGCACACCAGGCTAATGGTTGCAGTGATGGTAGGAAAAGAAAGTTCTTTGACTTCAGGTCATCCTTAAACCTCACATGAACTCCCTGGGCCATCTCTGTGAATCATGCAATCATACCTTCTGAGATATTCTAGATGTACACCTGTGAGCAATCAGTAATTTTAGAATGTGATGGAAATAATGAATTTAGGAAGTGTAACAGCAAAGACTTGCATAATTTAAAAGTAAAAGAACTGCAAAATTCATATTTGTTCTCTTCCACTACTGCATCTATTTCACCTGGTTTCATAAATTCTGCTGCTTGTCCAGGGGCCAAAAAACGTTACAATTCCAGGTCACTGCATGTAGGACAAAGTGTATTCACACAGTCACAGTTGTGTCAGAGGATGTAATCCCATTCTTATACTGTCTGATATCCATAAAAGTTAGATTAATTAACTTTTTCTTACATCTTTTCATTTTGAGACTCTTTTAAACCAATTTATGTAAGCCACCTGGAAATCAAGCATGCTCAATTATTTAGCTCTATGCTTTAAATCTGTTTTAGTCTGGATGCATTTATTAATCACTCTTAATCCCTATGAAATGCTTGACAGTCTCAGCAAATAATGATATATTGTGGATATAATTGAAGCTGAAGTAAAAATATTGTTTTCTTTTGTAACAATTATACCATGAGATGACTAAAGGTTGACCTCATAACTAAGGGAAGATTGCTATTGTTTTATATCAAAATGGTGCTGAAATTGTTTTGCTATAGCTGTGCTCTTCATTGCCACAGTCGTATCTATCTTCTTTTCTGTCTTACCATCCAGTTACTAGGTAGTGGTTTTAATAACCAGAGAAATAGAGTATCTTCATGCCACACTGCTCTTTAGCTCTTACTGAAGAAACAATGATATGGGGAAATATTACATCATAGTGGTATTTGTACTCTCCAAGTAGTTCAGTGGAACTGTTCTTACTTTCTTGGCTCCTGTTCCACCACAAAGCCAAGAAACCTGTTGTATTTGTATTTCTCATTGCAAGTCTCTCCTCTACCTACCTTCTCCCTGTGATGTCCATGGAATTTTACAAGTGCTCCCAAATAAGAGCAATAGTTAGAGAGTTTATTTGTTTTAAAAAATTCCTCCTCTCCTTTTCAACCCTGCCACCACTCTTGATGCAGCTGATCTGTGCTGAGGCTCTTACCAGGGTACCAGGTTCAGCTACAGAACTGAGACACAAGTTAGAGAGGCACTGGGCATGTGGAGTCAGTTTTACTAATTTGGTACTCTTGCTGCAATGGCTTTGTATCATTTTCCTCAGGCAGAGCATGAGATATCTGTGGAGCTATTGTTTTTGTGAGGCAATTTGCAATTTTTTTTGGGAGGGAGGAAATTCTTTTAGTTTATACTTTGTATCCTTGGATATCAGTAACATATGGTGAAGAAAAAAAAATATTGCAATTCTTATTACGCTGAGATATGGTTAATCTTGGCTCTGCTCAGCTTGCTTTCTCTCAAAATCAACTGAAAAGTGGCAGTAAGGAAAAGAAATTGAAATATTTTTATATGTACATATTCATTATATCACAACCTGGGACATGCAGTCAGAAAAAATTGCTGGTATACAAAATACTCATTTATATACAGACCCTGATACCAAAACACATAAAGCATGGGCTGCAACATGAAACTTTTCAACTGAGCCTTTCTTCAATGTCCCAGCTCCTTCCAAAGAGCACCTTTGATTTTTTACAATAGGAAAGCAATCCTGTTAAAGCAAAGCTTCTTTCAGCCATGGAGTCTGTAAAACCTCTTGATTTTCTATCTCACTGACACCTGCTTCACTTCTTCAAGTTGCGTGGCTTTACCTACAGGAGAAGGGTGAGAAGGAAGGGCTACACTGTCCAAGAGGAAGGGTGGAAAGATGGTCTCTGGGTAGATCTTAAGAGTGGTCACTCCTCTCTTGCAACAAAGGAAGACCATGAAAGGGAATCAGCATAAATCAATAAAACAGGGAAGAAAACTGAAGAGGACATTTTTTTCTCTTGTAAGTTCTCTTAGAGAATGAGAAATTACAAAAAAGTGAAGCTCTTGTGGCATGCATTACAGAAACCTGTCCTATGTTTGAGGTATGATAGATATTCAGGGAACACAAGAAAAGTCTTTTTCTATTGCTATTCAATGTGTTTTTTCCCCAGCTTCCCTACTGTATCTCACAAGTAGATTCTTGAAATAATTCACTCAGCTTTCCCTAAAACAAGAGAACAGTACGGTATTGATTTCATGGTAATCATTTTTCTGACTTGCAGTTATTTGCAGAGAGAGACATGTCCTTAAAGCTGTTTTGATTACAGACAATGTGGATAAAAGATTATGTTTGTGGCAAGAAAAAATTCTATAAATATTTTGGTGGAAGTACGTGTCAGGAAGGTATTTAGTATGTTGTTTAAAATAATTGTAAACTATTATTCTTCCTTATAAGTCTCTTGAATGAGACCATTTACATGCATGAACTTGTTAAAATACAGAGTACAGTATCAGCAAAATTGATGACACTGGACAAAATTTGCTCTAGGGTGTGTTGTTATCTACTATAAATTGCTATCAGGATGGACTGGTCCTTTTTTTATTGGCATAATTATGCTTTAGTCAAAGCTGCATTTTTTCCCTCTTAATATGGGGTTGATACCTATTGAAATCAAAGTATGGTGTGCTCCCTTATGCTTGGGACTTCGTGCTGTGTTTAGTTGTAATTTCCTGGAGTAAAATGAGCTTTTCTCAGCTGGGCAAAGGCACTGCTACTGGGATTGATTGTAACCTGAATTTTGCACACAGAAGTAACTCACCAAGATTAGACAAACTAGTTTAGTGTCTGTGCCTTTAGCTCCATGTTAAGGCAGACTCTTAGGGTCTGTCTCAGCCATAGCTTGCTTACCCATGCATTCCACACTTCCCTGTGTCTCTTGGGGAGTGGGAAAATGGTACAGCTATGCAGTGTGGTTTTTTTGTCCTTTATGTATTAGTTTCTCCACTTGTGGAGTATTTTGAGCCACATCTGTCAAGAGAATGTGGCCATGGATGCTGTTGACTCTCGCTCTGCACACCAAGGCATTGGGTGTCAGGCTCTGAGCCTCTGCCTCAGGCAGTACCCTCTCCCTTGGGCTTCCAAAGGGCTCCTCATGCAGCATTCCAAAATGTGCAAGCATAAATAACAGTTTTAGATGAAAATGTTTGCATCTGCATTAAAAATAGCATCTATTTGGCTCAAATCAGAAAGGTTTTTCCTAACTCAGAGAGGATTGTGGTATGGTTAATGCCATGTGACAGTCAGCAATACAGCAGAGGTACAATGAGAGTTGCTGGATTTGCACTTGGAAAAAGGATGAGTCCAAAAAGTTTTCTTATTCTCCTAGAAAGAGGAAAAATATAATGAATTTTCTGTTGCCTGTTGATGTACTAATATTCACAACCTGCTGACTGTTTTCCTTCTGGATTTTTTGGTCTCACTGTTATGTCTGCCACCATCCTGAAGGTGCTATGTTTGGGAGCTGTGGAGCTGTGCCTTGAATGCAGCCATCCATACTGAGTGTTCTTAACTCCCAGGGCAAGGCAGAATAAATAATTGGCAGAAATAACTTTATGATACACACCAAGAAACACAGATGCTCTGTGTTGATTTCTGAGGAATCACTAAAAGATCCAACCAAGCTTTCCAAATTCTACCTTAAGCCTCAGATTGCAAGCCAAACTCAGCTTTTGAAGAAGTGTGTTTATTTGTACGCTTTCCAAGTCAAACAACCCATCCCACCTTTCATGGCTGATAGCAGATGTTGTACCTTTCCAACATGTGCTCCAATATTTTAGAAGAAATAGAATTTGTGAAATTCTGCCATGTGAGGTCAGGCATTAGGAAATCCAATGGGGATGGAAGTGAAAGGAATTATACAACTTTAATTATGGAGCCTGCTGTCTGTGGTGTGAGGGAGCATCAGGGCAGCATAATCCTTTGAGAGAAAAAATTCTGTTTAGGCTGGTATGAGAAATCAGGTGAAGATAGATGCTGCTTCCACTTGCTTCAAATTTTTCAGATTGGACAGACATAATTTCAAATGACAGCACATGTTCTAGCTGTCAAAAGACTGTTTAAAATTATGAATTATACCACATAATATATATATCATTTCATGTTAGTTTATGCTGGTTATCTTTAAATGAGCCATCACTAACCATGCAGACATGTGCTTCTACATTAGATGACTTGTTCCATGAAACAGAGAGAAATGCTCCATTTCACAAATTACAACATCACTGGTATATAATTTCTTTCTAATGCCTTTTGTGAAAACTCCTTTTCTGATTTTTCTAGTCCACCTAAGTCAGATTTGGCTTTCTGGGGTGTGAAGTAAGCTATTGTTCACATGTTGGTTTTATACCATAAAATTTAATTTTCTGAGCTTTCACAGATTTATTTTGTGGTGTTACTATATTGGTGTCAGAAATACAGATGTATTAAATTGAGGTTTCACAAAAATCTCCAGGAATGCATGCTAGATGGATTTCAAATCATTCTGTTTCCTCATTTATCCTCTTTATTAGTTTTTTATATCCTTCATTTTGGCTTCAAATCAGGGAAGCACTCAAGCAAGTACTTAGCTTTAAGAATGTGCTTAAATTCAGATTTTTTTTTTGCTTTTTTTTTCTTTTATTAAGTGGAAATGCAGGCTAACGCTAAGTGCTTTTCAAAGCAAGAAATGTTGCCATTTTTCCATGGGATGTCCCCCATGTGTAATTCATGTGCTTGCTGGCCACTTATTTTCAGTATTTCATGTAGAAGTACAGAAATCTTAATTTAAAGGGGATTGGATGAATTCAAACCTGTTTTCCTATCTTTATTTTAAATAAATTTATTCCCTTTACAGGATTAAGGGCCAGTTAAAAATTATGAAGAGAGCCCAACCGAGCTCTACCTTTAAAAATGGTATTACTATGCAGTTCTAACAGTGACACTTTCACAAGGGATACTATCTTCCTGGGAGTAACTGATCATCACTGAATCTCACAAAATTGGACAGTTTTTGTATTATTCAAATTTGTTCACATAAAATTTGCATGAGAAAGTTGAATGTAGGCTGCATATTTACTTCATCACAGCTAACAGGCAAGATGGGAAAAAAAAGGCACAAAACCAGATGTGGAATATTTAATAATCTGAATTCTTGCTGTCTCTGGAACCCTATCTTAAACGTGGTTTTAAGCCTTCAGTTAGGGAAATTATCTATACAAAGTATCTTCAAAGGGTTCTGAGAAATCTTGCCATAGTCCATAAGATTTCTTTTTTCCTTTTTTAACAGCCTAACTACTGAAAAGAGGGAAAGACAGGAGTCATTTAATTCTTTACCACCATAAATTGTTGAGTGAAAAAGGAGCATTTATATTTTCTATATTTAAAAGGACCTAAAGTTCTAAATAATATTTTTTATTTCTTTAATCAGTTGTGATAGGACTTATTTGGAAGGCTTGAAAAGTTAGACTTTTTATAAATTATTTTGCTGCTATATTTGATATCTTCAGTCTTGGCCTGTCTGTTCTTAAAATGCTAAAGTTGTATAGATGATTAACAGAATTTTTGTTTAATGAAATAGTATTTGGAGGTTGTTCTAGAGGTGAGACACAAATATTGAGAAGAAACCATACTGACAAAATAAAATTACTGCATTGAAATATGTGTCACTCATTATACTATTATCAGTAATATCGTAAGCACCAACATTAGCACCTCCAAAATGAGTTGTAAGAACAAAGCAAGCAGTATAATTTTATAAGTATTTAGTGTATGAAGGGCTACGCATGCATGGATGGTTTTCATTTAAGGACTGGTTGGTTTGTTACATCACCTTTTGAGATTTTCTATAGTGGGGCATCAGAAATGGGAGTTTAGGGTGTGGAATCACTCAGTTCTTGACGGAAAAGCATATGCAAAGACTGATAAATGGACTGCACAACACATTTTTGTAGGTGATAAACAGTCAGAAAAATCCTTTTCCACATCTTCCTGAAGAAATCATGAATATTAAAAAAATTAAAAATACAAAATATTACAGACTTTTTTAAAAAAAAGCAGAAATGCAATTTACAGATGTAAAGTACAATTCCTGACTAAATTTCCAAACAGGGACAGTTTCTTTCTTCTTTTTTTTTAGCTTTTTTTTTTTTTAATTCATGAGAGCTACAAGTTTAAATATATGTAGTCCCACGTTTGATTGATTATTGGAAGATTTTTAATAGCAATTAAGAATATTCTGTGGATATCTGCACAGATGCTTTTTTCTGTGCAGTTTTGAGTGGGTGACAGAACTAAGTTGGTTGTATTCTTACAGATGATTTTTGAAAGCAATTCTGCAATTTGCATGTCCCAATGCTCACTGCTCTCCTTCTGTACAGTCAAAGCATCTCTGGATACACAGAAATGAACAAAGACATTGTCATCCACCCTCATTCTGCTCTTGTTTAGACTCCAATTAACCTGCATGTAACCATAGGAGAGGGATAATTGTTTCTACATGGCAATTCCTGTAGCCTGCTCTGGGGGCTATCTTGAGACAGATTGCTGTGTCTCTCTCCTAGCTGAAGATTCTCCTGATGATTTCAGCAGATGTTGGACTAGATGACATTTAAAGGTCCTTTTCAACTCAAATTATTCTATGCTTCTATAATTAGTAAAGGTGAACATCCAGTTTTCAAGCATCTATATTTACGGAAGAAAAATTGTGCTGTTTAGGTACATCTACTCACAGAAGAGAGTAATTACTTCCCTGTTTTGGGGAATAACTTGTATTCTGAGTAATTTCTGTAATTAATGAGAAACACAATCCCCAATGAATGATTTACTTCATCACACTACTGAGGGCTGTCTTTAACAGTTCTGCCTTCTCTTCTGCTCCCGATTAGAGGATGCAGTGGTACAGTAAATGGGATTGGTTTATTTTTAAGCCCTGGGTAGTTTGCTTGAAAATCACTCTAGTGTAAACATTTTCAAGTAATCAATTGTGTGTAGATCTCTTACCCTTCAGGCAGAGCTTCTGAAGGCAATAATATGTATGTATACATATTGTAAATATATTTCCATTGCAAACATGGATGATAATCTTAAAAGGACGGACCATCCTTGTCCCAAATACTCGTGGGCATAGAACTGAAGTGCTGTGCAAGGAAAAGCAATGTCAGACTCAAAAAGAGATGTTGAAGTAAAAAATAAATATAGCTGAATAGGAAAACTGGCAGGAAATCGAGTAATAGAACAACACCTGAAGACAGCTTTATCCACTTTTTCAGTTGATGAAGGATAGTATTATTCCCTATAGTCTCAGACACTCTCCAACCATTGTGGAGGCAAAGGAATTGGTACTAATGAGCCTCAGAAATTCCTGTGAGAAATACTCCTTCAAGACTTAAAGGATGCATGGTGCTTGACTGAAATTATTCATGTTTATTTCAGCCGCATTGTATCATAAACAAACACAACTATTACAGCATCTAGCCGCAAATACAGTATTCGACTACTCTACAGAAGGTTTTTGGAGACATACTGGCCTTCATACATCCCTAAAGGCAGCTCCTGAAACATGTTTGTTTCTATTTTCCAGAAAGCAGAATGATCGATGGTCTGGTCCAAGGAGCCAGAAGGAGGAAGTTAGATCTTAGAGAAAGCAATGTGAAAGCAAATTTCATTAGATATCTTTCTTCCAAACAAACTTGATGTCCCACTGGCATGGAAAGGTATGCTTGCTCAGTGCTACAGAAAATGATAATGTGCTTTCTGAAATGTGTTCTCTGTTATATTCCAGAGAACCCAATGTAAAGTTTAACTGTCAGAAACTGGAGAAAGAAATTGGGTCTCCTGACACTTACAGCTATTATTCCTTTCTTTCTGAATTAAGAGTTTTCTCTAATCACTTTTTTTTTCATATTATAGCAATAATTTTAAAAACTACATTATAGATTTTAGGATTAAGTGCTTTAGGTTCTGCAAACTAAGACAAGCGTGGCTGAATAGGTCCTGTGGGGGTGGTGAGGAACACAAGGGACTTGTGCAAAATGATTAATCATTGGGGCCAGAGTCAGCAGTGACAACACTGCCACAGAGAGTGACTTCTGCCTCACTTGAGGTGGCAGAGAAAAATGAGAGGAAGGAGAGAAGCATCTCTGTCTGACTAATCAGGTAATCTACAAATCTGCTGTCCCCTGCAGGACACGAGGAGAAAGCAAATTGCAGCCAGCCAAAACTCTCACAGAAGGGATAAAAAAAGCAAATGAAACGTGGTGTATGGTTTCTGGTGGTTTTTTTTTTTTTTTTTCCCTTTTTGTTTTATGAGGCTCTTCATGATTCCATTGTCAACGTGCAAATGTGTTTCTACTTTGAAAGTCATCTTTATCTAAGGTTTCAGAAAAGTCATAATGAAGTCGTTATCAAGCAGAAAGGTTTTAGAAGACTCTTAGAAGAGGAAAATAATAGGATCGTGGCTGCATGGAATTTTAGGTGACAAATTTAGTTTGTCCTGACAATAGGACAGGAATCTGTCTTCCTCAGAGGCAGTGCTTAAAGCTGGAGGAAGGAAAAGGGAAAGTTTTCTTGGTCAAATTGCCCAAAGCTAGGAAATTGAAATAGTGGTTTTGGAAAGAAGGAATTGCTTAGCATCCACTGCTACAAAATACTTTAAACATGATCACACTTCTAGAAATCTGTATAAAATTCTTTATTTTTATTGTACAGAAATCACTTCCCTACAGCAGTAGGAGGAAGAGTAAGGAAATAATTGCTGGCTCAAAATAATTAAAACTGTGTGGTTGGGGAGTGCCAGGGCAAATTCAGTGAAGACAGGGCAGTGCAGTGCTCCACACCCCACCCACTGGAGCCTCTGGTCCAGCTCCAAGTGGCTACGAAGCCACTGGCACACCAAAAGCCCCACCTGTGGCACAGAACCAGAGAAAAGGCTGTGAAAAGAGTTTGCACCCTTGTCAAGTCCTACTGCCTCAGACATTACAGGAGCTGGGATTGTGTTTGGATCCAAGATACTCTTGCTTGCTTGCTTTTTTTCTTGCTTTCCAGAACTTCCCTCCTTGAAACTTCCCTTATTTCTATTTTTTGCAAAGGAATACCATAGTTTTCCAACCTCTGAGCTGTTATTCTCATGTCAATATTATTTAGGTTACACGAGGGAAGGTGTTTCTCACAAAAGTTACCCTAAGAACATTTCAAGCTATTCTGCTCTGATCCTTTTTCATTTTTAATTTCTATAATTCACTACCTATCTGCTATTAATAAGGCACTACAAAAAGAAACATGGAAGGCCAAAGTAAAATTAGGATTGCAGCTCTTTCTTGGTGAAACATAAATGAATATATTCCAGTGTCTTTACCTGTATATTGGTGGTCTCTATGATTTATGAAATAGTTTACAAATATAGAGTAGCATAAAGCACCTTTTCTTTGCTGCACAAATTAGTAATAGCCCATTTTAAAATGTTATCTATTTACACTAATAAAGACTTCATAAATCTAAAATAAAATTACTTATTTTATGGAAATGGGATTTTTTCATCCCCTGTCAAATTTTACTATAATTTGAACAAAGCCATCCAGGCAAAGAGACATACACAGCTTTATATTACAATATCTCAGCACGGGCTACCTCTTGTATAGCTTTGATAACACTGAGATGTCTAGATTCTATGAAATATTTTTAACCAATAGATTTACTCAGCTAGATTGTAATTCAACAAAAAAACCCAGAAGCAAACCACAGATGAGCCTAATTTTTTTTTTACTTGTCATTCCAAACTGATTGGTGACTATTTAGAGAAACATTAAAAATAATGTGTCTTCACAGAGTTTATAACGACAAAAGACTGCATTAATACAACTCCTCCAAATAAAATTCTTTCAAGTCTTATAGACAAATAAAGAAAGCTAAACAGAAGAAGTGTCCAAAAATTATTAACAGAGTGAATATTGCTATTTTTAAAAAACTGAGAACAAAATAATTATCTTATTTTTTTTCATGTGTGCTGTATTGGTTGGGATGAGCAAGAGAGGGAAAGAAGAAAGAGAATCATCTTTCATTTAAAAATCTCAATGTTCTGTGCTTCAACTATATTTCAAATATTTTCTGCTATAACTTCTCAGTAAACATTTATTTTACACTACCAATTGTGTGAACAATTTGTGGTTTTATTTTCTATCCCTGTCAGACTTATACTTTCACTGTGCATCAAACACATTGAGTGTCTCTTCTAATGAGTAGAAGGATGACTGTTTTAAGAGCAATGCTAAAGGAAGACAGATATTTAAACCTATTTTAAACTTCCAATTAGCTATTTCTTCTAGGAAATGTATATTTAGACTACTTAAATCCTTAATAAACTGAATTAAAAAGAAAACCTAAGATTCTGTAAATTTTTTTTGTTTTCTTTGTTTGCTTTGAAGTTTGTTTCCTGGTTAGCTACTGGCAAAGAAACATAATCAATGAAAACGATTGGGGGCTGAAAGTAATTCTGGAAAATATAGTTAATCTTATATTTAATAAGATGTGTGGTAAGCAATCACCCAAGACCTATTGTCTCATATGAATCAGTTCATACTTGTCACATACTATACCAGTACATATGCTGTAAGGAAAACTATGCTGCTCATGATCACAGTGGTAAAAAAATATAAAGATCCCATTAATATCATTTTTATTAGAAGCCTCACTATCAGAGATCTATCTGCATTTCTTTAACAGATAAACAATATTTTAATCAGGTAAAAATTATCATCTGTTTCTCCTGGTAGAATAATATACACTGGTATACTAACACTGCACATGAATGTAGGGTTCTTTTCCTGCTAAAATAGAAAATTTTCAACAAAAGAGGGTGTAAAATATTTAGGTTTTATCCTTGCTGCAAGCAATTGCAGCTGATTTTCAAGGCTTTGCATTTGTAGTGTATGAAGAAGTAAGGAAGAAAAATTTCAGGACAAGAAACAATGTTTTTTGTAGTTATAAAAACACAGCAAGCTGATCTGGAGGTGCTAGGAACACTGTGTGCAGGAACTGCAGCTTTATTTCTCTTTGTTTATGACAATGAACTCCCTAAATGCCATGCTGCTGTAGCTGCAGTAAGTAAGCTGCATATTCACCTACTCTTTCATTTGAAAATTATGGAATTTTCTCTTGGGATCAGAAACTGTACTTCAAGACAACTTGCTTTTAGGACAATTTTGGGACCTCATTTCCAGCAAAGACAAGGGCTCTCAAATGACCTTCAAATTCACTGCAAGAGTGGGAGAACGGAAGCAATTAGGATATCTACAGCAGGCAGACTTCATTCTTTCACTGTACACTTTAGAGATAAATGTACTCCTATATCTTGTTGTGTAGTCCTTTCCTTTTTTTATTTTTTTCTCCCTTTACTATCCCCTAATGACTTTTGAGAATTTCATCCTTATCCTGAAGGACAAATTCCACAGGTCAAGAGGGGTTCAGGAAGATTTCTGTTTCCTTCTGTTTTCTTGGTACAGTTTGACATTATGTTCAAAGAGGGAACTTAATATTTTAGAGCTCAAGGACAGTTCAGGAGTTCACCAAACCTATAGATGTGTAGCTACTTTAGAAATAGCAGTATTTATTCTGAATTGTTTTCAGAACATAAATCTTAATCCTCCAGTTACTATGACATCAAGAGCTTAACTTTCATTTGCTTTTGAAGGAATAGACAATGATCAAATTGGTAAATAAATGTACTCATTAGGAATAGTTAAAATAACAAATGAAATGCAATTAAAAAGTAAAATAAAATAAAGTAGAAATATGTCACTTGGCCAGGAGCTTTATAATAACAAAGGCCACATTTCTGCATTTGAAGAGTGCGGAGAACCTATCTATGAATTCCTCATCATGACCCAGGACATATTTCTGATGCTAGCCAGTTGTAGTCCACTGTAACTCATCATTACTGCCTCAGCTGTTCTTCTGTTTCATTTTGAGGTTGAAGCTGTGTTTCACTTATTTAAAATATTTTACAAAATCTTCTCATTTAAAGCAACAAATAGACTTCAGCATGTCCATGTTTCTTTTTAGAATAAAAAATATATTCAGAAAGCAATCTTGTCTAAACAGACACCACATCTATTCCTTTTAGAAACCAAAACCAAACCCAAGCATCCATGGGTTTCACCTTCTGAGATGTTGATTTCCTCTTGTACGGCATCATGTGAAAAACAAACCAACCCAAAACATGCTTCAGAATTCTGTCTACTTATAATCATGAAGGGTTTACTCTAATTTCAAAGTCATACTACAGTAAATTCTCTCTGTAGACTTTGATTGTTATATCTTTGCCCTGATCTGTGAGGTTGCATATTATATTTTTAATTCCAGCAGAGGAAAAGAAGCAAAACCTTACTATTATCATGCACAACCACAGGTCACAAAAGTACAAAAAAACCTGTAAATCCCTCTCTTTTCACAGAGGCCTATAATCTATGTATACATTATCTTTACCAGATATTGAACATCATATGTCAAAACCACATGTTCTCATTCAGAATCCTACTGAACATAATGAGTTTAAAAATGTCACATTAATGGAGCCTGAAAAGATGCTATTTTCTCTCAAAAAGAGACCAGCTGATATCTTGGATACTTTTATAACAGTGCCAGGAATTCCAGGGTAAAACGAATCTATGTGTCAATAGAGCAATAACCATTTTTAACTCAAATACATGTACAGATATTCCACTTATGTTTGCCTATTTGCTACTAGCAATATAAGATATAAGCATTAAATATATTGGATATTGAAAATTGATATAATATTGAGATAAACATGTTCATACCCCTCTTTGTAGCTTGGCCTAAGTAGCTCTCTGTTTCTTACCTCTTCCCTGCCTGGATACATTTTAAAATATTTGATTTTTTTTTAAAGGAACATCACAGGCTGCTGCAACATGTAAGGCAGTGTGACTACAGCTCTAATTTTCTGTTTAATTCCAACTCAGATGTCATGATGTGACAAGCTAATAGAATACAGTAGAAGTTATGAAGAGAAGAATACTTAAAGCTGCAGAATTTTTCACTTTCCTCTAGACAAACATTCCAATAATATTCTCTGGCATGCTGTTATCTCTAGAAACAAATAAGTTTTATAATTTTCTCCAAAGTATCAGTGCCACAGAAAAGGAAGTGAATAGTATCAAAGATAATATGGAATTATTATTTTTTATTCTTTCTTATGCAAAAGATAACTTCACAGAGCATGACAAAAGTTAAATTCCATCTGGTCTAGATTCAGTTTTGCCCATTAGGAAGGAAAAAAAAAGGAAAAGCATACCCCCAAAGCATCTTCTTAGCAATAAAGTTGAATGCTGTCTTTTTTTTTGAAGACGATTAAGAGTAACACTCAAATAACATCCACTCTGATAAGGTTGCAGACTATAAGAAGAGCTAGTTGTCAGCCTCTTCACTATCTGGAAAAGAATTGGAAAACCCCTTCTCTAAGACTCTGGATGAATGGAGACAGGAGAGGGGAACAAAAAGGGGCAGAACGTCTCCTTGCTCATGAGTTTTACAGTAAGGCTCTATTTTGAACTCACTCATTCACAGTATTAAAATCATCATTATCTGATCATTGTGTTTTCAGCTAGTTGTCATTATATTACAAAGGTTCTATTGTCATTACATTGCAAGGGTTCCATATTGCTAGAGTTCCGTACCTCCTTGCTGTTTCTTGGAGGCAGCTCCTCTAGGCACTGACTCTTCCTTGTCCTTGCAGCAGCCAACTGACTCCAGTTCCTACCAATCCACTCTTTTATAACACTCTTCTTATTGGCTACAGGTGCAGCCTGTTAACATCAGGCCTGCTCCTAATCTTTAGTACTTGGTTCAGCTGCAGCTCTTTAGGGGATAAGATTACATTCTATACCACCTTCATTTACCCATATTGTATCCCCCTACATCAGCTGATAGGCAGAAATATAGCTGGGGAATTCTGGTTTTGATTGACATGCTACACTGCAGACAAAAGACTGTGCTGAAGTGACATTGAGTAATTTAAATTATGCAATTTTTTTTTTTAGTTTAAGGGGAAAAGACCCATGCATATGAAGAAAATAATACATCATATAAGCTGAAAATATCTACTTATAAGACACTTCAGAAACCTCTTTTCAAGAAGTCATCTAACATAGCTTTAGCAAACAATGATATAATAAATCATAGAAAATAAAGAAATTCATTGTTTACTAGTGATAAGTAAAGCTTTTGGTTAGTGCATATTCAAATATATGACATTTATGAAATTTATTTCTGTACAGCGAGTTCATACAATGCAGGTTATTCACACACTTTCATAGTGCTGAATGCTTTGCCTTGTATTCACTCAGAAGGGTGCCATAATATATCTATTTAGAAAGACTAAATGGATTCACACACAGATACTTTTAAAGAGGTTTTGCCTTTTTTACTTGTATGGGATCAAATAGTTGAGATTACTTCCATATTACATGGAAACCCTAACACAGAACAAGTGGTCTTTTTGTTTGTTTGGGTTTTTTTACTTGTTTTGAAATAAGCAGCACTGGAATAACTTCATTTATAAAGGCTGATAAATGTCAACTCTTTAGGTACTTTAGGCCATGACATAGAAATAGGAATTAAGGTGATAAGAATTACTTTTCCCACGCATATTTTCAGTCTGTGGTTCTATAAACCAAAATGAAGAATTTCAGTCTAACTTACTGTTGGTAAATTGCTACTGTATCATAGCACTCAGGACCTCTTCTAACAACCATTACTAACCATGGCATGATACCTCTTCAAGGCCACATAATAGAGCCTTGAATCCCATGTCAGTAGCCATGGAATATTTTTACTTTTTCTAGCTTAGTATCATCTGATTGTCCAAAAATGTCAAGAAGCAGAGAAACTCTTTTAAATAATTTGTACAGAAGAAAACAATTTAATATAAGCTCTTGATGCTTAGGTTCTTTGAAAATTATAAGCACACTTAACTGAGCCTAGTGTTATTAAACTAATATTTCATTTTAATTTACAGTCCATGCTTTAGAAAAGCTTCATGAGTCTTCCAAAGGCTGGTTACTTAGCAGGGTAGAGGATACTGCCTCGTTATTGCAAAAAATTTGAGAATTTCTGCTAAAGTACTACTGACAGCAGGTTTGCGTATATTATCGGGAAACTCAAACAGAAGGAGATACTGAATTTTATGTCTTTCCCAAAAAATTTCTCCATTGCTGTCACCAGTGCGCTTTCAGTTCCACAACTAATTAGTTGTATTAAAGCATTCGGCTGTAAGAGTTGCTGTACTTCTCTCCTTGTTTGTCACCCACCTGTTAAATCTTGTGTTTTCAAACTATGACTGCCCTGGGGCACAGCCCAGCATACACTGGATGTTTGCGTAGCATCTACAACAGTGAGTATCCAACTTGGCTGAGGACTACCTGTACCTGTTGCTATAGAGCACGACACAGTACAATAATGCATAACTCTATCAGAAGGGTACAAGAGAGATTTTATTAAACCAGCATAGCTTTTATAGTGCTTCCAGATACTGACACCCATCAAACCCATACAGTGCCCATTGGCCATAAAAAAGTTCTCAGTAGACAACCAGGGAGCCACGTCACTCTTGAGCCAGCAAGAATCCAGATCTCCCAACTTTCTCTCCTTACTCGGTTCTCCATGGTAACAACATTGGCATTCCTTCAGGAGAGATGTGGGGCTTCTCCTCATCTTTATGAAGCCCTTACTAGCTCACAGGGGCAGCACAGAATGTCTTTCCCACATGTACCAATCCTTACTTGAATAATTGCAAATCCTATGCCTATGAGAGTTCTTTGGGGAAAAGAAAAAGAAAAAACAAAAAGCCAATTACACTGGAGCAAAAGATGTAAATATTTTCCTCTGTTTCATTGATGGGATCCATTTAGTCAAATGGTGCATAAATTAGCATAGACAGCAGTTTATAAGACAGATGCTCTTGCAAGAACTCAGAGCATCAAGTTAGAATGTGAAATTTCATTCTTGGGGAAATCCCAAAGACTTTATAGCTACTTGTGCTTCAAATAGCCAAAAATTTATATTCCAAATATTGTTTTTCAGATGGCATGTGAAAAATGTGTTATTCCGGAAAAAGTTTTTAATTCTCACAAATGCTAGCAAACACATTTCCTGCATGTTATTTCATTTAAATGTATGATACAGAAAAGGTAAATTAGCACATTTTCACAAAATCAGGCAGATATAAACCTAGAGTTTCTTGTTCAAGCTGGAAATAAACACTGCTGCCATTTAATGTTCTGACATTTATAAACTTGCTGATCAAGTAACATCAAAATCTGAACATGGGGGAAGAAACAAGATAAGTCTCTCCTGATTTAATGACTTGGTGAAATTTATCTAGGTGGTTCAAAGAGGGTGTAAATTGCAGAAAACATTTGAACTTTAAGAGCTGTGACTGACCATAAATTTCTACCTGTTGCTTTAACAGAAAAGCTATCTCTTGCACTGAAAAGGTGCTAGAAAGATGGGAAAAGACTGTGCAAAACTCCGCTACCTGCATGAGGTACAGATGTGTCTATTGGATTTTGATTCCCAGCCACATTGTATACATACATATTGCATCGTTTGTGTTAAGCCAAAGCTCCCCAAGCTGCAGGTATTATAAAATATGGTATTTATACATGGACAATCTTATATGGTGAGAGATGAAGTTTTTAATGAATACCTTCCAAAACTTTGGCTACAAAAGCAAAAACCTAAGTAGTCCAGTTTACTTAACTTCCATTTCCAGAGAAGAGCAGAGCAAGTTTTTACCTTCCATTCCCAAATGGAGGTGAGACAAGGCAAGGCAGGGGGCTTACCTCCCATTTCCAAATGTCTCTGGAAAGGAGAGGAGGAGCCTCTCCATACTGGAAAAGATGGGACACAACAGGAGGGAAAGATGCTTACATTCCATTGCCCGGTGGCTCTTGGTACTTGAGCAGAGGGGCAAGGTTGTTACCTTCCATTTCCAAATGGCAATTTGTAATCAAGGAGAAGTGAGGGGCAGTGTTCTTACCTTCCATTTCAAAAAAGCTCTTAGTACTTGAGCAGAGGAGAGGGACAAGGTTCTTACTTTCAATTTCTAAATGGCTTCTCATTCTTGAGGGGAAGAGAGGGGCAAAGTTCTTACCTTCCATTTCCAAATGGCAACTTGTACTCAAGGTAAGAGACTTGCCCCTCTCCTGTCCTTACTTTCACAAATGGTGATTTGGACTCAAGGAGAAGAGAGGGGCAAGGTTCTTCCCTTCCATTCTTAAATAGCTCTTCATACCTGTGGAGAAAAGAAGAGAAGGACAAGGTTCCCAACTTCCTAGAGTCGGAAAGAAGAAAAGAATGGGGCAAGGTTCTCACCTTCTGTTCCCAAATGCCTTGTCATACCTGAGGAAAAGAGAGTGGCAAGGGTCTCACATTACATTCCCTAATGGCTCTTGGCAGTTGAGGAGAGGGGCACAGTTCTCACCATCCATTTCCAAATGGCTCTTTATACTTGAAGAGGAGGGAGGCGTTCGGTTCTTCCATTTCCTAATGGCTCCTGGCAGTTGAGGAGAGAAGCAGGGCAAGATTCTCACCTTCCACTCCCAAATGGCGAGGCAAAGCAAGGTGAGGCACGGTGCTACGTCTCATTTCCAAATGGCTCTGAAAAGGAGAGGAAGAGAGGAGGAGCCTCTGCACACAGGAGAGGAGGGAAGGAAGTCCTCTGTAAAGGAGAGGACAGGAGAGGAGAGGAAGGTTCTTACCTTCCACTGCCAAGAGGCTCTTGGCACTCAAGGAGAGGGGCAAGGCTCTTACCTTCCATTTCTGAATGGCTCTTCATATTAAAGGAGAGGAGCAAGGTTCTCACCTTCGATTTCCAAAAGGCAATTTGTACTCAAAGGGAAGAAGGGGGCAAGGTTCTTAACTTCTATTTCAAAATGGCTCTTCCTATGAAAGGAGAGGAGATGTTCTTACCTTCCATTCCCAAAGAGCAACATACTTGAAGAGAAGAGAGGAGAGGGGCAAAGTTCTTACTTTACATTTCTAAATGGTGATTTGTACACCAGGAGAAGAGGGGGGAAAGGTTCTTACCTTGCATTTCCAAATGATGATTTGTACACCAGGAGAGGAGAGGGGCAAGGTCTGTACCTTCCATTTCTAAAAGGCAATTTATTCTCAAGGACAGGAGAGGGGTAAGGTTCTTACCTTCCTTTTAGAAATGGCGATTTGTACTCAAGGTGAATGAGGGGCAAGGTTCTAACCTTCCTTTTAAAAATGGTGGTTTGTACTCAAGGATAGGAGTGGGGCAGGGTTCTTACCTTCCATTTCTAAAGGACAATTTGTACTCAAGGACAAGAGTAAGACAGGGCTCTTACCTTCCATTTCCAAATGGCAACTTCTACTCAAGGACAGGAGAGGGGCAAGGTCTTCCATTCCATATCTTCCATTCCCAAATGGCTCTTTGTTGTAATGTATAAGAGAGAAGCAGGGTTCTTACCTTCCATTTCTAAATAGCATTTGGAAATTGAGGAGAGGAGAAGAGAGGGGCAAGGTTCTTACTTTGCTTTTCCAAATAGTGATTTGTACTCAAGGACAGGGAAAGGTTATTACCTTCCATTTTCAATAGGCTCTTGGTACTCAAGGAAGGGATTGGGGCAAGGTTCTTACCTTCCATTTCCAAAAGGCAATTTGTACTCAAGAGGAAGAGGGGGGCAAGGTTCTTAACCTTCTATTTCAAAATGGCTCTTTGTAGTAGAGGTTAAGCGAGGGGGAGGGTTTGTATCTTTCATTTCCAAATGGCTCTTGGTACTTGAGGAGAGGGGAAAGGATCTTGCCTCTCTGTTCTCCTCTCCCCAACTGTCAATAGCCATTAGAGAATGGAAGGTAAGTTTCTTACCTTCCTTTTCCAAATAGCAATTTGTACTCAAGGAGAATGAGGGGCAGAGTTCTTACCTTCTATTTCCAAAAAGCTTTTGGTTCTTGAGGAGAGGGACAAGGTTCTTACCTTCCATTTCCAAATGGCAATTTGTACTCAAGGACAGGAAAGGGGCAAGGTTCTTACCTTCCATTTCCAAAAGGCAATTTGTTGTTGTAGAGAAGAAAGGGGCAGGGATCCTACATTACCAAATGGCTCTTCATACTTGAAGAGAAGAGATAGGCAAGGTTCTTACCTTCTATTTCCAAATGTCTCCTGGCAGTTGCGGAGAAGAGAGGGGCAAGGTTCTTACCTTCCATTTCTAAATGGCAATTTGTACTCAAGGAGCAGAGTTGAGTGAGGTTGTTGGGGAAAGTAAGTTTCTTACCTTCCTTTTCCAAATAGCAATTTGTACTCAAGGAGAATGAGGGGCAGAGTTCTTACCTTCCATTTCCAAATGGCTCTTCATACTTGAAGAGTGGAGATGGGCAAGGTTCTTACCTTCTATTTCTAAATGGC
Organism: Nesospiza acunhae; assembly: GCA_013398715.1. Lineage (NCBI taxonomy): Eukaryota > Metazoa > Chordata > Aves > Passeriformes > Thraupidae > Nesospiza > Nesospiza acunhae. Next base: position 1,050,496 of record VZSU01000386.1, on the reverse strand, counting down.
CCTTCGTACTCAAGGAGAGGAGCATGGTTCTTACCTTCTATTTCCACATAGTAGTTTGTACTCAAGGAGAAGAGTGGGGAGAGGAGAAGAAGCTCCCCTACCTCCTCAAGGGCCTCTTTCTCAAGGTATTCCCTGACTATCGAATCCACCCTTTTATCATCCCAACTTTAATTCCTTACACCTGCAACCCATGAAGGGCAAGACTGTTCCTCTGCCTTGGTAATTAGTACACCTGTGTCTTATCAGGAGTCAGATTGCCCATTAATGTAATTAGAGCTCCTCCAGTATTTTCTTGGTTTCTTCTTTTAAACAGATTTGAAGTCCCTTTCCATAAATAAGGGGCAACTCTTTCAAAATGATGAGGGTTTTTTGTTTCAGAGATATTTTCTTAATGATACACCTTTAGTGATAGAAAAAGTGGAGGCATCAAATTAATGTTATACTTGCATAGTAAACATAAACTTGGCCTGTGTTCTATGCACTAAGTTTGTTTGCTGTGAGACCATCTGATTTATTGGGGCTGAAGTTAGATAGCCAGGTCTGTTTGACATATATTTTCACAAAAACATTAAAGATTGTCTAGGTAAAGATGCTATTTTTTGCTCAAAACCAGTGTTTGCCTGCAAATCCTTGAGGTGTAGCAAAATAGTCTGGTACTACATCAATGTATGTTTGTGTCTAAGCATGTGTCAGCACTGTCCTTGCATACTGGGCTTTGTTAACATAATTGCAGCCAACTGACAAAGGAAAATGATTATTCACCTTTGTCTGATATTCATTAGATCACATTTTGAATACTCTTAGTTTTGGTTTCCAGTGCAAGACATTGGTAAACTGGAGTGGGTTGAGTGAAGGCCAACAGAATGGTCAGGGCTGGCACACCTGCCCTCTGAGCAGAAGCTGCAAGAGAGAAGTTGTTCATCCCACAGACAAAATGGCTTTGGGAACACCTTATAGCAGTCTGCCCATATCCACAGGGAAGTTAGCAAGAATGAAAATTCCTCTTATGTTGACGCATGTTAGATGAATGCGAAACAGCAGTTACAGACTAAAAGAGGAGCGGTTCCAACTGGAACAAATTGTCCTGGGATCACTCTGAGGACAGCCAAACACAGGGATAGGTTGCCCAGGAAGTTGCGGAGTTTTTGCTGCGGAGGCTTTAGATACCTGACCCAACAAAGCCCTGAGCAACCTGGTCTAAATGCTGAATTCATGAACAACTGTGAGTGGGATATTAGAGCAGTTGACAATCTGAGATCACTTCCAACCTGTGAGATCCCATGGAAGGCCATCTTCCAAGTGCTCTCATGATTACCTTTGGGTTATGCAAGCCACTGAATATATTTATTTTCTTAAGGAAGGTCTAAGTGCAGAACAAATCCATGAAAAGTATTATAAATTATAACATGGGAAAAAAATGCAGCAATTCTGACTTCTGAATGGATTTGGTAACAGAATGTCTTGATTGCTAGCAGGAACACTTAAGACTGTGACTTTTAGAAAATATCTAGCTCTTTTGACAGTTAGTTCACATTTTCTTTAGGAGCCAATGTTGATTAAGATTCAAACAGGAATGGTCCAAGTCTTACAGTTTTGGTCTTCAGTTAATGTAGTCCATATTTTCATTTTAAAGGGCTGTATCTTATGAGCCCATTATGAATTTTTCTGTATTCTCAAAAGTTTAATAATAAATGATAGAGTAAGCTGCAGGTCAGATTAATTAATCTGTTTGACTCTGTGTGTGCACTAACATTACTGAATGGTCTGTTACTGCTAATTAAGCCCACAACATAATTTTTTGCATTGATTAGGTACCATGCAAGTGCCCCAAGTTCAGCTATTCAAAGATATGGACATCTAAGTCAGATGTTACTGCTACTGCTCCTATATGTTAGAAAATGCCCCAAACAAAACAGGCCAGGATTTTCCAATTAAAAAAATAAGCATGAGAGATTTTGCTGGAAAAGTGCCTTACACTTGATCAAATTCATTAGGCTAAATACTCTTTTCATTTCCCCCAAAACATAGCAGGAAGCCTTTCTGCATAGGGCATTGATTGGTACACAACAAACCTATTAGAGAGACAAAATTCATGACTGTAGGCAATGCGATTACATGGACTCCCTCACTGAAGGACAGACCTCTGCTGGAAGGTTAGGTACCCATAGCTTCCATTTCACCCAGAAGCCAATTCATATTGATAGATTGTGTACATTTTCCACGAACCCTGAAAGTGGGTTTCATCTCAAGTAGCTTTAGACACTTAAAACATGTATGGGATATATCAGAGCTGCTCTGTTAGATTCCCTTTATTGTCAGCAGGGAGAAGTAGATACCAAGAAAAATGATTCATCTGACCTGCCTTAGAAATCTGCTGAAGGACAAGATGACTCATACTTGAGCAAATTGTATTCCCTTCCACTGATATGAAAAGAAGTTCAGACAAGTAGCCTGACTGCAAGTAAATCTGACACAAGAAAACAACACTGATCATAAATCTGGAATCAACAGAAGTTTTGTAATAGAAGGGAGAAACAGCCTCATTCCTAAAGAAGAGCCACATTTTCAGTGTGCCTGCTTGAGGCATTATTAAAACAAACCCACATAAAGAAGTATTACAGTGCTATGATCAAAACTACAATTCATAAAAGTTTGAAAATAAACCTTTTTCGTATATTGAAGGTTTTTTACCTTCAATAAAGCCATGGGAGATGAGAATGAGAGTTTCTTTTTCAGAATCTTTATATATCTGAACCATATTACATTAGCTTTATGTATCTGAACCTTTATTTGGACACCAACAAGTTCCTTCTGAGTATCATCAAGTACAACTTGAAGCAAGTAGCAAAAACTAAAAGCTTCTTTGGAACTCCCCTTGTTTCTCTCTGTGAGGGTGAAGTTCCTCCCGGTCTGAAATCTATAGGGTACCACTCTAACCAACAAAAAGTTCATAATCAGCTCACCACAAGTCTTTCTGTTCCAATTTTTCATCATTATAGATAACAATTTCCTAGAGACTTTGAGGAACTATGTAATTTGGTGAAAATATGCCTAAATCTACTACCTTTTGTCTTTTTTTTTTTTCAAATGAAAAAACAACCCTCAGTTTTTTTCTCTGATGACTGTAGAAAGCCATCAGAGATGACTTGACTGCGAGAAAGTGCTCAGCCAGAATCAAAAGAAACACAGACAGAAGTCCCAGAGATGCCCTGGTGGCCTGTAAGGCTGCCAGGCAGTCTCCCAACCTCAGAGCTCAGTGTCACACCTTGCCTAAGCCCTCTGTCCTCCCCCCTGTAGTGCTCAGCTCTGCTGAAATTCCAGCCACCCAGAGTGACTTTCTGAGTCACTGCAGTTTCAGTACCACATAATCCTGAAAGGGATGTGAACAGAATAAGTTGAGGCTGCAGGGGTAAATGCACACATGCCAAAAGAAAAGGGAGGCCAAAATGGTAGGGACATGGTAAGTGTGGTCATTGAACAAAAACATTATACACCCAGAAAGCTGAGGAAAGGAAAAATTGTCCTGGGTGCCTCCCCAGTAGCAATGCAGAGCCTTGAGTGTGACAGAGGGAGCGCAACATTCACATGGAGAAGTCATCACCTTCTCTGCCATGGAGAAGAGTAACCAGAGAGGACAAACTTTCATCGAAAGGGAGGTGAAAGCTTCTAGCAGGTGATGATGATGATGGACATTCAGCAAACTTCAGGCTTATTTAGAAAAGCTGCAGGAAGTTTTCAATAATTTATGCTGGATCTTCTTAATTAAGAGAAGTGAAGCTTATTGTTGAACATAGCAATTACAGAAAAATGATGAAGAGTCCCCTTCTTTCTCAAGAATCTAGTAAAGGAGAAAAACCTGCTGTGCTGCTTTCTCACAATGTAGCACATGGGCACCAAAATAACAAAGCATCCCTGACGGTAGTTTTGACCAGAGTGGCTGACCACCATATTGAGGCTGTGGTCACACATCCTGACCTTACTGCAACAGAACCAAGTGAAGACACTGCCAGCCCTGCCTTGTTCCCAGCTGTATATCTGCACTATTTGCTGGGGCTACTGACTTATGGACCTGATGGCACAACTATTCAGTCAAGTGCTCTCTGCTTCAATATAAGCAAGTTGGATTAGCTGATATGTCATAAATATAATGTCTTCTCTAGGCTGAGCTGTTGCAACTCACTGGGTCCTAAGGTGATCAATCACCAGCATTTCCAGGGATCTTGAACCTTACCAGCATTGCCAGGGATCTCGAACTTCAGCTACCTCTGGCCAAGGACTGTTTCTTAATGGAGAAGGGAGACTAATCCTTCACCCCTCATGCTACTGAATTCTAACATCTCCATTCTTTTCCCCGGACAACTCTCTCCCTACAAACTCTGCCTTTTAAGTAATTCTAAAAATTTTTCTCTAATTTTTCTGCTGCCTTGGCGATCAACTTCTTTAGCCATCTTCAGCCTGCCTCCTTCCCTGGTACTTTGTCCCACAATGTCCAATCGCCCTCGAGCAGAGGCCTACTCCCACTGTGTTCAGATCCCTGCAGCCGCTGTGCATTTTGACTCATAGTTCTCAGTCCTTTGCTTGTCTGCTCAGTAAAGAAGCTTAAATCCTTTTTGGCAGGGTAGTAAAGTGCATGGGTTCTTCAGGAAAACAGGAAATCAGCTGGTCCTTGCTGTGTATTGAAACTAGGCACAGAGAATTGCAATAAGATAGAAATTTCAGTAACTCTACAGTCCAGGAGGTATAGTAGGCTGGCTTTAGAAAGGGACACCGAGAAATGTGCATGGGGAATCCCTGTCTTTAAAGAGTCTTACCCATTCTTCTCTATGGACTCATCCCCCAGTGATTGATGGGTGATCTGAATGAAAACAGCCTACTTTTTCTTTCTGGTCTGAGCTGCCCTTCCTTATGTCTGAAGTAAAGCTTTGTGGCTGACAGACCAAGCCTTGTTGGCACCCTTCAGCCTGAGCCTACTGTTGTGGGACCAGCCTTAACAGAGTACCCTCAGCTCCCAGCACTACAGTGTGTACCTTTAATGTCAGTCTCTGTTGCATGACTTCACTTTCAAATGAGATACACAGTAAAATTTGAAGTGGCAGAGAGATACATATCCTCACAGAGGTGCATACTGTTAAATATTACAGTTGATTTCTCCCCAGAATATTCCTACACTGCTGTGTTGGTACATGTATCTTAGTTGGTATGGTTTAACTAAGAAAAAACACTTGTAAATGCAAACAGAAATCATCATAAAGATATCACAAGTTATTTGTAAAACTAATTTTTTATCACGATGTGTAATTAATGAGACTCAGTCTTCAAATATTTGTGCTCAGGAGATAAAATTATAGACTTCCTATTCCAGAAATGAGATTTGTGATACACACAAAGGTCTGAAAAATGGACCAGCAGTGAGGAAAATGTGCATTTGTCACTCATACCTCAAAAATGTTAGAAAAATATGGACAATGATTTTTGAAATGGGCTTAGTCTTTTAACAAAAATATTGAAAAGGCTTAGAAATAGATAAATGCTTTAAGGGCTTATAAAGTTCATTTACCCAAAAGTTCTGAACTAAATTCTTCTGCAATTCCAGTATTACAGTAAGCCATTTATTCTAAATACAACAGGAAAAGAATATCTATCACTTGGATATTTTTAAACAGTCTTCCATAATACATTCCTGATAAATGAAGCATTGTGGGGCCAAGCTATAATGGGAGAAGAGCACCACCAATGAAAGCACTATTGTCCTTGTGCTACCTTTCATCTCAAACTGCAGATGTACAGATAGCCTTTTTTTCCTTGGGAAGAAATTTCCTTTTTTCACTCTGTTCAATTCATTTGCTTTGAAAGTACAAATACATCCACACATATTTTTGTCTTAGTTTTTCATCAAAGCACTTATCAAAGTGAAGAGACATTGACCTTGTGTTCCTTTAATATTTCACTCATATTGAGTCACCACCTAAGCAATGCTGAGTATTGTCTTAATTCTCAGTTATAGCCATATTTGGCAAAGAATCACACTATCAAAATTCAAATTTTAAAACCACTTTCCTATTACTAGAGAAAAGCGAAGAACTGGTTAAGTCAATAAATGGCATATTAAAAATAAAACTTTTAAAGTTGTGCACACAATTTGGGTTCGTGGAAAGTGTAACTTTGTCATTGATTTGGGATCTGTTATAAATTTTTGCAGTTGTGTTTGAAGCTTGAATGATCAAAGCACAAACAGAAAATATGTCCCATGAGCCCTGCTCAACAACCAAAGGTACTTCAGCCAGTAAAACAAAAAACAGTTCAGCATGAAGAACTCTCATATTTTATTTTTAATGAATATGGAATCAGAGCAGAAATCATTGCTTCATCAAAGTAACCTTTCAGTTAATTAGATACACAAATTTGAAAAACTTCAAAAATGTCGTACCTAACAATATACCCAAACCTATTCTTCCAAAACAGTCAGTATGTTTCAAAGTTGAAATAATTTATTGAGAAATGCATAAGGATTCCATAGAACTTTAGAAAATAAAAGACATTCTTTGGTTAGATTGAGAAACTCACAAATGTTGTCCAAGTTACATATCAATATACTTTTCTATTAACATAATTGTTAGTCATGACATGGAAGACAGTTGTGCACATCTTGAAGCTAAAACATTCCTGGAATTCAGATTATTCTTTGAACGTGAGAGTAGAGTGCTTTTTGAAACAGAAATAAAAGATATGTTGATGAAACTTTTCCTCATCATCCCACACACATGCAAAAAATCTGTTATAAAATAAAATATTATGAAATTTTTAATTACCCTGACTTCAGAGTAAAATGAAGTAAAAGCAGATGGATAAAAAAAGCAAAGTTCATAGTGTATGCGTATGAATTAATAACATAGCATAGATTTCTAGTATAACTGAAGTGTCTCTGATAACATTTTAAAATGAAATAATAAGTGTAAATATTTGAGGCAACTAATTTCAATGGTTAAAATGTCCAAAAATGTACAGTGCTGCAAATATAATTGCTGCACATATTCAGGCATACAGTTTTCTAATTACATATGCAAACTTTTGCTTAAGAAGTACGTCACTCAATATGAAAGAGATGGAAAATTATTACAAACATTGAAAAATTACACATTATTTCCTGAAAGCTACAGTGAGATGTTTAAATACAAATATTGACAATGTTCTCCATTAAAAATGTAATTTTGAATTATAATACATTTAAAAGTAATGTTAATTTTTTTCAGTTATATTAGACTTGGGATGAACTAGATTTTCTTCATGATCTCAAAATCTGATTGTTTTCTTGCCTCAAATACAAATTTTAAGTCTTTAAAGCAGGACGTTCCAGTTACTCAGGTTTTTGTCTACGTCCTCTTCAGACCAAAACGCAACCGACCTCTTCCTGAGTTGGGACCCACAGAACTGTTGCACACTAAAAATTCTGTTCTGCCTCTGGAAGTCTGGGTGTCATCTTGGTTTGGTTTGTTTCTCTGAACCAGCCCCTGTCATAATCAGAAAGCAAACAACCGTGATCCTCACCCAAGCTGCAATTTTCCTCCTCTCCTTCTACAGTATGGAAAAGAGGTTCCACATCTTCAAAACCAGTTGCTATGCTGGTACTAACAGTGTACTTTTATGGGATGGCCAGCAGTTAGTTCAGGCCTCTACACATGGCAGGCAATTCTCAATGTACTTTTCAAAAACTTGATCCTGTCATTTAAATGCCAGAGTATTAAATTAATTAATTAAAGTTAACGCTTAAGTCTAGTGAATAGTGACACATCTTTGTCCTTTACTAGAATGAAAATCCCTACAAAGGCGAACTTCCCTTCCTGGAGCTTCCCTTCTCTTTCCAGAGCTTTCCTTCCTTTCCTGGAACTTCCCTTCCCAAAACTTCCCTTCTCTTTTCTCTCTCCCTCTCTCTCTCTTTCTTCTAACGTTCTTTTCTCAAAATCTGTGTAACTTAAAGTTGGATGAGTTAGAGTTTGCTAAGTCAGTGCCTTGTGGAGTGCTTTACTTTAACTGGATGTTGATTTAAAATTTGCTAAGACCTTTGCTCTCTGAAGCTTGCAAGTAAAAGTTTGCAATTCAACCTCCTGAGAAGTTTGTTTTCTCCTGCACTCTACCCAGTGATGTCAAAGCACTTAAGCCCCTTTAAAACACTCTGGGTGAACTTAGGGCGTAACAAGGCAGAAGAAAAGTGTTTTGAGAACGTTTGGAGTTTTGTACATCCCAGATTCTTTCTGTGGGCCAATTAACCTCCTTTAGGTCCTGCCAGAATGGAAGCTGTGTGTCTGGGAGAGTCTCCATCATGGCAGAGGAAGTGATATGAAAGTTTAATCAGGTATAATTCCTTTCTATTAATTAAAGGACAGAGTCTGATCATCTAAATGATGTTTTGCTCATCTGTTCTGCACTTCTGTGGCATACATTCATTGGCAGAAAATGGTTAGGAGCATGTTTAATTTACTAGCCATGGCTAGCAAGAGCATAGAGAAACTATGTTAGGTGGAGACATGAGGCTCATCTCCTGACTGTACAGTAACCCACGTCCTCAGGGGTCTTTACTTTTCCTTCATTTGAAAAGGCTACTGCAACAGGAGGGAAAACAGCACACCTGCAATGTCAAATAGCTCTTCTGACAAGTTAGAATAGAGTGCTTTAGATTGTAAATGAAGCAAATATCAGAACTGTTGTGTTTCAATTTTTAAGATAACACAAACCACAGCATTTGTCATAGTGTTATTTTCTGTGTGGTGCTTTTCATGCTGATAGTTTTCAGACAAATTCAGACTCCTTCACATGAAAGTCAAACCTATAACTAAATTACAAAGACATTATAAGCAAATTAAAACCAGACTTCCTAATATAAACTGTTGCACCTATTTAACAAGATACAGTTCACCAATGAAAATCTGTCTTAATCATTGATGTCTTTCAGATCCACTTTTAGAAATAAACTACTCAGGCCTTTGTATTTTCTGTTTTAATGCTCACCTATTCAAATAACTAATATGTAATACAATTATTTGGGTTCCAGCAGGATGGCATAGGGCTTTCTGAGGTGTTATAATATATATAAAAACCAAGAATATTAGGATTTTTCTTTAAAATCTTAGGAGTTATTTTTGTAGTAACATCAAGTCTTTTTGGTGTATTGCAATTTTATTAATAATCTAAATTATTATTTTATGGTCTGAAATAGATGTATCTGAGACTACTTGAATGAATTAATGTGGAAGTCAAAACACGGCCAATATACTCTGTGCAAGCTTACCAGACAGTAATTAATTCATTACATGTTTTAGGTTAAAGTGAAAATTTGCAGTGTTTAAGATGGATAACAAAACCTTACAAATGGCATGATTTATTACCATTTCCTGTAGCCCCTTTTAGGAAGAAATCAGTGCTGCCAGCAAATCTGACTGCAGTAGCTGACCTACTGAAAATTCAAAAGGCTTAAGGAGTTTAAGGATTACTGCAAAGTTCCTATGAATATTTAACCAACCAACCTGTCTGACTGATAGATACCACTGACACTTTTAGAAATTCATTTATTCAAAGAAATGCCGTGTTGTTGTCAGAAGCTGATTTAATAGACATGTCCTTCTTTCAAGCTGGAACTTTGATCTGTGGTTTTTAACTAAGTGGAAACACTTTTCTGGTTGGAAGACACCATGTTGTTTACTGGATTTCTCAGCATGAAACTGCAACCAAAAGGCATGTCATATTCTTGCAAATAGTTACAACAAATTTGAATATGTTTTTTTTTTGACTAGACAATGACTTCACTGAATTTGTGGACTGTTACAGTTGCTTTAGAACATCGTATATGAAACATTTGGAATTTGTTATCCGGCAGTAAGCTGTCTTTGCAAACATTCCTCTGAACAGGTTCACTCTTCAGCTGTTATGTGGTAAGCTGAATCAGCCTGAATAATTTTTTTACGAGTTAGAGGTAGAAGAAAAAAATAGGAGATATCTAAAAGCCAAAGTGGGAAAAACAAGAAAAGTTCTCTAGGGCTGATGTAGTTTCCAACTATGACTCTGCTGAGCCTCTGTTTTTTGAATCAGAGAAGCAGGTTTAAGTTGCCTCTTAACCTTTGTAAAAGTTTTGATGTTTTGTCTTCCCCAACGCTCTCAAGGGTAAGCTGGGGAGATAGGGCCAAAGTAGGAAGGTGACTGGGTAGGTGCAGATCTTACGAAGTAACAGTGCCAGGGGCATTGGAAAGTGGAACAAAGCAGTTCTATTCTTTATTTAATCATACACTCCTTTTTCTTTTGTTCCTCTACATTTTTTATCATATTTGCTAAAGAAAAGTTAGACTTTCCACTTGGAATTTGGAAAGTCTTTAAAGAGAAGAGAAGAAATACTTTCTCACTGTCTTGTATCTTAAGTATGGTTTATTTGAAACACATTCAGTTTCAAAGTCTGCTATTTTTAAAGATAAGTGTTCTCGTTGTGACTTGCAATAAAAGGTTTAAATCTAGATCGGACCTGACCTGGAACACCATCTTGTCTCCTGAAGGCCTAAATTTGATTCTGTGTTTCAAACTCAGCTGCAACAGTTCTATGTCTACAGTATCCCTGAAGCGGGTAGATATAGAGAGATTTATTAATAAATAACCCAAGAAGTAAAGGAAGACATTATAGGCAAAAATCAAACCTTAATAAAGTTATGACACTTCAGTTTGCAGTTATGACACTTCAGTTTGCAGTTATCGTATGGCATTGTAGTCAGGTGGACAAAACTCAAACATTTAAAATATAATAAAGTTGTATTAATGTGGAGGGATATAATGTAAGAAAATATAGTGCAGAAGGTAGTCTCACCCCTGAGGAGTTGCAGCTGTATTAAAAGATTAGGAACAGGCGTGCCCTTGACAGGACACAGCTGTGTCTAATAAGAAGATGAATGCTACAAAAGAGTGGGTTAGCTGGGTGAGGAGAGAGTTGGAGTTTGGTGGTTGTGCTGTGAAGGAGTTGCCCATGAGAAATCACCCAGATGTTATGGATCTTTTGCAATAAGATGACAACATATTAATATCCCCCATGTGTGCTATTCCAAATAATTTTTTAATATATTTCTGCTTGTGACAAGCATCTGGGACTATCCTAGATTCTTTATTGATAAAATCAATCCAAAGGATAAAAGAATGATAAAAGCAAATTTAGAACTTATAGAAAAAATTTTGATGTTAAAGGTTTTGAGGGTATCTATCTTTTTTATACTGCTTGAAAAAGTGCAAATGCATAAATGGTTCTACCAGAACAGGGTTGTTTAAAGAATACACTTGTCTCATGGAGAGGGTTTATGCAGAAAAGGCAAGGGAAGGAAAAAATCTTTCAGATATTTAATTAACTACTACTCTTATAAATGTGTACTTTTGCAGTAAAACACTCCTTCATGCAGCTAGAAGGTACTTTAAATTCATGTTCTAGTCAGCTGGAAGGAAACAAAAATTAGTCCCACAGTATTACAATGCTCTGTCAAGATCTGGAAGGACAATATTAAACTTAAAGTAATTAATGTGTTCCATGAAAAAAAATTGCTTTACAGTCCATGCAATATTTGGTATCAATTTAGGGGACTAACAGAAATACCTCTCACAGAACAAATGACATTTCTGATGGGGCATATCTGATGCTTAAAAGTATTTCTAGACTTATGATGACAGGCAGCCTGAAGGTCAGAAATACTTAATTCTCACTGTCAGCAATATTTTCAAGTCTGTTTTTGGCTGTAGCCTTGTAAGAGGCTCATTCTTTGCAGATGATGATTTTTTTCAGTAAGAGGAACATGTGAGGGTTCAGAAAGCTTGTGAATGCATCAGCTGGGGAGGGAAAATATCACCTGTTTTCCTCAACTCAAAATTACAAAGAAAATAAGTTGATTATTTGGTTGCTTAAATTAAACAGAGTTAAGCCACAGGAAAAGTGGAACAAAACCAGGCAAGAATATTCTTAGAACTATTGGCATTTCTTAATGTCTCCTAGGTTTTTACTGTGAATTTTCTCTTTGTTAGAAATTTGTTTATCTTATTCCAAATAAGGCAATTTTTCTTCATTTGACAGGAAGTTTCTGTAAAGTTTTATGGCTTCAAGCCACATGGACACTTTTTTTGGCCTTGCCCTCTTAAAATGAGTGTAAAAGCAATCCATCTTTATTTTTTTGTTTGAAATTCAAATAGAATTTCTCAATTTCACAAGGATTATAGGAAGAAATAAAACACACTAGCTTGCTTTATTTTTCTGTTCCTCATGCAAAACTGTTTTGTCAGCAGTCAGAGTTACCTTAGAGTTCAGCAGAAATATAGATGCTATTTAATTTTTTTGTTTTGGACTCCTTGCAGTTTGCTCTCTGTAAAGCAGTGAGACAGGACAGCTGAGAGAAATAGGTGGGAGCAAAAGGGGTCGCTAAAAAGGTTGTAAGGGAGAGGTGACTTGAGTCAATGGTTCACTGGCCACACTGCTTTTTGTGCTTCCTATCAAATATTAGAAAGAAACTGGCAAGACTTAGAAGCTGCAGGGGAGAAATATTCCTATTTCACTTTTAAGTTGTTCCTCCTGTTACACATTTCTCAAGTATGAGACTTCCTTCACCGCACCTTTCACTATTCCTCATTTTCATTAAGTAGAGGAAATCCTCCAACTCTTCATAAATCAGTTACTCAGACTTGTGTGCCTCAGTAACTCTCAGAGGTGGGAACAATTCTGGGAACTTGTTGGACTGGATCGGCTCCTAGGATGCACTAACCTCTACTGGTTTAGGGAACCATCTAGCATATCCTTTTTTGAATGCATTCTACAGTCAGAACTCTGACATTTGAAGGATGAAATAAACACTTGTTCGAGATCTATGTACAAAGATGGAAGTTTAAATTTTGCAGCTGAAATCTCATGGCACTACTGCACTGAGATCTGAAGCTGCAGACAAAAACACTACTGAGAGTTTCTGCCAAATATGGAAATAAGTTATTACACGTAAAGACAACATTTAGATATATATAGCTGGGACTGCATCAGGGCATGGCATCTTAATCTGAGTTACTGATGCAAATATAAAAGGAAAGAAAGAAGTTTCATAACGCTTTCATATACCCTTCAACATTGGTAATGATGTATTTCCTTTGGGAGTTTGTTCCATTATTGTCCAACCTAATGCATGACTGTATAATACTTATCAAAATTTTAATGGCAGTCTTTCACCTCATGTCCAACTGTCTGTATGAGGGATCATAAAGCTGCTTTTGCATCAATTTATGGGCTTTTGCATTAATTTATTTGATTTTTTAAATGCTAAGTCATCCAGAAAGTTTGCATGTTAATGTCAATGGAAAGAGGAATGACATGATGCACATAATTCCTCAGAATTCACTACTGAACTATTTTAGTATACGTGGACTTAAATTCCTCTCCTTATCTTCATTAGTCTTCATTTAATTTGAAAAGAGCTGAGAAAGGCATTTCCAAAAGGAAGGATTAAAAGCTAATTTAGAAACAAAGCCTCTAGAAAATTCATCTTGACATAAAACATGTAACTGTTAGCACAGATTGACCAAGAAGCTGCAGTATTCTTGTCTGAACAAAATCTCAGCTAACAATATTAATTTTATTTCTTTAAGTAACATACCAATGCTTGTTATGTAGAAAAACTTATGATTCATATATTGCTTCCTAAATTAAAAAAAGGCATAAAAATGCCATTCATATGTGTGAGTAAATTACTTTACTTGCTGTTTTTAATTTTATTTTTAGGATTATTAATTTTCTTTAATAATTCTCATTTAGGTTAAATTCTGTAGACTCCCATCCATAATTCAAAATCTTTATAATGTACAAAGAAAATCCCTTAATAGTCCTGTCCCACAGAAATAGCATGATATTATTCAACAGTTTCTAGGCAAAAATGACAGGGTCATTCTCAGGATGCTTTGTGGGAAAAAAAATGAGTTGTAATATGTCAGAACTTTTGTTCTTTGATAATAGAGAAGCTTAACAAATATTTGTTACAAAGAGAATATTTGATACCTGAAAGAAGTCAAAACTCACATGCCATGTCTTGTGTCTCCCAACAAGAAATGCAGTCATAGTGTGGCAAATTGAGTGTTGGGTTGTTTGATTCCTTACTATCTTTTAACAATAATTGTCCATTTTATGTTTCTGTCTTTTACTGGATAATTGTATAAGAAGATCCTTTCAACATTTTAAAGGCATCACCCGTTAGATTATTTGCAAGTAAAATGGCTGCCAAGCATTTGTTATGCAAATACAGTTGATCAGGTTTCTTGTAATGTTGTCTTTTAAGCATGTTCGATTTCTCTCACTGAGAATCAAACACAGTGGGTTTTATGCATTCCTAGTGACAATTATCTCTTTATACAAACAGCACTGGACTGCAGGGGAAATGCAATAACAGCTTTAAGTCATTTATATCTTCTGTCATTTATCAAAAAGCCCTTGAACTTCAAAATGCTTTCCTTTGCATTGGCATTTAAATGTTTCATTTTCCTAGCTAGAAAAAAAATTGAAATACTAAAACAATTCTGTAAAGTTAAGTTCCAGCAAGTGCAGCAAACAGATTTCAGTGTCAGCTTTCTGCTTTCAAATTCATAATTTGCACTCTGTGATCTCTTTGAGGAGCTCTGCAATATGAAATTATTACCATGTGATGCAATGAAAATGAACCAAAGGGGAATGCTGAGTATAAACAGCACACTTCAATTTCTCAAGATGACATGTGTTTGGAGAAAGCAAATGCAAATGTTGTTTAAAACCAGCATCAGCTTTAAGCTCTCCTTTTCAGCCACGTTGCTGGCCTTGTTCTCCACAGGAGTGGCTTTCTTCTTCCAACACATCATTTATGAGTTGCCTTTGTTTACTGTTCTTGACGCTTCACTTTGCCCATGCTGAGCAATTGGTTTATTCCACTGGCTTAAATGAAGGATTAGCCAGGTTAGCAAATACCTAAACATGGCCATGCTTCATTCAGAGATTTTTTTTTTTTCTCTGCATTTGTGATCAGTCTTCACACTCTCTTGGAAGTCCCAGCCCAAAGGCTTCCAAGGGATCAACCTCTGTGTCTTGTAGGAGATACAGGATCTGAAGCAAGACTGTCCTATTTTCCTTCTGCTGGCTCACTGGTCTGTCTGAGGCTCTTCTATCCTTCTCTGGGAAATCTGTGTCTCTCATCAGCACTCAAGAAGCACAAGATATTAATACAAAGCTGAACTACTGTGTCAGCAGGGCACATAAGATCTTGCTGCTTAACAAAAGAGTCCAGGGACTTTTTGACAGTTGTGCCTCTGTGCTTCTTTCTGGGCTTGCAGATGAGCTTTTATCACATAACCTATCAGGAATGACTCCAACCATGAATTTCATTCCATAAAATGATGAATTCTTATTAGTCAAAAGGGTAAATGACATTGCTATGCAGGTGCATTTTCTATTGTTTTGCTGCCTTGCTGAAATTAATTTTCATGCTTATGTTGCCCTCACCAAACTTGAAACGTGCAAAAATTAACCTTTCATCTGGTGCTACTCTTTGCCAAGAACAGGAGGACTGTTTTAGTAGATAAATAATGGATTCCTCAGCAATGCGTGCTAATGCCTGCAAACACATGAAGAAATTAGGTTTAATTAGCACTGGGTACAAGTCATTGCCATTTTTAAGCTGTGTAAAAGATACATCTTTAATAATTAGTTTACGTACTAATAGTCTAGTGGTGTCTGTGGGTGTTGGGAGGGCAGGCAGCAGAGCATCCTGCTCCTGGTACGTCAGCCAGGGTGCAGATTCGCCTGGGCTGTCTTGGGTCAGAGAAACAGAACAGACTCCAAGTGCTGCGAATCCCTAAGCAAGGTATTTGAGTACAGATTCTTTCATCCCCTTGACAGACACCAGGCAGTGAAAAAATCTGTAAAACTGTATGTATGGGCTCTCCTTTTGATGTGCTTGTCCTGGCACTGACCCAGGTAGCCACACTGATGCCTTGAGGGTAGCACAGAAGAGTGTGAAAGGAAGAAATGGTGATATTCTGACTCTAGTTCAGGAAGGCAAAAAGCTACTGCAACTTAAAAGAATCTTTTCCCCCTAGTAGCTCACTTTCCTCCTCACCAGCTGTTAGGGATATTTTGAATAGTAAGGCAGAAGCAGGTATGTTAGTGTGCCTTGCTCACTGCAATTCAACCTGTTGTACTGGTATAATTCTAGCCTTCCTTGTGGTTAAAATCACATGGCAACTGCTTACATATTTTCACTGTTTTCTGCCACTGTTATGGCAGGAGAGCTTGGCAGGAACATGGTGTGGACAGATGGGACAGCAACCACCTGAACTGCCCTTTCTAAATTCACAGCACCCCATGACTGTGATTACTAATGGAATACATGGCTTGAGATCACTCAGAAGTTCAAAATACTCTGCACAGGATGTAGCTGATTATTTTTCCATCTTCTCCTCCTACTGGCAGTCATCAATATGTGTTGCAACCAGATATAAATTACTTGCTTTTCTAAACTGTTTGATTTAAACTACTCAGCAAAAGGGAAGCCTAGCTGGTCTGTTTCTCATAGACACATGACCTAATTTTTCTGTCATTTTATCTTGATGATTGTCAAATTCAAGAACTTCCTTCAGTACACAATTTGATGAGGCCAACACAGAGGTCTGCTTTTGCAATGGGAATTTCAGATAAGTGATAAAAATCCAAGATCATGTGTCAAAGATGGAATTAGAGTGGAATTCTAAAGTCTTTTTTTGTTGTTGTGGTTTGTTCTTTAGTCTTAATTTTGTTTTTTGATTTTTTTGTAATTGGACATTACAAAACTAAATTATAAAAAGAAGAGATGTCAAAACAGAAACTGTCAATGAAAATGATGGCAAGACTGGAGGATTTCTAAAGGCTGTGCCAAACAAACAGTTGGAGAGAGAAAAAGGGTATGAAAATTAGAAGATGGTGTCATGGGCACCAACAGTGAGTAATATTTTGGGAAAGGGTGTTTCTGGGTAGTACTAAGACAGCTGACAGGTCCAGATGGATGAAACTGATCAAGTTCTGCAGTTTGGTGAAGAGAAATCCATGCAGATTTGAAAAAAAAAAAAAAAAAAAAAAGGAAGGCTTTTGATGATTATGAATTGTAATTTCAAAGTGCCTAAAATGAAACTGGAAAATAAAGTCTCCAGGAAAAGCAACTAGAGCAAATTTACAGGTATGACAAAAAAGGTGGAGTGACAGGTATAGATAAACTGTGTCTGTGATAATGTGGGTTACTAAAAAGGGTGAAAAATAGCCTGTGATGAGGTAAAGACTAGAAGGTATTCAGTGCAGGGATGCAGGAATGGGTTAACCTGTGGTAAGGCAAGCTGTTTTTGTCATAAAATCTATGACCACTGCGAAACAGTCCTTAGAGAAAGACCTTGAGTGGAAAATTGACACATAAATTAATGAGGAAAATAGGTATCAGATTTCTAAGTACGTGTCAGTTGGAAGTGAAGGAAGACAAGCTGAGGATACCTAAAAATCCCAGGTCATGCTGGGGATGTGCTTTACAAAAGCAGCAGTGAGGACAGGGAAGGTGGGCCAGTGCAAGGCAGCAGAGGTGCAGGAACTGCTGTGTGCTTCCCTGCCAAGCTGGTAGAACTGTGCAACCCAGGGATCAGCAGGACTGAGAGTGATGGGATGTGTCCCGGAGGCAGACTAATGCAGGATTTCAAACTCTCATACTCTATAAAAGTGTTAGGATTTTAGATAGATATGTAAGTATATGGATACTTTTATTATTAATTAATAATAATAATAATGTAACAGACAGTGCATTGAGAGACTATACATTTCAGTGAATCTCAATTCCAACTTCAGAAAATTAAGGGTAAAGCACAGTCATGTTGAAAATGTAGTAAAGAATTGGCAATACACCTTCCTTGACCTTCTGACCACATCTCCCAGGTGGTGTTTAAAGTACAAAACCATCTGCAGGGGGTAAACTTCTGTGTCTGCAGGGTCAAGACAGAACAAGCACATGTTTTTAAGGGGAAATACTTTTCACTGTATTAATTAGAACAGTTGATGATACTACATCTCAAATCCCATGTCCAGTTTTTGGCCCCTCACTACAGGAAGGACATTGAGGTGCTGGACTGAGTCTGGAGAAGGGCAGCAGAGCTGGGGAAGGGTCTGGAGCACAGGTCTGATGAGGAGTCACTGAGGAATCTGGGGTTGTTTAGACATAAGTAAAAGAGGCTCAGGGGTGACCTTATGGCTCCCTATAACTCCCTGAAAGGAGACTCTAGCCAGGTGGGTGTCAGTCTCTTTTCTCAAGTAACAGGATGAGAAAAGGTGGCCTCAAGTTGTACCAGAAGAGGTCTAGTCTGAACAGTAGGATTTTTTTTTTCCACAGAAAAGGTTGTAAAGCAATGGAACAGACTCTCCAGGGAAGTGATGGAGTCACCATCCCTGGAAGTATTCAAAACATGTGTAGCTGTGTCACTTGAGGACATGGTTTGATGGTGAACATGGTAGTTATATTGTTGGTTGGACCTGATGGTCCCTTTCAAACCTTAAAGATTCTATGACTTTTAAGTCCGGGAAATCTTGGTTCACAAACATCAGCTGAAATTGAAAATACCCTAGAATCATAGAATAAGCATAAAATGTCAAGGGTTGGAAGGAAGTTAAAGATCATCTAGTTCCAACCCCTCTGCCATGGAAAGGTGGTGCCAGTCACTAGATGAGGTTGCTCAGGGCCCCATCCAAGTCTTGAACACTTTCATGGGTAGAGCACCTACAGCTTCTCTGGGCAAACTGTTCCAGCACTTCAGCACCCTCTGAGTAAAGAATTTCTTCCTGACATCTAAACTAAACGTGTACTCTTTCAATTTAAAACCATTGCCCCTTTTCCTGTCACTATTTGCTCGTATAAAAGTCCTTTGACCTCCTTTTTATGAGACTCCTTAAGGTACTGGAAGGCCACAGTGAAGGCCACAATTCCCCAAAGAATTCTCTTTCCCCACACTGAACAGAAGTTGACAGACCATACCATCTGAATATATATGTAATAAATCAAGGTCTGGGGAGGACAGAACGTATGGGTGTAGACAGTTTTAAGTACCAGATGATTCAAGTATAGTTACTGTGATGTAAACAATTACTCTTTTGAAGGCACATTTTTCCTATGGT
Organism: Nesospiza acunhae; assembly: GCA_013398715.1. Taxonomy (NCBI): domain Eukaryota; kingdom Metazoa; phylum Chordata; class Aves; order Passeriformes; family Thraupidae; genus Nesospiza; species Nesospiza acunhae. Next base: position 1,031,316 of record VZSU01000386.1, on the reverse strand, counting down.
CCTGGATGTTTCCAAATGCACGGGTAATGTAATATTTGTTTCCTTAATACATTACATCAAAAAAGCTTCTGAAGCAAAGCATTCTCTATTCTTCAATGTTTTCAGTAACATCTCTCTTTTTTAATTTTATTTATTATCACCTCTATCATTAATTCAGTCCATATTCTGAAATTATTCCAGAGGGCTCAATCATTTGGTTTTGCAACTGATTATATGGCTCAGAAAACATGAATGTGTGAGAAAAGAGGATTTTTCAGAGCTCTTCAATTTGTCTAAAATATTTGTTCAAAATTTACTAGAAGTTAAAATTCTGTGTCCAGAACCTTCTGCATTTAGATGTCTTCTGTAGAATTTGTCAAGCACTTTGACTTGGTGACAGTGACAGCAGTTTAATAAGGCCAGACCAACAGATATACAAACATGCAAAACCAGGCCTAATCACATCAATTTGCCATTTTTGCCATGTGCTCATTAATGTGCTTGACTTTCTTCTTAGAACAAGCCCAGTGTCAGTGCAAAAATGACCAACACAGTGATTTTCATTCAAGGAAAAGCTAACACATCCCATGCCTAACAGCTATCAAAGAGAGCGCCCAGGAGTTTTGGCTCATATTTCTGTGCTTGATTCCATTTAGATAAAACTTTGTTTTAAATTAATTACTTGATTTATACCTTGCCAAATACTTGCTTTAGAGACCCAGCACGACATGACCTCAACCCAGCAGAATTATCCTTTTATAATTTTTTCATATCTATAAAGAGCAAATACAAACTCAGCCCTCAGAATTCTGCTTCAATTCAGACAACAGGTGAGACAACAGTGAATTTTTATTTTGTGATTTTTGGGCCCACTTACATCTTATACCATCCTGCTTGCTTCACGTTTCTGAAAAGCATAAGGGCTGGGCCCATTTATTGTAGCCTGCACTGCATGTCCAGATGGTAGATCTTGCATTTATAGAGATCAGAGCATGACAGGCCATTTTGATAGCTGACACCAATGAAATAAAAAAGTATCCAGCTGTCCCTCCTTTCTCCCTTTGGTCTTCTAATTCCACCTCCTACGTATATGAAGAAAGAAAAGTGATACAGGAGCTGATGGTTTCAAATGCTCTGTTTGACTGTCTGTGTCTGTGCTTTCAATTACTTGATAAGCTTGAGAAATGCTAAATTTTGGGAGAAAAATTAATATTTTGTCATGACTTACAAAGAACATGCCCTTTGTATATTAAAATCAGAATATTTCAGTGATGAGTTGGATTACTAAATTTAGTTTCTGCTTAAATTAACTCACAAATTTATTCTGAACTTTCGTTAACTCTATAAATTAATGATTTTGCACTTGTCCTCTTATGCATGGCAGTGCAAAGCAAGACTTGGGCATTGTGTGATACTGTAATTAATCAGTGTAATTAATCTTTGCTGCAAGAAAAAAAAAACTAATATGGTATGAAATATGCATCCTTAATCTTGATCTTTCTCAACTTTTGACTGCTTATTTTTTATATGTCAGTAATATTCCTCTGTTAGATAATGCAATGCTCATGCATAGAGGAGATATTTGTATTACATTGGTTTCCTTGCAGAATATAATCTTTCAATGCAGTTTATAGGAGAAAACACTAGAGATATAATCACAGTAAAAGAAGAAAGCAGTTTTGTTTTTTTGAATCACATCCACAATGAGCTTGCTGTTGAAAACACAGTGAATAATCCCATATTTTTGACACAAAAACATTCAGAAAGAAGCATTATAAAAATCATTTTTCCAGCATTTATATATGCAAAGTATAATAACTTCAGCCTAAGTTCCTGCCAGTGAATCCAGAGAATGAAAAATACATTAAAGAAATGCCATATGTAAATAAAGCAGATTGTCAGTGCTTCTTAACAGTGTGTTGAGAATAACAGGAGCATTTGTTCCTGTATTGCTCACCGTATCCGATGTCATTTAAATGTGACTGAAATTTCTTTCAGGTGATATACATCTCTTCATGGTGTGTACTTCAAAGTGAGCATTGGACTACACATATTGCAAAAATTAGGGCAGATTTTCCTGAGTCAAAATCTGCAAATTCTGAAAAGCTTATAATCAGTTAAACTGAGAAACCTTATAATTACAAATGTTGTTGTTAAGAATAGGCTCAAATTTTCTTGGAAGAAAATTTGAGTGGCTGATTGGGTAGTCAAAGTCAGGGACCATTTGGTTTTCCAAAATTCTAGCTATAGCTACTGTGTCCCTCACCCTGGACTACTGTCTCTGATAAGGATGCACATATGTTAGCTTATAATTTATAGCAGCTGCACAAAATATTAATTTGACCAGTTTAAAATTTTCCCTTATGTGTACTGGATTTTCATTAAAATGTTGCTATGATGAAAATCCTTTTTTGAACCCAATATTATACCAAGCCAAGATCTGTAGCTTCAAGAGAATCATATACACATATATATGTATCAAATATTAGAATCAGTTTTAAGGCTTATGAAACTATGAAATATACATCAGTAAAAAGGATCTTTGAACTTAGATGGTTATAGATGGTATATAGGCTGTAGCTATATATAATTTGAGGAATTTGAATATTACTTTATATTAATAACTTTACTAATTGTGGTCAGCCCAGTATATGTTTGGCATTAGAGGCTTTAGGGAACTGGTTACTCCACCTATGTCAATTCTAAGCTAATTACTGTGCTGATTCTACCTGTTTATTCATACTTCTAATTGGCAAAAAGGCTCATTTCCATTCTTTCCTCCTTCCTACCAGGAAGGAGGTTCTTTTACTTTTTTCTGAAGAGTATCAACCACAGCAGAAGCTGAGTAGCGGGACAGAATTTACCTTTTTAATTGATTTTACTTTTTTATCTTTTTCTTGATTTGTAGCCTGATTATATAGCTTTTAATCACTGATTGTAAGATAATATTAAGTTGACTTCAAATGGTTTCTGTTGAGTACTTTATACTGCATTCTTCCTTTAATCTTTCAAATGAAATTGAATTTAGAAATATCACTCATTTGACAGCAATTCTTTGTTGAAGTCTCTTTTCCTTTTTCTGCCATCAAGCTGTGTTTTGCTAAGGCTGCTACCTTGTTAACTGTCTCATATTTAGTAATATTGCTAATAGCTACTACATACCTTGTGCCAACAAGCAGTACAGAAAATGAAATATTCATTTGAAGTGCACATAACTTAGCAGTGGTAGCTGAAAAGCAGCAGCAGCAAGTACAGACAGAGTGATTTAATTAATTAGAATTATAGCCTTTGGGTTTTGTATGTGCTGTTGCAATTATAGAATGTCTTTACTATTACATCCTAAATATCAAAGGAAAATGTGAAATCTTACTGCCTTTTCTATTAAAAGAGGTAGATTTTTAAGACCTTTGTAACATATTTTGCTGTTATTTTTCAAGTATTCTGGTTTACCATGGGCTGATTTCAGGGTAACAGTCTGCTGATAACTCACACACTTCTTTTACCTGTATGACAAACGTAGATCAAAATTTGGTATTCCCCTATTATCTTAGATGGCTCTAGTCAACACATTGAACATTGATCTTTAAGAAAGGAATCCTTAAATTTTAGATCACATCAGTGTAACCACCTTCCTTTCTGATTTTAAAAGTTACCATGCAAAGCAATAACCAGTGTTCTCTCACTCTCTCCAGGTCTACGAATATCTCCAAGAACCTGCACTGAGCCCTTGTCTCTGTGGTTTGTCCAGCCTGGATTTTTATTCACATATGGTGACTGTAACATTATGAAGAAGGGAATTTGAGACAGAAAGAATTCACTGCTGTCCTGAGGATAATAAAACACCAAGTGTGAGTATCTGTTTTATTTGATGTGGTGATTTGGACCTCTCTGTTGAGAAGTGGAAGGATTGTTTCATAGAAAGGTGACACTGGCAGCTTCTGAGGAGTCTGATTCCTCTGCCTGACAAGGAATCCTGTAAATGTCTGACTGGGCATGACCAAAAAATATACCAATGTTACTTCTACTTGCTATTTGGCTGAATATCCAGGTCAAATTGTGGGGAAAAAAATGTATAATGGGGAAAAAATGTGTATAATTTGACATGCTAAACTAAAAGGTTTGAAATTATATAGGCTGCATCTCTAAAGCTTATAAATAAAAGTTTACTCCAATAGGCAAGGTTTTCTGTGCTCAAAACATCATACGATATCACCATTGGAACCATTTTTATTTCAGGAGTCATAAAAGGAGATGCAGAGATTTTAGTAAGGCAGAATTTCACATTTAGGTATTGTGTTAGAAATAATGGCAATGATAATGACAGACTAATGGCTCCAAACCAGACATACAATGATGACTGGACTCAAAAGTTGTAAGCAAGAGTGAAATTCCAAATGTTTTTCTCTGCTATNAGGGAAAGACTGTTCTGATGCAGGCAGGATTCAATTAAAAAAAGAAAATATAATTCTACGGAAATCTTCTGTTGCAAATCCAAAAACTGCTAGTATATCAGACTGGAACTGCATACTCTGAGAATGGTGCTCTGAAATTTGAAAGGTCTGGGTTCAGTTTCTGGCTTGGCTACAGATTTCCTCTAGGCAAATCACTCACATCTTGCTGTGGCTCAGTTCTCCTGCAAAGGGAAATCTGTGAATGGGAGATAATATTTCCCTGCCTTTCAAAAGGTTTGTGAAGATGAGTTCATTAATGTTTGATAGATGTAGTGCTGGAGACCATATCACTGTCGAGCAAGTGTGGAATACAGCCTCAGCAGTAGCTCCTGAAGCTTGTGAAGTGCAGTCTTTTGGGGAAATATACTTTATTTTCCCCAGCCTGGTGAATGGCTGCAGCTTTCCCATTTCATACAATGAGGCACAGGCTGGGGAGAACTGAAGTGAACTGACTGAACCTCCACATGAAGACTCCAGATGTTTGAGGAGTCATCTTTCTGGTTTTCTTAGTCTTGTCTTTATCCAGATTATACTCTGATTTTGCTATTGAGACTTGTTGATATATGCAGTTGTCTGACACTGTGAGAGGTTTATCGGCTTCTTACTGACTTCTCTCTTACCCACTGCAGAATGCAGGAACTGTTGCTTACTCAATGAACAAAAAATAGATGGAATTTATTCCCTTCCCCCTTGCATTGCTGGTATTCAAACAATGTTTAAATGACACCCTTTTAAAATCTGTAAAACTGGAGAACTACAAGACTTAACATGATTGCTACATTATTTAGCTCTGACAGCTCTCTCATTGTATATTCTAAGGGAGCTGGCCCAGGAAGATATTACATATGCTATCTATCAGAGCTGAATTTTCAAACCCTCCCTCTGTAAGTTTTAGTCCTCTGACCTGAAAAGCAGCTAAGTGGTGCTTTTCTCTTAAGAAAATCCATCCAGAGTCAGGGGGAGGACATTAGGCCTTGGACCCTTGCAATGCTTTACCCCAGAGATATTACACTAACTGGTAGTCATAAATCCTGTATGAAGAGTATTTGTCAGAAAAGGACCAAGGTTAGAATGAGCAGCCTTCAGTGACTATGGTATTTATACAAAAATACACTTCACACTCTCTCTGATGAAACAATAGTAGCTGAAACATTTTAGGTGTGAACAGTTTCATCTGAAAATGTTGTGAGAAGGCAACACTGATATAGAGAAACTAAACAAGATTGAGTCATGTGGCTGTCATTGTTTCCTCAGTAAATTCAGCTGTGGAGAGAATGGTCCTGTTCCACATGGTGATCATCCTGCACATATAATTTTTCACTGCAGAATTTCTTCAAACTTTTGACCTAAATCATAAAAAAAAGGTCAGGTAAGTCAAGAGACAAAAGCGAATACATCTTGACTAAGGTGCTAATTAGTTTGAAGAAAAAATTGCTAGCAGCATGTTGACAGATTGTGGGCGGCTTCAATGATAGCTGGCAGCTTCTTTGGGAATATTACCCATCTTCCCCTGTAAAGGATGCCCCCAATGCCCATTTTTGGAAGGGTATGAGTTTGCAAATATTGCATCTGTGGTTCTTTTGTGCCTTAATTCCTTGCTTTCTGTAAAAAAATCCTCCATAATTGGTACTATTACATAACAAGGCTTTTAAGATATTTGAGGACATCTTCTCTTAATATCCTCAATCACCTGCCAGAGGAACAAAATCTTGCAAATCATCATTCTCCCCAATCTTGAAAAACTATTCTCTCGCATATGATTCTTGTACTGCACTGATTATTAATAAAATATCAGAGTGCCTTCTACATTAACATCTATCAACTGCAGTTCTTTTTCTTTTTCCTCCCCCTTGGCTTTAATGTTTCTCTAAAATGATTTAATTTGTATAAATGGGAATAGTTGCAGAATGAATCACGGTATCTCTCAGAATGGGTCAGGTTGGAAGGGACCACAGTGGGTCATCTGGTCCAACCTCCCTCAAACAGGGTCATCCTACACAGGATTGTATCTAGACAGTTCTTGAACTTCTCCAGGAGGGAGACTCCACAACCTCCCTTGAAAATTTGTTCAACGTGCAGTTGCTCATACAGTAAAGAAGTTTTTCCTCATATTCAGGTAGAGCTTCCTGTGCATCAGTTTCTGCCCGTTGCCTCTTGTCCTATTGGTTGGTGTCACCAAAAAGAACCTGGATTCATCTTCTTGGCACCCTCCTTTTAGATACCAATAGACATTGATAGATACCAATAGACATTGATCAGATCCCCTCTGTCATCTCTTCTCAAGACTGATTTGGCTTAGCTCCCTTGGCTTCTCTTTATAAGAGAGAAGATCCAGTCCCTTGATGAACTCTGCAGCCCTCTGCTGGATCTGCTCCAGAAGCTCCATGTCTGAACAGAGGAGTCCAATACTGGACCAAGCAATCCAAATGTGACCTCACCAGGGCTGAGGAGAGGGGCAGGATCACCTTCCTTGACCTGCTGGCAGTACTTTTCCTGATGTACCCCAGAATACCATAGGCCTTCTTGGCCGCAAGGGCACACTGCTGGCTCATGGGTGAGGTGCAATTCCCTGAGATGTGAGAACTGGGGAAGATATAATAAGGAATGAGAGAGATAAAATGAGAAGATCGAGTGACTTTCCTCCATCTCTGCTATAGAGTACAAAAAGAGCTGTATTTCTCTCATTTCTCTCTCTTCTGCAGCTACTAATCAAACAATATGAAAGCAAACACAATGAAAGAAAGTTGGATCTGATGGTGATAATGTAGTCTTACCCTGAAGCCTGACTTCTGTTCAGCAACTATTTGGAGGCAGCCTGTAGAATGGAAGACAGGCAAGACCTTGGTGTTTTTCATGTGCTTAGCAAGAAAGAACAAAGCCCCTGCCGTTATACAGTTCAGGCTTCCAAGAATCCCTAGAATGGTGGTCTGTAAAAAAAAAAAAAAAAAAAAAAGCACTGGCTGTTTAACCACGTGTTTAGTATTTTTTTGCTGTGGGTATACTTTTCTGTGTTTGGAATTATTGCTGGTTAGTTTTTTTTTTAAGTGAAGAAAATTGGATCATCTGGTACAAAAGTTTTACACAAAATGTGTTGGAGAATATGATGAAAACTGGTTTTAGATATAAAAAAAAGTGTATTTGGAATATATATATATATATAATGTATATATGTTTGCCAAGTGTATGAGTCCTAGAAAATATCAGTTCCTTATTCACAGATGAAACTAGTAGATCAAACCAGGCAGAGACTGTCCTGCAGCAATGCAAGCAAGGAGTCTAAAGTAAGGCATTACTAAAGGCAAGCAGGGTAGAATTTCATCCTCAGTACTTGCCCATCAAATTGTCTTTAAAACTTCACCTGTCAGGGTATTTGATATTAGCTTGTCAAGGCAAGATATTTATTTCTCCCAGTTGATACTGAAGTTCACTATAAAGCCCTATCCTGTAGGGGGATACAATATGGGTAAATGAAGGTGGTATAGAATGTAATCTTATCCCCTAAAGAGCTGCAGCTGAACCAATTACTAAAGATTAGAAGCAGGCCTGATGTTAACAGGCTGCACCTGTAGCCAATAAGAAGAGTGTTATAAAAGAGTGGATTGGTAGGAACTGGAGTTAGTTGGCTGCTGCAAGGACAAGGAAGAGTCAGTGCCTAGAGGAGCTGCCTCCAAGAAACAGCAAGGAGGTACGGAACTCTAGCAATATGAAACCCTTGCAATGTAAAGACAATAGAACTCTTGCGCTATAAGACAACAAATGGTGATCCCGATGTGATTTTGGACTAAACTATATAACCCTGTGGATTTGGGGAAACAGGATTTGACTGTACAACCCCGTGGTTTTGGGGAAACAGGACTTGAATACTAAACTATTGGTAAAATATATCAATTGCAGCTATTAGTGTTTGTTTAAATACAAGTATAAAAGATTTTGAGGAGAAATACTTTGTAAACTGAGAAAAGCTGCAAAACTGAACCAACACTGGGAAATATATATATGCTCATACTGTAATATGTTGTCTGAACATCTGTATAACTAATGGTTCTGAGTGAAATATATGAATGTGTCATAATGTTAATTTATTTGAATATGTACTTCTAGAAATGCTGCAACTCTGTAATTGAAAGAAAAAGGGGAAATTGTAGGGGGATACAGTATGGGTAAAGAAGGTGGTATAGAATGCAATCTTACCCCCTAAAGAGTTGCAGCTGGGTTAATTACTAAGGATTAAGAGTAGGCCTGATGTTACCAGGCCACACCTGTAGCTAATCAGAAGAGTGTTCTAAAAGAGTAGATTGGTTGACTGAGTTGGCTACTGCGAGGACAAGGAAGAGTCAGTGCCTAGAGGAGCTGCCTACAAGAAACATCAAGTAGGTGTGAAACTCTTGCTATATGGAACCTTTGCAATGTAATGATAATAGAACTCTTGTGATATATATGACAACGCTACCCTGCTGTAAGAAAAGTAAGTGAAAGCTGCTTGTGTTTATGTCTCAGGCAAAGGAATCCACAGAGGGCAGGGCTACCACCTGGAGACAGGCAGGAGGAGGAACTAAAGTTTCTAAAATATAATACAATAGAAACTGTCATCCCTTTTCACTGGGATGTTCCCCAGATGCTAGAAATCATCTCACCCACCTAAAGAAGTGTAACAGCACTTTTCTCAGTAAATTTTGACAGTTTGGGAATTTATACTCATTATGTTATAAATGTCATTTTGCTTGGTGAATAATGTACTAGCACATTTACCTTAAGTTCCACCTGGGAGCTTCTCATCCACAGATGAGAGGAACTATCCCAGAAAGTTCATGCTGAAGGCAGGGGAGGGGGATCCTCTACTCTAGTCACAAGCAGAAGGTCCAGATGGGTTCTCTGCTGGTGTGACACTGAGCCCAATGGACTGTTTCCACAGAAATCCACATTAGCTCAAGGGGAGGGGAAACACATGCTGCAAGCGAGTAGGTGGAAAACTGATTGATTTTTCAATTATAATTGTGCTCTGGATGGGAGAGAAGTTGCTCATTGCTACTGAGCAAAAGTGCCTAACACTAGGGTACCCAGATGTTTGCTTCCGGTTGAGGTCTGGTGTTGCTGTGTGTCTGGAGGCTGGGAGTCCAATGATGCAGGGCCTCTTGTTCCATGGATGGGTGCTGCTGGACAGGGAGGCTGTGTGGAGCAGTGCCTTGGGGAAGGGTTAAATGTTCAGGCTGTATGGAGAAGGGTTAAATGCACTCATCTCCATCTCTGTCACACTTGTTGGTTTCAAGGCCAGGGTTTGCTGGAGCTGGACAGTGGAAGTCTGAACATGGTTTTCTGAGGCTTCTCTAAGTCTCTGAGAAGAAAGGAACAGGACTTACTGCCAGTTTTGAGGGTCAGACAACACTGTCATGAAGTGGCATCTGTTAACAGATGTCTCAAATGCATCAATAACCTCATAGTGAAGAGGAGGAAATAGAAATCCCTGGTTGTAAGAGAGGAGCAATATACATTGAGTAAATGGGCCAAAACCAAATAACAGCAATCAGACATAAGGAGACTACTCTAACGCACTCTGTTCTATTCCTCAGGCTAAATGATGCCATTTTGCCAGAGAAAATATGTTTTCTTCATGTGTTTCCTTCATGAAGCAGTTTCTTTGCAAAAAATCCTTCAGCATGGTTAAGGTCTAAATAATTGTGACTAATGCTCAATTATTATATATGCAGTAGAAGATATAAAATAATAGAAATTTAATGTTTATATAAATTATCTACCTAATATTCCTAACAAAGGCTTGTATAACCTTAAACTGTGAGATCCATGTGAATTTTCTTTGGAATTTTTATTAGGTCAATATTATAAAAAAGTAGAACCAGTAGCTGGCTTTCAGAAAACAGGAATTTCTATACATTTAATGCTGTACTTCACTCTTCTAGAAAATAACATAATTGGTTTATATGCTTCAAAGTTATGTGTTCTTTTGGTATCAATCATCCGTAAAGCCTGCAGCTGGACCTAGACTCCCTATTCTCAAGACTCATGCAACTTCTCAAATAGTAAGAGTTGTGGAGTTAGATGTATTTTGACCCAATGTAAAAAGCAGGACAAATTTAGAGGGAAGTGCAGACAATTGGTGAAAAGTTAGCCACATAGGAAAGCTGAAATTACCACCTGCGTGAGTTAGCAGTAAAAAAAGGTCGTTATTTTACAGCACTCAGGGAACAGAAGGTCACCCTTGCTTTCACTGTGAGCTGCCTGGCAAATACATAGGCCTTTGCTTCCAACAGTGGAAACAGGCTTATCTTTTCACAAACTCTGTGGATATTCATCTCTCTCTATGATTCATTCTTTGTAGTTACCTAAAAAGCTTTAATCATTTAGCGAGGAAGACTAGCTAATGCTCCATAATTTACGTGACCTGTCACACTACATGGAAAAAGCCAAAGCAGTTCACTGAAGCTTGTTTTTCAAATCCATTTATAGACTCTAGGGTTTCAAGCCATAAGACAAGCTTTTCTGGGAGGAGGAAAAAAAAGTGAAAATGCCAACAGCAGCAACAACAAAAAGACAAGAGACCAGAATTCAGATCAATTTATGCATGAAAAAATTTGGAATGGCAAAATATGCTGAAAATTTCTTGAGATTTTTCTGGAATGAGAAGAGAAGTAATGGTTGCCTGGTGAGTTAAGATGAAAATTTGTAAATATGAGAACACTCTCCCAACCCTGTGCTTGGCACCAGCAAAAAGAGGTAGTTTGACTGCAGCAGTCATGGGGGCAATTAACAATGTAGTTATGAATTAATTAAAGCTTTCACTTTAATTACTTTTTCTGACTAAAGGATCATATTAGAAAACATAATGGTACTTCTCGATGTCTGTGGATTGGAATTTAGGAAATCTGCATCCTTGCATTAGAGCAATTTTGTTTCAAATGTGTTCTTATCTCTGCAAAAAGAGAATTACAGGCACACTGAATGTACTGAGTTCAGCTCAGGACCAACTGTATAATTGGATGCTCTACATTACAGAGTGGTTTGTACTGTTACCCAGTGGGCCACTGAGTAGGCTTTTAATCCTTTTGACCATAATTGCTATTTCAAGAAATGAGCATTATTTGAAAATGTTCTGTGTCTGTTTTACCCTGTCAACACTTTAACTCAGTGTAAAATAACATATCATCATGGTGTTATTCTATGCTGCTATTGTACTAACTAGTTACTAACCCTAGTTACTGATTAGGAGTTTCTGACAATAGCTCAGTTGTAGTGTGATGCCCACAACAAATATTTTTACAGAACTATAACAACTGAGCAGATTGCCTAGATCACAGTCAATAAATTATGCTGCTGCTACAAGCTGAACCCTATTTAACCATCACACATTGACTGTTTGAAAGTGGGGTGCTCCAGCTCCCAGTTGTGGTTGTGATTGTTCTAACTGAAGACAGAAGCATAACTGCAAAAATACACATCAGTCTTTCAGCTTGAATGAAGTGTGTAAGTTTTCAAATAAACTCCAAAGGAATAATCAAACCTATCTGCTGAAGCCTAAAGCAGTTTGTGATTTATGCACTTTTAGTAAACTCCTTCCTCTTCTCCTGATGCTGTGTTATACTCCAAGTGGGACTAGATGCTTCATAGTGGAAAGGTTTCTGTCGCATAGTGTGAGATATGTTGGGAAGCAGAGCAAGTTTTTACTTGGGGAAAAAAAAAGCCTATAGCCTTTCGATGAGTTTTGCTTTTTTGACAGTTTATTTGCTTTCAAAACTGCATTTTTTTCTCATGGAAAAGTTTCTTAGACATGTACCTTTAAAGCTATGTGGCAAATAAGAACCTTGGAAACAGAGCAGATTACTGCTATCAAGGAAAGGAAATAGGAGCTAATTATTAGCTGCATAATAATTGTGACTTTTTAACCTCTGTACCAAAAATAAAATAAAAATTCTGTGAAAGGAGCTTTTCTTAAAAGATTATAAGCGATTAAATTGAATTTTTCAGGGAAATACTGTACCTTCCTTGCAGTAAATGCATCTGAAAAGATGTTTTGTGTTTGAAGCAGTGTTCAGATCTTCCCTTGTCAGAGGTACAGAATAGAAAAGCTATAGAGTTAAAAAGGCAAAGGTTACTAGTTGTTCTGCATTGCCTCAGCTTCTGTTTGATCAGTAAGAATAGTAAAACCATATGCCTTATGATCTGCAGCAAAGTGAGCCAGAGTTATCAGGGAGAAAGTCCAAGATCCACAAGTTCATAAGGGCAGACAGTAATTTACCTTAGCCAAGATCTAAGAGACCTAATAAAATCAATATTTCTTTGGGGATGCAGTTTAGAACTTCTACAAGAATATTTAAAAAGATGTATTTTTTTCCTATTAAGAATTATGTATATCCATCTTTCACATAAAAACCATTCTTTAATAGGTTGTTCTGAAGTACTTATTCTTGTACCGCTTTTCAAACTATCTTTTGTCTGACAAGACCATGACCTTCAAAGCTATGAGGTATCTGGGGCTACAGAGGCAGATGTTTGTGATAAGGTGAACAAACACAGACTCCTGTTTTCCTGACAATTTTTAAAATGTAGTGAGGAAGACAACTTGAGAGAAAAAATTTTAAAAACACATGATGAATGGAAAGCCAGCAGCAAATGAGACAAGATGCTAACCAAGGGAAGGACTGATCATGAAAAATAGGAGGTGAAAATACTTACTCAAACTTGTGAAGTTTATTCAGGAATTTTTTATAGATTCTTTTTTTTTTGTTAACTTTTATGTAAAATATTTTAGTACTAATAACCAAATATATACTGTATACACAGAGGTAGATCTAGTGGTCCTGGAATTGAAAAGGAAGATACCATTTTTTCATTCAATTTCTCAAAGCATCCTTCAACAGCAAAATTTTATTCAGTAAACTCAAGGTTTCGTTAGGGAATTCTTTTTGTTTTGGTTTGGGGTTTTTGTGAACTTTCAGTTTGCTTTTATACAGAGATGCTATAAAGCCTTTTTGTACAGGATTATCCTCTGAGAAGTTACTTTCTGAAACCCTCCAAAAGTAATTTGATTTTCTGCCTGCCTAAGGGTTTTCTGTTTTCTGATCTGATTGATGAAGAAAAATACTGAAAGAAAGGTTAAGTTTTCTCACTGAATTACATACATAATGTGATAGGAAACTCTTGATCCTATAGATATGTATGAGAAGGTAGGTACACCAGAAATGTGTGGGGGGAAATCCACAAGAAAGATGTCATGTCATGGAGTTAGTTATTTTACATTCTCATAATGGACTAAGAAATAAAGTATATGATTCAGATACTAAAAATTACCACTTTTGTCTATGTTGAAGATCTCACTCTGGTTTTTTGTGACAGTTTAGAAGTTGGCATGCTCAATTACAGGGGTGATGGCATGTTTCTTTTTTATTTCTTTTTAAAATGCTGTTTTTTCACAGTGTATTTTAATGAACAAAAGTCTTTAGACTGCTGGGTGTACTTTAAGTGACTGAATGTATTTCTGATGTAAGACTAAAATCTGTATGCCTCTTGTGAGCTGATCTTCATCATGTCAAATCTCTGGGAAAACTGCCATCCTTGTCCTTACTGACAGGAGCTGTCAGATCAAGGACAAGGATGAACTCCTAAGGAACCCAATGAAATTGCAAGGTAGGGCTCACCTGTATGTTTTACATCCTGAGACCAGTCCTAGTTTAAGTAAAGAGTCTGTTCCTGTTAAACCCAGTAAGGGTTGAGGAGGAAGCATAAGAGCTGCTGTTACCTAGTATGAACCAGCACTCTCAATTCAATGGAGTGCTCAGCCAAAAGAGGGTCTTAAGCAGAACAGTATATGCATTAGGAATTCTGGGTGATGAATTATCTGGACCTTCTATGTCTGTACATTAAACATATTCAGCCAGCCCCATTAAAGATTGCTTTTGTCATTTTTCTTCCTTTCCAGTGTTCTCCAACCTGCTCTCAGTACCTCTTATGAAGACATTTTGCAGGAGATTTCATGTGATAAATGGAGAGATGTCCTCTAAGCAGTGTTAAACCTGGACCAGGCTGGCTGTGCCCTGCTCAAAGGTGGATTCCAAAGCAGGTGTGTGAAGGGGCCTCATGGCAGTACTGAAACCATTTTGCAGCTACCACTGTGGTCTCATAGAAGTGCTTGTCTCTGTAGGCACTGAAATTTCTCTTTCACCTGAGTTTACAAAAGGATGTCAAGGAGGTGATCTTTTTGGCTGTAAGTTACTATTCATATTACTGCTAAAACACTCCCTAGAGTTTTCAAGGATGCCAGGCTATAGATGTGAGAAATTCTGCTGACCTCTGGAATGCTGCCCCCGACCATGTAGTGCTCTGCTGTTTTCTTTCTCTTTTGGTCTTCAAAAGTCTGTGGAAGACCTGAATTTGGAGAGATAAGGAGGTCAATCACAGAAGCACTGGGCAGGTCGTGGGTGAACAAGACATACCGTTTCAAAATGTTAAAGTGCACATTATTAAAGACAGAGTGAAAAAAGACAGAAATCAAAATGTTAGAAAGTATGTTCCTTTCCTAGGATACAGACAAAAGATTTTTTCCTTCTAGTACAAAATCCTCCTGCAGAAATTGAAGACCAATTTTATTTCCTACAAACAGTGGAAACTGTACCCATCTCCATCATTATGAAGTAAACCCAGATTAGATCAATAGAAGTCATTCAGTCACAGTGGAATAATTTGCTTTTTGAAGGTTTTGAACTGCGTCTGAATACTCTCCAGAGATTTTTGTTTTTCAGCTATGTTATTAACAACTATTTTCTTTTTTTGTTAAAAACAGCTCTTTTTAAAAGTATTTCTTTTCTCCTTTACTTTAAACTATTGCCTTACATTTTTCACAATGTGTTTTCTTGCTGCAAATGGAGATTTCATGATTAAAGATGTCAGTCCTGAGTGAGAAA